>VWZL01001922.1:1376227-1404579 GCA_013396915.1 Stercorarius parasiticus | reverse complement strand
GCCCGCCGCCGCCGTCCCTCCACGGGCCGAGCCTGCCGGAGCCGGGAGTGCGCAGCCAGAGCCGGGGTAGCCCCGCCGGCCACGGCGCACCCCGCACCGCCCTGGGCGCCAGGGGCCCGCCACCAGGTGAGCGGGAAAGGGGCCCCCGGGGAGGGGAAGTAGCTCCGGGCGTCCCACCCCTGCCCAGCACTGGGGCCGGCCCGCAGGGCCTCGAAGTTGTCCTCCTCAGCGCCCGGAGTCGCGGCCGCCCCGGGGGATCTGTCCCCGTGTGGGAGGCGGGCAGCGGGACGCAGGAGAAACTCCCGCCGGTCACAGCAGAGCGAGGCGAGTGGCGGCAACTGCCCACAGGCCGGGTGTCGTCCGGCCAGCCGTGGGGTGCCCGGGGGGCTGCCGCAGGGGACACGGGGCCCCCTGCGAGTCGGTGGCCGGCGCGGCGACGGCTTGTTCCCCGCCGGTCGGGATGCGGCGGTGTGAAGCGCGGGCGGCCCGCGGTGCTGGGGCTGGGGGTGTCGCTTCCCGTCGCCGTACCGCTGCCAGCGCGTCCCCGCCCTGCATCCCCGTCTGTCGGCCGCCGGTGCAGCCAGGGGGGTTGCCCTGGGCTGGCGTCGGTGCTTGCTCGCCCTGGCGGCGGCGGTGGCCGCGGCTCATGCGAGGCTTTGGTGCGCCCTCGGCAGCGCCGGGGCCTGGCCGGCCTTGCCCGTCCGTCCTCCTCCCTGCAGCGGCCGCCGGCGCCGCAGCCTGCCCTCGGGCTCCGCGGGGCGCTCGCTGTGCCGCCCTCCTGAAAGGGTTTGTGTGTCTGTCCCCGTGTGTGCGCGTGTCCCCCGTGTGTCCGTGTCCCTGGCTCGGGCCCTGCCCCTCGCCCTGGGCTGCTGGTGTGGCTCCGCAGTGCTTTGAAATCAGGCTGCTTGTGGGAACTTGCTTGAGTATTTTCGGGGCCCTCAACAGCTGCCCCTTAAACATGTTCTTGAGTTGCCTGTTAGAAACAGCCCACAGCAGGGTCTCTCTGAGGAACTACTTCTGGAGATGTGGTTCGCTTGTCCTGGAGCTGGGATGTTTTCAGGACTGAGGTCTCAGCAGCTAGGTTGATGTGCTTATTGTCAAACAGCAGAGCCGCCTCCAAGACTGCACCGGAGTTTCCCACATGCTTAAACTTAAACGAGTGTCTGTGTGGCTTCAGCACTGGGGCTTTACGCGTTTTTCCTAAACTGTGAGTGGCAGCAAGAATGAAACTGTTGGTATATGAAGTTAGGAATTAGGAAGTGGTATGGGACAGAAAGCAAGACATTGTTCTTTGGCCTGGAGGGTGGAGAAATGGGATATCTAAGTACTCTTTTCTTAGAACGTATTTTTAGTGGTGCTCGTGTCTGGGGGACTTACCTGGGTGATTTACAGGAGTCTGCAGTATGGGTGTTTACACTGATGGGAATCTTGCTCTGAAATGAAGTAGGTTTTATAGATAAGTTCCTCTTGAAATTTGTGGTTGACAGCATATTAAAGGATTACAATGCTGAAAAGTGGAGGAACAACTTTAATTTTTACCTTTGGATTGTATTACATTGCTCAAAAATAATTGCTCTTAATAGTCTGATAGACAAATTGACCTAATATGCTACTATTGGGAGATAAAAGCTTTTGTATTTCCAATGATTTGGAAAATCTTGGTTATTCATTATATTATCATATAATGAATTCATCACAGGCCTAGTGTACAAATACCTTACTGTTGGATTAGGTTTTTTCTTCATCAAAAAGGGAAGGAGCTTTTTGGGTTGGTCCTGCAGTTTTGGTATTCACTAGCACAAATCCTGTACTTAAAAATTCAGTGCTTGACGGTAACTGGAATAGTCAGAAAAAGTTTGTGCAAAAGAGGTCTTCCAGATGCCCAAGTTAAATGATTAAGTTTTACAATATACTTAAGTCACAGTAGCAGGTGAATGTTTGTTGTTAGTGGCGATCTCAAAAATACATACAATGTTTTCATGTATTATGATCTCTGCTTCATCTTCTAATTTTGAGATACCATGTTATAATTTACAGACAAATCCAGGAGATTTCTAGATAGGGGATGAGAAGTGTACACTTTTTTCTCCAAAGGGAAAGATTGTTATTCTGACTTTGTGACAGTCTACCTGTTTCATTCAAATATTTGCCACCAGGGGAAAAAATGATACACTAAACTCTGGCACCAGGGCCAAACTTGGATTGTTTTGCTGAACATCCTCTTTATCATGGTTGTAAAAGCAAGTGTCTCCTATTGCTGGTCCTAATATATTAACTTTTGATTAAAAACTATATTGTGATCTGGTCTTCAGACAATAAGGGTTAGTGAAATTACTGTAGTTTGCAAACAAGGTTGAGAGAATGTTTACTATTTCTTTTCTCCCAGCAGAAAAATGTTTGTTTAGTGATGGCTGGTTATTCTTTTTTATTGACGTTGCTTTTGTATTCTTCTCACAGTGTGTACCAACAGAAGGGAAAGTGGCTGTCAAATTGGCTGTCAAATTAGTGAAAGAATATTGGACTAGAAAATACTGCACTTAAGAGATGATTCTTTGTTTCATTCAGGAAATTGATCCTGATCTTAAGAGGCACTTCACCTGCAATGAAGTACTTCGCCTCCAGTGGGGTACATGCATGTCCTCAGTCAAAAAGAGAAACCCACCTAGAGGCAAGGTTGCCAGCTGGGAAAAGTGTGTCCATAGTGGAAATTCTTAGGCCTTTTCAGTTTCACTTTTTTGGTTAGATGTGTATTAACATTCCCGGGTTTTGCAGCATTTGGAAAAGAAAGATGGCTTTTGAAAGTTGCAGTGAACTTAAGATACTGGTGTGATGTCTATAGCTGGTAAAAGCAGCTTGTCTCTTAAACGTCTTTGTTACGTGTATCACCTTTTTGGATGTTGTCTGGTAAACTTTGCTATATTTAATTAATATTGCTTGCCCTCTTTGTGTTGCGAAGTCTTTGGTTAGAATAACTTTAAAATTATTGTTTAAGATTTCACATGAGGCTATTCCCTATCAGAAGATGCTGTTAAGAGGAGCAATGGAAGGTGCTTTTTTAGACAGATAACTAGGCATCTGCCAAGTCTTTCAGTTTGGAGAAGCTGAAACTGCTGATGACAGGATCAGTGCCAGTTTTCAAACGTATGCATAACAGTGGAATGTAAGGGGATGGACTTGCTTGGAAAGATGGTACTGACGTGTTGATTAAATGCAATAGAAAGCTGTTCAAATTCATAGTCATTCTGCCTAATGCTGTATATGCTAAGCAGTTGTAATATGCGTACTAAAACTCCTTGTAGGTTCCTATCGGCACATGTAAGCTTTTGTGCCTTTAGCAGTTGTGCATAGTAATACCATATATGTGTGGTTTTGTTCTCAAACTGGAAACCAGTTACTGTGGCTTTACAGTGAGTGTCATGCTTAATTCTGGCATGCCTGGAGATGCATGCAAGTTCTTTGATTTATGTTATGGTGATGCCTTCACAGGTCCATAACCGTGTAAAATAAAGAAGGATGAAAAGATAACTTCTTAGTAAGAACATGTGAAGCACATTCAGTATGTGGATGGTTTTCAAGACTTGCGATTGATTTTGATAGATTAAAAACAAACAAACTGGAAACTAGTATTGCAGCACCTTTGTTTGAGTTTGGTTAAAGTGTGATGTTTGTAAGTAAAGAAGTGGCTTGGTGTGGAACTTTTGGTTATAATGACCACACTATTGTAAACCTGTGACTGTGCATGTTTGTTGAGCAGAGCTAATCTGTTTTGGACATTAGACTGTAATGACTTTAGTATCTCAGAATTATTTATAATGTTGGTGTGTTGTTTTTGCTGGTTTTGAATTACAAAGGAGGATAGAATGCTTTGTTTTTTACATAAAGTAGTTGTACTCTGAATAGATTCTAGTTATCATGAAATTAATGTTAGCAGATGTACATTGAATGTTTGTTTCAAGAAGTTAGTTATAATAGAAATGAGTTGCATATTTATGGGATTAATTTGGTAAATAAATGCAAATGTACTTCCTTAATTATTTTCAGATAATATGCATTTGTTTTAAGTCATTCTCTGCGGCTATAAATTACTTTATTTTTTTTCATTTCACTTTGACTTACTTTGGTAAATGAATATGTAGTGCTTATGTGAATGGGAAACAATAGTTTTATGGCCTGAAATTATGCTACGCCATAAATGTACTGCATGAAGTTATTTTGAAGGTGCGCTTTTTAGGTGCCAGCACCAACCAGCTCAAGTCAAGGAACAAGTGTTGATATTTTCCCCCCGACGTAAGTCTTTAAAGATAGTTTGAAGCTGAGATAAATGTATTTTAAGGAAAATTAATAAAATAAAATTAATATGCAGATCTTTTAGTTGTAGTTTTTGCAGTACGAACAACTTTATCCTTGCTTTTACTGGCTTATTTCAAATGTAAAATCTGCAGGCACACAGGAATGAAAAATTCCAGATTGTCTCTATAGTACAGATTTCAGTTTAATAATAGGAAAAAGACCAGAGATAAGTATTTAAATTTGAAATGCGTGCTCTGCTTTGCAGCATCTGCTTATGAAATAATCTAAATTACCATTTTGGTCTAATCCATCAAGATACTGATTATTGTCAGTATCCATTGATTGGAACTGCATCACCTACTAGAACTGATCCTTCAGTGTAAGAAGGACTATGAGTTTGGGGAGTTACACAGAAAAACAAAATACAGAGCTGCAGTGTAGCTGGTGATTGATTTGGTTTGTAAACTCACACGTCTTTTGTTAGCTAGTGCCTTGGCTAAAAGTTGTTAATTGCCTAGAAAATGGGGGATAGATTAATTTTCATTAAGAGGGAGAGTGTTAGATATGTGTGTGTGTGGATTTTTTCTACTAGGGTCACTCCACCACAGTGAAGGTGGCATAGATTTGCAGCTGAAAAGCAGTTTAGGTCTGATGTCTTGTGCAGTTTTTGGTTAGAGTTTGTCAGGTTTTAAAACTGATGGTCTCATCTCAGTTAAAGTAACTACTAACGGATAATTGATGATTCAGTGCGCAGTACAGTCTCAGTTCAAATAAAAGGAATGTAACAAAAAATTACAGGTATACATACATATATGTATGTGTGTGTATTAGCTTTGTTCATGTCCTAATACTTCCCTCGTATGTCTGCATGATTTTTCTGTATTTAATGACAATGCTACAACATTTGCATTTTCGTATCCACCTGAAGTTGGCATCCCAGGCATGTTACACGTGCTATTTGAGCCTTGAGCTATTACTTTCTAAGACGAAATTACTACAGAAAAAAAAGTTAGGCAGCAGAGCAGATTTTGTACTTTTGCTGCTTCACCATGCTTTCAGACGGGTGTAGAGACTGAAAAATCAACACATAGCTTGAGAACCATGTTTGCCTTGTCACAGAAAGGTTAAAATGAGAAATTACTTTAAAGAATATTAATAAACATGATGGTGAACATTGTAAATTCTTGGAAGAGCTGTGCTCAGTTAAAAAATTATTTTTTTTTCCTTGACTCTTTATATTTAGTTTTGCTACTTATGCAGCCCTTTTTTCACCCACGAATTGTCTTGGCAAAATGAAGTCCACATGTGCACAGAATCTTTTTGACCTGTGGTGTTTTTTTCCTGAGAAAGATAGGCTTTAAATCTTTTTCAAACAATAACATTGTAGCTTTTTTTCTTATTTCTTGCACCTCAGGTATTTTAAGTGGTCTCTCATATGGCATCTGCTTCATATCAGAAGTTCAGATGGAGATGTGTCATATAAACATAAGAGTTGTCAGTGTTAATGTGATGCAAGATGTGGGCAGGATAACAAGAAGGTACCAAAACGTCAGAGACCATTTTACGAAGTTTTCAGTGGGAGCGCCCTTTGCATGAATATTCTAATATGATGGTGCTGCTTTCTCCCACCTTTATTTTTCTGGATTTTGTTTGTTTTGTTGTGGGGGTTTTTTGGGTGCCAGGTGGTTTTTTTAACATCTTCTGGTTGCATTCTTCTATGCTTGTTTTAAACTTTTAGTTTTTTATTTGTGTATGTGAAGTACAGTAAATGCTTGGTTGGTAGAATTCTGTGAATGAGGAAAAGATTCTCCATTTTTGAGGGGAAAAACACTCTTGTTGTGCTCTGATGACTTAAAATAAAGCTTCCTTATGGAAGTTGCTTGATGTGTAATGTAGAGCAAAGAATGCACACTTTGCTTTATTTAGGGAAAGATGCAGAAAGTGAAATAACAAGTCATGAGTATTTTCACAAGTATTTTAGGCAGCAAAATGTACAACTCTTCTGTTTTCTGAGCTTCTCAAATGCACAAACGTGCTCCAAATGTTCATTCTGAAATTAATATCTTACCTATATCTTTCTCAGTTGGGACCCTGGCATTCCAGCTCTAAGTTCCTGTGTTGCTGTTCTTATTATCACTGGCATTGTGTTTAGGTTGAGCCTCTGCATCCCGCAGCTCATGCAAGCTCTTTGCAGCCACGATGTATGGAAAAGTAACATTGGTAAAGTGTGTCAAGAACTTTCTCTAACTTATCTTTTAATGACTGGAATTCTGCATCCACACAGATAATCTGTGTTGCTTGCTGCATTGTCCAGCAGCTGGTGTGGTTTTTTTGGTCATGGACTGTCATAATAACCAGCCTTCAGTGAAACCTTGTGGTATTTCAGAGCTCACAACTCTAAGCATTTGGGGTTGGTCACCAGTTTCTGGAACAATCCCAAATGGGAAATTATAATCTTAAAAGGAGACGTACTCCATTGTTTCAACTGGAGAAAAAAAAAATCAGACAAACTTACTTAAGTCTTTCATTGAATTTTTGTCCTTTTGTATAAAGTACACAACTGTAGCACAAGGGTATGCAACCAGTATCAAAAAGAACATTACTCACACTGTTAAAGGGCCTTTATTATTGTTTTCAATATCCCTTGTGAATCAGGGAATTGCATTTTTTCCTGTAATGCTACTGATTTGTGCTCCAGGGCATGTTTTTTTGGAAGGTGGGCAGGAGAAAGGTTGTTAGTTATGTTATATATTTTCTGCCAGTCTGTATATTGAGGAGTAAAGTATGAATGCTGTTAATCTTATTAAAATACTCCATAATCCGCGTACCTGGAAAATTGCCTGTTAGGAAGAATATCCTTAAATAGTCTAAAAATTGCTAAAAGCCATACACAGCATTTGTTCCCATTGCCTCTATTTGTAGGAGAGCCTGGGGAGTGGCAAATTAGACCACAGACAATGGCTGATAACGTTAACTGTGTATATAGAACAGTTTGGTCTGTTGGAGAATATGCGGAATAACACCAGTGCTGTATGACTGAACCTGCACCAAGGAACTGCAACATACAGTTTGAAAACACTTGCCGTGTATTTTTTCAGCACAGCTGGAAGTTATACCCTCTTTATCTTTTGCTGCTTTGCACCTGGCTTATGTTCAGGCTCCAAAGTGAAAACATTAGAAATTTACATGAACTATCTGCTTGGGTTCTTGCTCTGTGAAGGTTTATTTTTTAGGCAGATGAATACTTCTGCTGTCATTAAGAGCATGTGCAAATGTTTGCAGGATCTAAATTGTAGTGTTGTTTTTTTTTTCCCCGCCTACAAGTCGACATTTTGAAGTGATTTTTTTTATTCTCCTTAGAAACGTGTTTATCTGCCTATTTTTAGTGTGTGCAGGCTGTATAGATCTTCTGCGTGGCATCACTTTTTTCCTGTTTGTAAGTTGATATGGCAGAAAGCCAAGCAGGAATAAGCAGTAGGTTTTAGAAAGAATTTTCATGCAGATTTAGTAGTAGGTTATTAAGCCTTTTGGGTTAGACACCCAGAGAGTCTACGATCCTTGTAGTTTGTGTGTGTTTTTGAGCAAGATTACATAAAGTGTTTATGATATGATCTGAAAATTGCTTTTGCAGATGACTTTGGACGTTGGATACTGGTTAGACTGCTGAGCAGTTTCAGAAATTCCTTATGGTTTTTGGAGTCTTGGGAGTGAAGGCTTTTAGCTGCCGGTGTGAGAAGAGTATTCAAACTTAAGGAATCTGTGACTGTGCTTGTGAAGAAGTAAAGCAGCAAACAGTGGTACATGCTTCAGTGGCATATTTCAAGGAAGTGGAAGCCAAGATATATTTGACGTTTTTATTCATAAATGTCTGTTGAGTTGGACTGAAAAAGTGAGAGAGGGGCACCCAGAAAAATATTCCTTTCTTCATTAAAACTTAATTTCATTTTTAAAACGTTGGCAGTCTTTTGTGCCTATAGGGTCTTGCGTTTGCTGTAATGTGTTTCATTGTGTAATGTTTTGGTTGGTCATCCATGATGCTAAGCCATAGAAGTGTGTACATAAATCCTTATTTAAACCAGTAGTCTGCAACAGTTTTGGATTAATGTAACGTTAAATGGATTTATTTATCTTTTCATAATTTTAAATTAGTCAAAGGGTGGGAAAATTTGGTCATCCTCAATGATCCTGAGTTTAGTGGTTGAGTCAGTTACATTCTAAAACCCACACTGGAGTTCTCAGGAGAAAATGCTTAGCCAGTTTGTAAATTCATAAGGTGCTGGTTAGCTCCTACTCTGGAAAAGTGGATTTTCTTTTTTCCCCTTTTTTTTTTTCTTTTGGGACACATACACACATAAATCTTATTGATCCTACTTTTATGCAGTGAGATACAAAAAGTACTAATAATGAAGAATTTGAACATTGAGGAAAAATAACTTAAAGGATTTGTTGCATTTTGGCTGCTTTTTTTAAACGGGTGTAGTGAACATGAGGGATTAGGGAGGAGCTACAAACGCGGTAAATATGGTAACGATAGAACAACAAGTGACTAGGATGTTGTCACCTTACAAACTTGGAAAAAACCCTCCTATTACTGAAGAACATATCTCTCTGGTGGAGTAGGGGTCCTCCAGCGAGTTCAGAGATTACACCATACTGCGGGGACCAGTCAGTATGCTGGGAGGTATGTGTGCTATTCAGAGAGACCTTGAGAGCCTGGAGAATTGGGGACCTCGTGGCATTCAATATAGGAAAATGCAGAGTCTTGTGCAGGGGCAGAACTGTGTGCAGAAGGTCAGGCTGGGGGCTGGATGGTGGGTAGCAGCTCTGCTGGAAAGGCAGATACTGATTTAGTGGGGTGAGCTTGCTTGAGGTCGCCAAGAAGATGTCAGGGCTGGAGCCTGTGAGGAGGGCTGGAGGGAGCTGGTGAAGAAGTGGCTCCATGGAGATCTCAGTTCAATCCTTCTGTCACGGGAGGACGGAGAAAAGATAGAGTCAGGCTATTGCATGCTGGTAGGGCAAGAATAGGGAATAGGACTTGGGCTGAAACACATGAATTTCTCATCAGATGTTAGTCAGAATTGGTCAGAACTTTTTTTTCACCCTGGAAGTGGTCAAGCACTGGAGCAGAGAACTGGAGATGACATGGAATTTACAACTTTGGAGGTATTCACAACTTAAGACTGACAAGGCACTGGATAACCTGCTCTGAATTGGCCCGGTCTGAACAGGTGGATTAGGTGGCCCCCATCAGTCTCTTTCAAATGGAATAACTCGTGTATGGTGCTGTAGTTGGCATTACCCCTTGGGCATGCCTGCTTCAAGCACTGCAAATAGAGAAGTAACAGTGATTTGGGACTCATTTAATTGCACATGGTCAGAAGTGGTGGTGATAACTCTATTTGTTTAGGCATACAAGTGTCACCTCTGTCTTGTGAGATTATTTTTTTTTTCAATCTTGATTTTTTTTTCGCCATCATCATCTTAACACACTGCCTCCCCACACACCCAAAACCACCTTTTGCAATGGATATTTTGTTTATAAATGCTTTTGAGTAAAGCATCAATAGCTGTTTGTGTTTAAATCGGAGTGCTGAAACCAGAGCTACGTTTCTTCCTCTCAACCCTTCTTATTTGCTTGCTGGTTTATGTACAAGCAGTCTGTTTTATTCTGACAGACAAAAGTATGCACATCAGTATTTTTTTTTTTCTGTCTTAGAGGTGTAGAGGATGTTGAGTCTTATCTTTGCTGTTATACTTGGTACACTTTCTCAGAAGGTGCTAAATAAATGAATTGAGAGATGTGTTTTTCAGTAATAGGATGATTTTTTTCAAGCTTGTAGGGTGAGTAATAAATGTACAAATAAACAAAAAATATAAAAGATACTCACTGGCGTATTTTCATCTTTTTCTGTTAGTCTTTACCTAACCAGTATTTATATGTGATGAGTCTACTAGAGCATAAATCTTCTGTAGTATTTTTAAGGAAAAATGGTACAAACGAGAATTCAGGCACTAACGTAAAATATGAGCATAGCAGAAAGTAGGCAAAGAGCAAAAACCTGTGGTATACAGCCTCCTCAGGCTGCCTTCCTGTGTGAATGTGAAGTTGGCATTCTACGTAAAGCTGTCATGCAAGTTTTTTAGTCCTGTTTCTTTGTAAATAGCTTCTGACTTCAGGGAGGCTCTTTCATTTCTTAAAAAGCATTGTAAGAAATCAATGGTTAAGTAGCAGATAAATTAGTTTGCCCCCTGAAGAAAACACTATGAAGAGAGCTGCTGCTGTTCTCCGGCTTACTGACTCATGGACATAGGTAGTTGCTGGGCAGTTAGCCAGTGATTTGCTTCTAGTCAACTGCAGAGTGTGGTCTCTCTTACAGGAACACAGGAAAGAATAGAGGGTATCAAGGACTAGAGAAACCAAAGGAATTGCAGGGAACAGTAGTTGTAAGGATTTGGAGGGGGAATTGGGTTATTGCAGGGGGTCAACATAAAAATACACAACAAAAATCCATGAAAAACATTTTCATTAATTCTGCTGCTCATGTAACTACTGATTTCTTTTGAGGATCACTCTTAAAACATCTGTCATAAAAGAATTTTCAAAGTAAATGAGTTGCCCATATTGTTATGAACTTGTTTAATGTGAATTAACTGAAGTGTCATCTGTATCTCTTGTTAACCAGCTGCACAGAGGCTGTGTGGCAAGGCGGGTAGTGAGGCCAAAAGAGGATACCATAATTTTCTGGAGTTCCTGAGTCTACAGTTAGATTGGGGTAAAAGTGGCCTTAAAGCATTTTAAAGCAAAGACTTGTGCCAGTTGTTTCATTTCTTATTCTTTAACATTGTGTTTCTGTGTTAGGTCAAGTGCTTGTTTCCTGCCAGTTATTTTTGGGATGCTGCACTGTCTGTTTGGGACTGATGTCCCAAAGAGGCAAAAGTTTCTAGTAGCTTAGTTATTCTTTACCTTTGTTTCTCTCTTTTCTGCTATTTTACCCTTTTGTTTTTTTCCCTTCAAGTTTAATAGTGACAAAAAGAGGAGTAGCGAAGAAGTTCAATAGTCTGCATCATAAGGCAAAACGTAGGAAATCATTCTATCATTGTACAAGACCATAGGAGAGCTTTGTTTTCAAGGCACCATGTCTAGTTTTGTAGGCCTTCTAGGTGTCTAGGGATTTTCAAATTAAGGCGGATTGTCCATCAGAGAGATACCAAAATATTGCGTACTGAACTATTTTTAATTTTGATCTTCAAAAGGTCTTGAATTTATAGAAGAAATGCTGGCTATGGTTTATTGCATCTCTGTAGAGGAAAGGCCTAAAATAACCACTAAAGATTTTAGGATCTCTCTACACAGCTTTAGGTGAAAATACATAAATACTGTAGTGCAGTTGGGATGACTATTGTTGAATGTCTTGTGTACTGACATGCTTTGGTATTTATTATCCAGCATCTTTGGAGTTATTGCTTAGGGTTTGCCTGTGCTAGAAAGTTATGCTAGGCTAACTTTATCAGTATAGCTGAAGTGGCAAGGGTAGTATTTGAATTGCTCATTCTGTGAGAGTTTGTCCTGTTCCATGAGACAGGGTAAGTCATCACTAAGAACATTTTGGCCTGATAACCCTTGGATTATACCCACAGTGCACCTGGAGAATCACTGCTTACCAATACAGTTGCCTGTTCTCTTGTGTAGACCATTAGCTCACAGATACTTGAAATTCAAAATTACTAACAGTTATGTTTGGTATTAAAAAGAAAATTCCAGCCACGTTGCAGGCCTTTTTGGAGTGCTTCAACCTGCTTGTCGTGGCAGTCCATGTAATGAAATTAAGAGGTGATTTCCTACAAAACATTTGTGGTTTATGCCTTTATCTTGCTTTGCATAACTTTTGGTGTCTTGGTTTTGTTGCTCCTTGAGTTCGAAAATATTGTGTTCCTCTCAGCTCATTTGACAAATCATGCTGGAGCTTCCTGGATTGATCTCATGGCTTTCAAGGCTTTTTCCCTGCTTTTGTTACCTCCCAACCTAATTAAGTTTGTGCTTTTCAAGGCTAAAAGAACAAATTTCAAAATGTAATAAAAATGCTTTGTTAGGCTGCATTGCACCTCTTGCAGATCATTGTGTTCAGCGTTCTTGCAGCCATTGGAGCTGTTTGTGTTACTCTAGGAGCAGTTGCATCAAAATGGGAGAGCTATCATTTAGCTGTAGAAGGGAAACCAGGACATGTGGACGTCTCTTCTCCAGGGCTGTCCAGAGGTCTCGATGGAAAATACAGTTAGCAGGCTGAGGCTGAAGAAGCAGCTCTGTGAGACATGTTTCTGGGATGTGAAAGTGATTCTGAGCTCTGGTAAACAAAATACTGTCTTGCTCCAACTGCTTGGGTTCCCTGTGAGGATTTTGTATGAACACTGGCAAAACTGCTCTTCGATCTTTGTTTTTATGGTGTTAATTGTGGCACAAACCATGACAACAAGGAAGGCTTTTGCACAAGAAGCAAACTGCTATTATGAATTTATGACTCAAAAAAAGAAGAGGAAGTGGATCTTGGTTGGTGTATATAAAAAAGAAATGTGGTAGTCTGATCTCTGGTTACGTCTGAAATCCTGGAGTTTGCTCTGGATGTGGAGTATTTTGTGTTGCAAACACTTGGGTAGTGGAAGTTAAATTCTAAGTTTACTCACCCAGGCAATGCAGATGTTACTTTCCAGAAAACATTGTTAAGCAGAACAGATGTAGGCAGGTTCTCAGGAGCAGATTCGCTCTGCTGTCTCCAGAAGAGTAGGCATAATTCTCATCGTCACCCATGAACACTTATGCTTCAACTTTGCAAATCAAGTATCACAAAAACAAACATCTGTGATCTATTGGTCTGTGTTTGTTCATTTCACTGTTTAGGCCTATGTTAAAGGAGGCATATGTGCTCTTGTACTGTGAGGTCTGCATTTGAAAAGGGGGAGCCAAGAGATGTTACTCCCGTAGACTTCCAAAAGTCCAGAAGCTGATCTTTATTAGTATACAGAGGCTACTAGGTGGCTTCCTTTTGGAGATGACCCAGAGGCAAATTAAGTAGGACAAGCCCTGAGAAATGGGTAGTGTGCTGAAACAAAGATGGATATCTCACAAGTCACAAGGTCTTTGTTCATTCAAAGTCCTCTTTAAATACACATTGATATTTCTGTTGAATATTCTCTATTTTCCCACTTGCTATTATTACTGTTATTGGCATACTAAGGCTCTCAAAGAATGGTTGAGAGTTCAAAACATGCACAGCTGGTGGTAAATGTGTCTTAGGTTCTAACTCTGTTTTGCCTTGCATATTTTCAGTTGTTTGCTGCTAGGGACAAACACCCTGTGCATGTGGGAATGCTCACAGGCAAGCACATGAACTGACATACCTCAATATCTAAACCACCTCTGTATCTCTCAAAAATATCTACAGTTTGTCAGTGGTCACGTTCTTTGACTTCTAATTGCCTCAGTGCATTATTTAAGGTATAAAAAGAAGTCCTGCTGAGGAGGAAACTAGCTCTATAGGCACCCTGGAATTGTGTGTTGAATGCATTGTAAACTTTACAGGGTTCTTTTGTGGAACCTGTCTACAATATATAACTCTGCTAGCTAATGACTTGCTATTGGGGCTGGCTGACCTGGCTACTTATGTGCTTCTCTTCCAGTCCTACACACTACTTCATGAGATCTTGGCTTCAACTGAAATATGCCTAAAAGTAAACTAGACTATGTATGTGGCTTTAAATCTGCGTATATACATTGTGCATAAATCTGAGAGCCCTCTGTTCTGGGTTGGATAGAGGTATGCCTTCATTAGAAGCAAAAATGTCAATGCGTTCAGTCATATAAAGACACTGGTAATAGCAGTCCCCATCAGGAGGAGTTAGTCACTTTAAATGACCATATAGACTGTGTATAATTGCAGTAGCTTGCCCTCTTTCTCAGAGTTTTAATGTATCTAATCGAGTTTGAACTCAAATGGGTATTTTTGCTGTTAAACTGCTAGATGAACACCTGAAAACTGCTGAGCTGTGTGGATATGTCACAGGTACTGGCTGACGTGCATCTGTGTTGCTGCTTTTGCTTTCAGATGTTACCATGAGTATCAGTTGGAGCACAAGGAGCTATGGTAATAGGAGTGTTTGGGAGAGCTGGGTCTTGTTTACTTGAGAAAGGTAAGAGTGTGATGGGATTGTGGGAACTCCTGATGGAGCAGAGTGAGAGTGGGTGATAGCTAGCCAGGCAAGACCACAAGGAAATGAGATACCTTACTAAATTCAAATTAAAAAAATATCAGAAGTTGAAAATTGGCAACTCCAGAGAAGGAAACACTAAGAAATCCATTAGAAAGAAAAGTGAGCTGATTAATTCTGTAGCCTGTTGGTGAATTAGGAGACATGAAGAAAATCCTAGAGTGCAGTTCTTTTGTGCAGAACATAAGAAATTAGAAACTATGGAAACTAAAATGGAATCCTGTGGGAGAAAGAAAGTTATCATGTTGTGGCAAGTTAATGTTAGCTGGACACTAGGTGCCTACCAAGCTGCTCTATCACTCCCCTCCTCAATTGAACAGGGAAGAGAAAATATGACAAAAGGGTTGTGGGTCAACATAAGGACAGGGAGATCACTCAGTACCTATAGTCATAGGCAAAACAGAGACTCAGCTTGAGGAAATTAATTTAATTCACTGCCAACCAAAAGTCAGAGTAGGATAATGAGAAGTAAAAACAAATCTTAAAACACCTTCCCCTCACCTCTCCCTTCTTCCCAGGCTCAACTTCACTCTGTACTTCTCTGCCTCCTCCCCCTGAGTGGCGTGGGGGAACAGCGAATAAGGATTGCACATTGTCTCTGCCTTTCCTTCCTCCTCACATTCTTCCCCTGCTCCAGTGTGGGGTCCCTCCCACAGGAGACAGTCCTCCATGAAATTCTCCAATGTGAGTCCTTCCCACGGGCTGCAGTTCTTCATGAACTGCTCCAGCGTGTGTTCTTTCCACAGGATGCAGTCCTTCAGGAAGGGACTGCTCCAGTGTGGGTCCCCCGCGGGTCCATAGGTCCTGCCAGAAGACCTGCATCAGTGTGGGCCCCTCTCCATGGGTCCACAGGCCCTGCCAGGAACCTGTTCCAGCACGGACTCTCCACAGTCACAGCATCCTCTGAGCACGTACACCTGCTCTGGTGTTGGGTCCTCCACAGGCTACAAGGTGGACATCTGCTCCACCTTTAACCTCCATGGGCTGCAAGGGAACAACCTGCTTTGCCATGGTTTTTGCCATGGTCTGTAGGGGAATCTCTGCTCTGGTGCCTGGAGCACTTCCACCCCCTCCTTCCTCACTGACCTTGGTGTCGGCAGAGTTGTTTCTCTGACTCTTCTCTCTTGGCTGCTGTGGCACAGCAGTTTTTACCCCTTCTCAAATACGTTATCACAGAGGCGCTACCACCATCACTGATGGGCTCAGCCTTGGCCAGTGATGGGTCCATCTTGGATCCAGCTGGCACTGACCCTGTCGGACATAGGTGTGGCTTTTGCCATCTTCTCACAGAAGCCACCCCTGTAGCCCCCAGCTACCAAAACCATGCCATGTAAGCCCAATACAAGATGGCCTGGAACATAGAAAACCAATGCAGACAAACATTACCTATCTGTATGTGCTTCTCTCTCCTTCGACTGAACAAGAAATCTGAGCTTGTAATTTTGTCCCAACTCCAAGACAGATGCTTGGAGAAGAAAACACAACTACTTTCCGTAGGGTGTCCCGGGGAAAGATGGAGTGTATGAAGAGTTGGGTGAAAAAGCTAATGTAGGGCGGCAGAGTGAACTTGGCACCTTATATTCTTTTGTGTTGGATTACTTATGACTTAAGTAGTTTGCTGCCTGGAAAACTTTTACAGCTGAAAAGGGTAATGTAGTAGACACCAAAGGCAGGTTTTTCTGGGTTCCTCATCCTGTACCTTGCATTTAAAATTGAAAACAGGCTGCACAGCTGCCGTTATTTTGAATAAAGAAATTGTATAAACAGAAGGATCTAGATAAAGGCTACGAATTCTATTGATGTTCTTTAGATTACTCACTAGTCACAAATCTTAGGGTACTGTATATACTTGTAAGTTTGCCATGGGACAAAAGTGTGGAATTGTAAGGCAAATAAATTTATCAAAATCAAAATGAAATGCTAAACCAAAACCTTTTGATGTAACTAGAGATTGATATATTGTGTCTTTTGCTTAGCTTTTGGGGGTTTTTAACTTTATCCAGGTGGCTTCCAGAAGGTTGTGGGGTTTTTGTGTTGTTGTTTTGGTGGGGTTTTTTCACACAGCAGAGAGAAAGCAACTGCAAGATTAACAAAGATGCAGAAATAGTCCATCCATGTAAATGGAATGTAAACAGTAATGTTCAGACTGATCTGTGATTTGCACTAAAATCTACTTATGGGTGACCTGCTGCTCTCTCATAGGATAAAATTACTGTGCTTTGCCTATTTATTTTTTTTTTTAAATGCAGTAAGTAGATTTTGGTGTGTATTTTTGCAAGAATCTTTTAAGTGGATTACATCTGTCCAATACCTGTCTTGTGGTCAAAAGTCAATGGCTGTGATGTTCAGTGTGTTGTTTCAGTATTGTTTGAAAAAAAATTTATGAAATATGTTTGAAGGGATCGATTTTTCATTGGAATGAGTGGGTGTGGGACCCTTTTGTGAACTGTTAGGTAGGTGGTCCCTCCAGGAAGCTTTTACCACAATGACACGCAGTCTTTTCAGAGTGAAGGACACCATCTGCATCCATTGCTGGGAGTGTTTTAATATTGGGCAGTCTCTTTCTTTGTATTGACTGTGAGGTTGTGGGACCTTTGTGGCAAGACAGGGGAGGAAGGTGAAATCAGGACATGCTGCAAGAGCTGGTTTGGTTTGTGGGGTTTTGAGTATTTGACTGGCATTGGTTGCATAAAGGCAGATGAGGACAGCTTTGGTCTTTTCAGAGTTCATGAAGCACTTGGGGTATGTGTGTTTGTTTTCTCTAGTTCATGTCATGAAGCTCTGAATTGGGCATCCACTCTTTTATTAGCTATCTAGAAACAGTATAAGGAATGCCCTAAAAACTGTGTTTCTAAGGTCATAACTTCATGCACACAAAGCTGCATCTGGAGTAGCAGAAAAAGCTGCCTGTTATCACCTGGCTTCTGACCACCTTGCTCCCAAGCTGGATGAATGAACTGATGCAATTTAACACTAGTATTAAGTGTTAACTGAGGCAAATGCGTTGTCCAGGTTCACTGGATGTTCTTTCAGATGTGTACCTACCTACAGTATGTGGAAAGGCTGGAAGTGTTTCCCGCGGTGGCAGTGCTGCCCTAACGTGGGATCAAGAAATGAAAGCAAAGAGGTTGCAACCATTTCTTTCCAATCTGTGTCGTAACTTCTAGGTGATGTTTATTTACACCTCTCTTCATCCATTACACCTGTTGGGGAGATTGCTAGGAGCACTGAGTAAAAGGGAGGGTTGCTAGCTACTACAATGTTGAATATGAAAATCTTTTATTTTTTCAATAATCTGAAAGATTATTTGCTGTAAGTAGTAATCTATTTTGGTAGTCTTTGGGGGACTGTTAGGATATACAGGTTAAATTTGGGACAGACCCACACAGTAAACAAGTGCTTTGTAAAAGTAAATAAATAGTGATGGCATTGATTTATTTATATTCTAGTCTGTTAAAAAAATTCCCCATATGGAGATAATGACAGTGATAGCATCAATGATGAAGGAACACATAGTTTGGAAATTGGCAGGGGGAGAAAAAGAATAACTTGTTTTTTCAGGAAGAAGAGGTTTTATTTTCTGCTGCATGCTGCTCCACAGTAATGAACGAAAAATTTCACAGATGCAGCGGCCTCAATGTGCAGATATTTCTTTGAACTTTACCTTCATTTATGTGATTCAGTTTGTTCTTGAATCAAAAAATAGCTTGGTTTCCATGCTGTATCTGCAGTTTTGAGTAATCCTTACTATTCAGGAGACTGGAGCTAGAGGGTACTGATCTTTCCTGCCTACCACCCCAATAATATTCGAGAGCAGAAGCTTGCAGGCTTGTAGACGCCAGCCTCAGCTGCTGAATATATAAGATTTACCAGGTTCTGCTGTATGGTTTGCTCATGTAGCCCCAGTGCTTTCCTCCCGTGCTTGCAGTAGTAGCGTGTGTTTGGTACTTTTTGCCTCACACACAGGCAAATATGATGTAAACTGTGTTCAAGGCATATGATGAATATTAGATAGCTTTTTGTTCTTATCACGTAAAAAACAGAAAACCTGAATTGGCCTTATTACCCAGAAGTGTATTAACCCTGTCCTACAGTACTGAACATCTGACTATGCTTTTTTTTTTTCCAGGTGAACTGTTCATTAGAAACATTTTAACATCACAGTTATTTTCCAGTTAGAGTTCATTCTCAAAAGCTTTGTAGTATGGTTGCCAGTGCTGTAGAGAAACAATTTTGTGTAAAAACTGGGAGAGTTTCCCATCATAAGATGCTGCTTCTGTTATCAAAATAATGTAGAAAACATTGGCAGTTAGACAAGTGAGGATCTGTGTCTGGAAATCCAGAGCATAGCTTAGTCATTTGACGCTAGGAGAACTAACGTTAAATGCAGACTGCTGATAGTACTTGAGTTACAAAATCTGGATTGTGCTTTTCTCTCCCAAAGTAGCTCTTGAAAGGAGATTTAGGCATAGGACTATTAGAAGCATTGAGCAGGGTCTTCCAGTCTTTCTGATGACTTCTGAGAGACTTCTTGTATGGAGAGCACTTTAACTATAGTTGCTGCTCTATGTTGGGTTCTTGTTAAATGATACTTTGAACTTGTTGTAACATCCCACTATTGGCAGAAGTGGGACTCTTTCAATATTAGACAGTCCCTGGGTTGAACTTGTGTCTGGGAGGTGTTCTCTCCAGTTCCTTTTTTCCTAATGTTTAGGCTTGGCCACGCATACTCTTGGTTTTTTTCCTTGTTACTCGGATCCTAACTCCTAATAATGTTCTACATTCCAACTTGTCTTACCATCCATCATCTCTGGGTGTCTTGAGGAGGAAGAGAAATGAAGACGTCATTTCTAGAGGACATAAGTAATATTTTGTTTACTGCTTTCTTTTCTCTTTAACTTCTCCAGCCCTAACCTTATCTGCTGTTCTTTCCTTTTAATTTCAGTTTCCAGGTACCTGAGCACAGAAGTGTCTGTCATGTACTTAAGTGTTAAGCAATCTAAGGAAAGTTCAGACTTTTCTCAGTCCTTGTATCCTGCTAGAAATCGACGTCTGACCCTTGATCGTGTTCCAGGAAAATCATAGGCTTGGTACCTGGCTTCTGAACCAGGAAATAGCATGCTGTGCTTTATTGCTTCACGGGGCAGAATCTTTTTACTTACATTGCTGTTGTGCTCAGAGAGGCTGTATTTTGCAAAGTGCTGCAAATGGATGGTGCAAAAAGGAAAACTGGTAATCGAGCAGACTGCTTTCAGAGTGGGGAGAAAGTGTCATATAAATTCTGTCTAACATGGTGCCGGAAGGTTTCTTTTGCCCTGTACAGGCACTTACCAGTCTGTGATAGGACTGCTGGGTCTATGGAAAACTGCTTATGCCCGGTAAGCCACACAATGTCTGTTAATGGGTTTCCTACACTGGGAGGGACTGCTGTCAGTCCCGCTGGTGATGTCATATTCTGTCTTGGAGCTTTACTGAGGCCACACAAAAGTACTGAAGTGCCTGCTGAAACCTGGAAGCTATCTACAACTGGACTTAGAAGTCTGGAGGGATGTTTGTGGAAGGTAAACAGTGGTTTTGGAACAAATGGTTCTTATATTGTCAGATACAGGCTGGTCCTATGTCAGTCTAGATTGTACCTGTTCACTACTCGTGGCCCTGAGTAGATGCTTAAGAGTGGAGTTTGAGTGAGGCACAGACTAAGTAATTCTTCCCACCGTATTACCCAAGCTTCAGGAAGTCCTGGTCAGGGACTTGCTGAGCTGGAAGTTGCGTCAGGCACATTGTGTTCAGTGGGCTGGACTTTTTATGAGGTGCAGTGAGTAACTTTTCTTTGTCCACCTTCTCTGTGGCATTCATAGTATACACTCAGTCATCTCATTTCTACACTGAAGAGTCCAGGTCTATATTTTATCTTCCTATGCCTCCCTGTCAGTCCTGTCGTTGTTCCGCCCGCCAACCCCGCATCTCTACTTTATCACTGTTCTGTGACTCTAATTACAGGCTCTTAAGAATGCAGTTTTCAAGGTACTAGCAACCCCTGAGTGTACAGCATTTTCAGTCTTGTTTGGTAGTCCTTTTCTGATAATTCTGAATATTCATCTGTTAATTCTATCAGAAGATAGTCTCTTTGCAAAGAGACCATTTCCATTTAAGAGGAGGAAGCAAAAGGAAGCTTTTGGTCCAGAAGTGTAGCTGGGGTTATTTTTCTCCTTGTGTGGCTTCTTTTGTAGTTATTGGCACTGAATTTGGTCTCTCACTTTGTTTGCCTCTCACTTGCTATTGTTAAATCCTGTCATAATTCTGTTTGCTTTATCTTCTGCTTGATCCCAGGTTGTGTCTGTTACTGATTTTAATAGACTAGAAGATGAGGATTGCTTTGAAACTTCTAAGGCCTTGTCTAGTATTGCAGAACTGTGCCAGACAGATGAGGATAGGCACTCCTTAGTTGAACAGTTCTGCCCACACTTCATCCGGCACACTTGCAAGTATGTGTGGAACTGGCTGGGTCATGTTTCCTGCATTTGCTTTACTGGCAGTATGCTACTTTGCCTGCTCCTGAACAGGGCATGTTGTGGGGAGATTGTGGAACTGTGGAGGCAGTGCCCTGGCAAGGGGAACAGAGGTTTGCAGCAAAGGTAGCTCCCTCTGACTTCACTCACGATTCTGTCTTCTTGCTCCACTTTTTATCTCCTTGGAGGTATTTTTTGGCCCTCTCCCTGCTTTTACTTATGAAATTACTTAAACTATTTTTGATCTTTAAAATGGTTACTAACTAGATTTCTGGTCAACAGCCTTGATTTTAATTGCTATGAATAATTAGGAAGCTTTCATAGTAACCCCTCACTGCTTCTTCAAGATGATGTAGGAATCTACAGATCCTTCCTTCCCCTGCTTTCTGGGAATGTGTCCACTCCACATTCCACTGCTGGGATTGCCTCTTCTCCATGTCATTCTTAGAGAGATCCTAGCAGATAGTCTTGCTGTCAAGCCAGAATATACAAAGCTTTAATTTTAGTAGCATAGAGATTGGAAGACCTTAAAATGCCTGCACAATGTTCTTGTGAATATATTGACTTCTTACTGAGGGGGTGTCACAAGAGAAGGATGGACTGAGCCCTTGTGTGCTTTTGCAGTAGTGGAAATGCTGGAGACAGAATTCGTATCTTGCATCTACAGTTGAGCTGCTGGGAAGAGAAAAGGCAATAGGATTCACCCTGGGGAGCTGCTGTACTTAATTATGTGGCAGGCACATTCTTCATGTTTCCCAACTAAGCTTTCACTGGACTTCCAAGCTTTCTGATGCATGGCACCTTCTTGCTGTCTAACTGAAGAAATGAGTGAATATTTGAGTCTTCTGCTAGATGGGGAAGCTGAAGTGCCCTGTCTGGGTATCATTGATACTTCATATTGTGAAGAAGTCTTCAGTGAGATGTAGATTATCATTAGTATGCTTGTTAGCCTAGGTTACTAGCTGGATGTTTAACTTCGTATTATCAATCTTGTATTATTTGGCAATATATCTCAAGTATCAGTAACGCCCAGGCTGAAAGGAGGATGAGTGAAAGAAATAAAATTTAAGAAAGCACTGCAGTGAGACAAATGAACTTTTTGCTACTGTTTTGGATCGGGTAGCAAATTGAGTCATAGTAGCGAAGAATCCTGGCATGTTTGGAGTTAAGAGAGAAAGAAAATTGAACAGTTAAAGCAGTATGTGTGGTGCTGAACCACTGCATGCTTAAAGGATGAGCTTCCACGAATGCTCAGGAAATTCTGTGCTGTGTTTTAGTTTTTGCTATAGCCATACAAACATAGGATAGCTTTTCTGTTTCTCAGTTCTGTGTAAGAAAAGACTTTAATGAACACAGTTCAGCTTCTCAGTGTTAAGGCAGTTACCTTACCAGTTTTTTTTTCACTGCTCTTTTTCTCTTGTGAGCAACATCAGCAGCTTCTTGTCCCTGTAAAGTCTTAACTTTTAAAACATCTTGTGTAACTTGGGAAACTGCAGGTTAAATATTGTAATGTGTGATTATCCCCAAAGTTGTTATAATTTGTTACAATCTTTGTTATGTATTATTATTTGACAATAATTGTTATAATCTTTATCTCATGACAGATACACTTTGTGCTTTTCCCAGTTCTTTCTGTATCAAAGCTCCTTCTGGGTAATTTGTGTTAGAACTTTTGCAAAGTTGCCCTCCTTAATTTATGTTCTGCCCCTTGACCTTTTGCTTTTTCTACTGATTTGTTTTTCCTGTAGTTTTCAGAGACATTCTTCCCTGTCTCATCACTGACTTCTATACTGTTATCTAAGCTTATTATGCTGTGACATATTTCCATCATAAATTTCTTGAGCAGTCTAATTTGATTTATGTCTGTGTCTTTCGTGTTACTGAACTCTGTCCTGACTTCTGAGTTTGGAGTTTTTCTCTTTTAAACTTGTCTGTTCCTCCTGTCCAAGGACATACAAGGCACCACATATGGTACAAGTCAAGTTAGCATTGTTAGTATGTACTGACTACAAGCCTTCTATGCAATTAGATTATTTGTGCTGGCTATTGTGTTAGTGGTATTCAAAACCGTGTTAAAAAACCCAGAAAAGCTGTAACTACTGCCTTAGTTAGTTTTAATGCAATAATTTCATAGTGGCAGCTCTTGCATGTGTGTGTTCTTCTTTCAGTATTGGAGATTAACACTGTTACAAGGTGCTCAGTATTAAAAACTTGGCTGCAAGGTTATCTTGTAAGGAGTACAACCAGAAATGTGACAGCACAGGGAAACATGGGAGGAGTGAGTGCAGGGGTAGTCTGGTTAGATTGGCAGCACTTCCCCTGCCTTCTCAGAGATTTTGGGGAATTGCTGGATGATTAATTTGTCATCCAGCCCATGCTTGCACAGGAGAGCTATGAGGCAGAAAAGTTGTTCTTGGTTGCTTGTCTGTCAGAAGGTAGTCTGTGGCTGGCTAAGTATCACTGCCATGATTTCAGAGCCTGCCTGACAGTGATGATGAGGTTGACGGTTTGGGGATGGTAAGTGACTGGTACCACCAGTACAGCTGGCATACTGTATTGCATGAGTGGAATTAGTCCTCAGTATATGAAGTCCCTTGATACTTTACTTCTGGCTTTGTTGATTGGTGTACAGTTTTATAGATTTTGCTGCCTTGAAAGTGTCTTAACTGTAGTGATAACTCCTGGACTACTTCAATGAAAACGTAACTCCATGGAGGCAATGCTGTAGCAGTTGGACTGTGTGATGGTTTTGGTGGATTGTGCCCTTTGCTTTATCTGAACTAGGTGAGCTTGTCTTGGATTGTAAGCTCGAGAGCCCAAGTATGAAAAACATTGTAAGCCCTCACAAATTAGTGAGACGTTTTGTGTTCTCTTTCCATTCTATGAGAAGTCAAACTGTGATTTTAGTGAGACTGCAAAGTTCTTCAGGGAATGAAGTTTCAAACAGATTGTTCCAAGTGTTGTGTATAGAAATCTGTTACTTGAGTCTGGACAACAGGGCCAGAAGCTGCCATATAATGAGATGCAGCTTTGCAGAAGGTGCTGTCATGATAAAAGCATTTATTCTTTGTGGTCACTACCACTACTGAAGAAACTCTAAGGAATTTAGGAACAGCTTTTTGGTGGAGAATTCAGAAAGAGACTGTAAGAACAGAAAGGCAAGTTGAAAGAAAAATGGTAAAAAGGAGGGGTAAAAGGGTCTGTTTCAAATTTTTCATTTCAAAACATGTTTCCTCCTTCTCAGTTAAGCATCATTAGTCAATTTCAGGGGTGTAGTTAAAGTAGAAAATGAACTGGAAGTACCTAGTGTAGTTTTATTTTAGATTTCATAATTACCATTTAAGTAGCTAAATGCTTTGTTAATTATGCTTTTCCCTAAACTGTTATTGTTGTTTTTTCTAAATTGTGCATACTAGTAGGTCTTTCTTGTATGCCTGTTTATCTGTCCTCTGTGAATATTGTTTAATAATTTATATACCTTGTAATTATTTAATTTATTTTTAAATCTTAATTTATCCACCACTGAAGGAAAACTATACCAACTGTAACTGTCTGGGTAGTCGGTATTTCTTGAACATAATGCTCTGGGGAACTGTTCTTGTGACTTTTCCCTCAAAGTCATAAAACAGTTGGCGATTAAAGCAGATTAACACATGATGGTGCCTAACTTGCTTTAAGGTACCAAGATGCAGAATATCTGGGCTCTTGACATATAAAGCTTATGACTGCAATGTTATATACTGGATCCTCTGCATATAGTCTGTAGTTTCATTTAAGATTTATGTCAAATTTGACTATAATATTCCTGTGTTTTGCCCATTTTATTGTATGTACAGTTTTAGTTCAGAGTTGTTTTAATTTATCATAGCAGTTTTTAAACTATTGTGGGGTGGCAGGAACATTCCCATAGCACTCTAAAAATGTTTTGGAGCTAAAAACTGCGTTTCTAGTCTTTCATACAAACAGTGGACTGTTGTGCTTCATTCTTCTACGGTACGTAATCTTTTCCCCCAATCTCTATGCCGGTATTTTGACAGATCTCATGGGAGAGTTACTTGTAGAGTTTGAAAGTAGAGGGGTCACCTCCTGATTATTTTGAAAACTTTGAGACTCTGTGGGCGCATTGTGTGGATACCTTAAGAAAAACATGCTGTACTGCCTTTCCTTCCTCGTTATGAGTGTTCTTAAAACTGTTTCATTAAGAATCTGTAGCATCTCACCTGTTGAAAGTGGTAGTGGGTTGGAAGGTCATGAGAATCTTTACCTTCCAAGTGAAAGTTTGATGAGGTTGTGAGTATGCTCACATATGCCTATACAGATTTTTTGCTGCTGACTTGCCTGCTGGCCACAGGGCACACAGTCTGTATAGCTTGTAAGCTTTACTGCATAAAAACTTGTGAAGCAGCATTAATTTTTTAATTTTCTGTGTTGAAGGAGCTCTTTTATTCGTACCACCTGTTCCTGCAGAGGATTATGGTCAGAAAGATGCACAGGTTTTGGCAGAAGGACAAGACCTTCCTGTAACCATTAGGGAAGATTCTCTTTCCAAAATTGAGTTTAGGAACACAATTAGCTGCCTAGCAGGTACTTACAAAGGTTTTACTCTTTTATTCCTCTGTTCTGTTAGATGGTCATTGCAGATCCCAGCTGCTTCTGGATGTTCAATTGCTAACTGCAACTGAGATCAGTGAAAACCATCCTGTCAAAGTTGGGAAGCAAGCAGATTGCACTGAGCGCAGCATCAGCTGCTGCTTTGAAACATGAGGCAGAAATAAAATGGTGAATGATCCTTCTCTATGCTGTGTGTCCTGCGTGACTGAGTTAGGAGCGCGGGACAAAATGTGACTGTTTTCACACTGTCATAATATACAGAGAGGTTGAAATTAATGTTGTGCAAGCTATAGTGATTCAACAGTTTCCTGAAGTTCACTTCTTGTTTGTAATGTGATTCTGGTTTAGAGCCGTTTAAAAGATTCTGCTGGAATTTCAAAACATTTACAGTATTCTCAAAAACTGCTTACTCTCAGCTGATATACTTTCTTTTTTTTCTCCCCTCTGTAAAAGGTGAAAACAGTGAGCTATTACTTTAGACAATTGCTTAAAGGGTATTGCTAACTTTAGTTGGACATAAAATTGTTCATATTTGATTTTTTCCTACTGTGTCCGCTGTACCCTCCCCCCCTTTTGTTTTGGTCAAATAAGGACGTTCTGTTCTGAAAGATTTCTTGTGTTGAGTGACAACGTTAGTATCAGGTTGAACAGGATCCTTTCTTTTCCCTTCCCTTCTGTTTTATCCATTTTCTGTCCTCCCTTGCTGGCAGGTGCCTTGAGTTGGGACTGTGTATGTATGAAGATGACCTCTGAATGAAATTACACATTAGAAGCTTTCAATTATTTTTCAAAAAGTCATGCATCTAACAGTCCATCCCCTTGGGAACAGACAAACCGGAAAATCTGTAAGAACCTTGCTAGAAAACACAGAGGTTGGTGTGCTAGTCTCCTATACACACACTTATGCTTGGAATCATATGCACTTGCTTCCTTTTCCCCACTCCCCCCATGGAGGAATAAATGGGACACAGGTTTGTCACTTGGCCTCAAGTTGTTTGGCAGCTAATCAGCTTTTGAATTAGAACACGTGAAAAATATTTAGAAAACAGAATTTCCCATGTGCCTTAAGAGTGCCTATTAAATGTGCAGAGCGTAGAGGAATGTAGGCCGTCCAGTTGCAAAGAGTTCATCACAGGTTCAAAGAACTACTGTGGAAGTGACCTACCTCACAGTCTGCTTTCTTCACTGGAATCCAGACAGAGCACCTGGCTTTGCCACGCACAGAAACGTTTTTAGCATGGTCTCTTAAAAAACAAAAAAGAAGTAATAAAATCCATAAATCTGTGTTTCTTTGTGCTTCCAAAACAAGGCGGTCTAAATACTTCAGCCTTCTGCTTAAAGTTGACTTAATGACTAAGCATCTGAGTACTTCCGTTGCAACAAGCAGGATCAGAGGAAACCTGACGCAACTGCTCTCATTTCTCAGTCTTCATGCTGGCGAACAAAGATAAATAAAAATTGGACATTAACTTGTGAATGAATTAGGATTTCCAGTGGTTACAGAACTGTTCTGGGGTTGGCACCCTGTAGAGTTAATATTTTGAGTAAACCAGGTGAGCCAGTGATTGAAGAAAGTGCAAGCTTCAGTCTCCACTCCATGAAAGTTGAGTGTTTGTGCACAAGGAGACTTAATTTGCTGTTCCATTGGAAGGCTGTCTCCAGGCCAGGAATACATCTTTATAATGTCTGGTCTAGTTCCCCCCATGCCTTTTTAAAGGTGTTTTATGATCTCTTCTGGTGGCAATAAAAGATAATGAATAAAGAAATCCCCTTAAAGCAACTGGTGAGTAAGTTTGGCAGGGGACTTTCTGCAGGCCTTACTTACTATAATGCAGTTGGGTATATTCTCACTTCTTCTCAGTTTGATCTGATCCTAACAGTTTCACCTGTTGAAAAGCAAGAACAGCAGTTTCTGCATTTTGATAAATGGGCTGTGGGCTGTCTTATTTCTCTGTGCTTCCCTTTCTTGGTCTGTGCTTCCATCTTTTGGCAAGTAGTAATGGATCATAGAATCTTCATGGTTGGAAAGGACCTTTGAGATCATCGAGTCCAACCATACAAACAAAAGAAAAAAAACAAACCAAACACCACCAAAAAAACCCCCTACAATCTCTGTCACTAGAGCATGCCCTGAAGTGCCAAATCTACACATTTCTTAAATACCTCTAGGGATGGTTACTCAACCACCTCCCTGGGCAGGCTGTTCCAGTGCCTGACCACTCTTTCAGTAAAGGAATTCTTCCTAATAGCTAACCTAAACCTCCCCTGCTGCAACTTCAGACCATTTCCTCTGGTCCTGTCATTGTTCACCTGGGAGAAGAGGCCAACACCCACCTCTCTACAACCTCCTTTCAGGTAGTTGTAGAGGGCAATGAGGTGTCCCCTCAGCCTCCTCTTCTCCAAACTAAACATGCCCAGTTGCCTCAGCCTCTCCTCATATGGCTTGGTCTCCAGACCCCTCACCAGCTTGGTAGCTCTCCTCTGGACCCGCTCCAGCACTTCAATGTCCGTCTTGACAGAGGGGCCCATAACTGAACACAGTACTTGAGGTGAGGCCTCACCAGTGTCGAGTACAGAGGCACCATCACTTCCCTACTCCTGCTGGCCATGCTATTCCTGATACAAGCCAGAATGCTGTTGGCCGCCTTGGCCACCTGGGCACACTGCTGGCTCATGTTAAGC
>VWZL01001922.1:1341176-1375867 GCA_013396915.1 Stercorarius parasiticus | reverse complement strand
CCCCGGATCCTCCTTCCGACCCTTCTTGTAGATGGGCGTCACATTAGCCACCGTCCAGTCATCTGGTACCTCCCCTGTTGACCAAGATTGTTGATAAATGATGGAGAGAGGCTTGGTGAGCTCTCCCGCCAGCTCCCTGAGTACTCTTGGGTGAATCCCATCCAGCCCCATAGACTTATATGCGTCTAGGTGCAGAAGCAGATCATTGACTGCTTCCTCCTGGATTATGGGTGGGTTGCTCTGCTCTCCATCCTTATCTTCCAGCTCCGGAGGCTGAACACCCTGGGGATAGCTGGTCTGACTATTGAAGATGGAGGCAAAGAAGGCATTAAGTACCTCAGCCTTCTCCTCGACCTTGGTTGCAACTTTCCCCCCTGCATCCAGTAAGGGATGGAGATTCTCCTTGGCTCTCTCTTTGTTGATGTATTTATAACAACTTTTTTTGTTGTCCTTGATGTTAGTGGCCAAGTTGAGCTCCAGCTGGGCTTTTTGGTGATCTTATTGTCTGTAATGACTTTTGATCCACAGCTGTCTGTACCATCCTGTGGCAAAAAGTTCCAGAGCTGAGAGAGGGATTGTGTAGGAAAATTACGACTTAACTGCAGAACTTCACAGTGCTTGTCCTGAGAGACATAGTGAGTAATTTTTCTCTACTTATTTTCATCACACAAGTGGTTTTAGGCTTAAGTGTAGTGTCACTTAATTACCTCTTCTCTAAGCTGAAATGTACTGGCTTTTTTATGATCTCTTCATGCTGATCATTCTTGCTGCAAGTCTCCGTGCTGTCTGCCAGGTTTGAGTCATAACCTGGTTTATGCCTTTGACTCTTGCTGCTCTGCGTCTGCCTCCTTGAAAAGTTCAGCTCTTTTGTAATCTTCACACCTCATTCCCTGAGGGCTGGTGAAGGACAGAAGTATATTCATGTGTAACTGGAGTGTGTTATGAGCATGTTGCTGCTACCAACTTACTCTCTTCTAACCTCTCAAGCCTTGCTCTGGCATCCTCTTTGTAGATGAACTGGTAAAGCCTCCTAGTGAATGTGATAAGCTGTATTGCCTTCAGCTAGCTTGGCCTCAGGTGGTAGACTTCGTGTAGCTTGATGCGTATCATGGATATACTGCACTGAAAACCAGGCAAATACCCTGTTATGTATACAGGTGCTTATCCCTATACCTTGATAATTAACTTCATTCATTGTACAATTTTTTCATGTAGGGAGTCATTCAGAAAGCATACTAATTGTAAAAGGTTGCACAATTGGGTACTCTGTGTTTCTTCATTTACTTATCAAATATAGTCATTGAGAGGGTACGAAGACTTCCTTGGCGGCAAACAAAACTTACCCTGAGCTCAAAATGTCTTTGAGTTCTTTCTTCGTTTTGCCTAGTAATAAATAATGAAGGCCAGATTAAGGTCACTGTCACTCATGCATGACCTCACAACGAAGTTTTGTCAGTCTGAACTAGCAAACAGAATGTGCAAGAAATAGCACTTGACTCCCTTCTCTGACCAGTGTTGACACTTACTTTTTACTCCTCTTAGACCATGGTATCTTCAGGTTTTTTGGTTGAATTAATAGAACTTTTAAGCTCATGAGAAATAAAATCTTTGATGCAGGAGCCCACCAATATGTATAATTATTTTTTGGAAGAGAACCATTTTTAATCCAGAAAACATAATTTGCTTGTTTACAGTAGTTAGTCCTTATTGAATTATACTTTTTTCAGACAAGAACACAGCTAATGATGAGTGTTGTAATGAATTTCCATGTTAGAAATAAATTGTGCCACAGGTTTGTGCCACTCTGCAGGAAGAGCATTTGGATATGTAAAATCCTTGTTTACATTGATAATGTCTTTGGCATTACATCTTAGTTTATTTTGCAGTCAGTTATATAGGGTCCTCTACTTGATAACTGTGGTGCTCTTACTTAACAGAATTCAGCAAGCTGGAAAAAATTGAACCTTTTGTGGAAGGCTTTTATAAGGTTTCCAACTTCTAACTAACAATGGCTCTTGAAGCTTGTAGCCCCTCCTATTTCTGTCCCATACATGCCAAAATTAATAGATTCTGCATACTTAAAACTGTGGACGCAGAACTTTTGCTACAACCTAGTAAGGTCAGCAAGTTTCTCTGAAATTATGCTTTTTTTTAGAAGGAAAAAAGAATTAAGGCATAGTTATTATTAGTTCTTGCATTGAACTTTGCTAAGGTTAAATTGAGCAGAAATTAGAAACATGTTTTGTAAATTCATGGCTTTTGATTGTCTGAATGTGTAGTTGGGGAGTTGTTCTTTGACTGTACATTTCTTTTCATAGAATCATAGAATGTGTTGGGTTGGAAGGGACCTTTAAAGGTCATCTAGTCCAACCACCCTGCAGTAAGCAGGGACATCTTCAACTAGATCAGGTTGCTCAGAGCCTCATCAAGCCTGGCCTTGAATGTCTCCAGGGATGGGGCCACCACCACCTCTCTGGGCACCTGTGCCAGTGCCTCACCACCCTCATTGTATAGAACTTCTTCCTAATGTCTAACCTAAATCTCCCCTGGTCTAGTTTAAAAGCATTGCCCCTCTTCTTATCACTACATACCCTTGCAAACAGCCCCTCGCCAGCTTTCTTGTAGGTCCCCTTCAGGTGCTGGTAGGCCACTGTAAGGTCTTCCTGGAGCCTTCTCTTCTCCAGGCTGAACAGCCCCAACTCTCTCAGCCTGTCTTCATAGGAGAGGTGCTCCAGCCCTCAGATCATCTTTGTGGCCCTCCTCTGGACCCGCTCCAACAGATCCATGTCCTTCTTGTGCTAAGGGCTCCAGAGCTGGACACAGTACTCCAGGTAGGGTCTCACGAGAGCAGAGGGGAAGAATCACCTCTCTGGATCTGCTGGCCACGGTTCTTCTGATGCGGCCCAGGATGCAATTGGCCTTCTGGGCTGCAAGTGCACATTGTTGGCTCATGTCCAGCTTTTCATCTACCAGTACCCCCAAGTCCTTTTCCGCAGGGCTGCTCTCTATCACATCATCCCCCAGGCTGTATTGATAATGAGGATTGTCCTGACCCAAGTGCAGAACCTTGCACTTGGCCTGGGTGAACTTCAAACTCTTCCTGTTTGTTGCCCACGCTGCATGGGTTTGTGTAGAGGCACTTCAGGTGGGCTGCTGGCTGTGTCGCCTTCTTAGAGGAACACCCCTTGAAGTGTTTCACGGGTGTTTCCCTTTTGACTCTGGCTACCTCAGGAGCCTCTGGCTCATCTCCATAAGATTTTGACTGTGATGCAGCATCCTCAGCATGCCTTGGGGCAACAGGTCAAAGGCCCTTACTAGCACCCTGTCTCTTTAACCCTGGTGTGTTATCCCACAGCTTGTCACAGACAAGCCTAATATTATTATCACCCTCCCCCTTCACATCTAGTTTAAAGCCCTGTAGGTCAGCCCCACAATCTCTTGGGCAAAGACCTTCTTCCCCCTTTGAGAAAGGTGTCTCCCATATGATGCCAGCAAGCCTGGTGCCATGTAGGCCATCCCATTGTCAAAAAAAACCCAAAATTGTGGTGGTGACACTAGCCACGGAGCCATGTATTAATAGACTGGATCTGTCTGCTCCTTCCAATGTCACTGCCTGCAACTGGAAGGAGTGAGAAAAAAATAACCTGTGCCCCGGATTCACTCGCCAACCTTCCCAAGGCCCTGAAGTCCGCTTTAATTGCTCTTGGACGAGTCGCAGCTTCCTCTCCACCTACATGGAAGATCACTAATGGGTAATAGTCTGAGGACTGTATCAAGCTAGGAAGTTTCCTGGTGATGTCCTTAACCTGGGCTCCAGGAAAACGGCAGATGTCCTTGTGAGTAGGGTCTACTCAGCATATTGGACCCTCTGTTCCCCTCTGGAGGGAGTCACCAACAACTATAACCCTTCTTTTCTTCCTTGTGGATGTGGTTGTGATACAGGCAGTATGCCTTCCTGACTGTGGAGACATGTCCTGTGTAGATTGCCCATCATCTGCATCCTCATTTGACTGGCCTTCCTCAACCAGAATCTCGTATCTGTTTTTCAGAGGTACCAAGGGGGGTGAGGCGGGCAAGGAGGGAGTTTGCTTGCTGCCCCGACCATGAACTTGCCTCCATTCATTCTCATTTAGGCTTCTGCCTGGCAGGGGCAAGATACAGGGGCCCTTCGATCCCGGTTACTTTCAGGTAAGTGCTCCAGTTTCTGTTTCAAGGAGGGCAGAGCCTGGCTCCACCAGTCTATTTCTTGTTCAGCCTCCCTAATGCTCCTTAACCTTTCAACTTCCTCTCGCAGCTCTGCCACCAGGCTGAGCAGATCGTTCACCTGTTCACAACACACACAGCAGTTCTCATAGCTGCCACCTGTTATCCATTAAAGGCTCCAGCACTCCCTGCAGCCTGTGACCTGAATGGCCGTATATTTCTGTGGGAGGTCTGTCTGGGTTCCTACATCCATTCCTCTGGTATACTTACCTCCTACTGAAGATAAAAATGCCGGTTTATAGTTTGAGCTGACTGTATACTGAAAATGTTGCAAATGCACATTGAAGGAAAGAACTGATGGATTTTCTTCCTTATTCTCCAAATAGGTAGGCAGCACTGTGGTTCTGGAATAGTTTCATTTTCTGCTGCCTCAATGTGTTCTCACACTAAAGCAAGTGGACAGTACATTGTGTTCTTGCATCCTCATTTGTGGGTTACATCCTATCCTGAGAAGTGGCCAAAACAAATGAAATTTGGAGGAGAATGTAATTGAGTTGCTGTCAGTTGAGACAACCCTGGTTGTGGGATTGAGGATGAGAGGCAATGAGCACAAACTGAAACACAGGAAGTTCCTTCCGAACATCAGGATCACCCAGGGAGATTGTGGAGTTTCCCACCATGGAGATATTCACAAGCCATTTGGACATCGTCCTAGGCAACCTGCTGCAGGTGGTCATGTTTGGCAGAGGGGCTGGACAAGATGCCCTCCAGAGATCCCTTCCCCTTTCAACCTTAACCATTCTGTGATTCTTAAGTCTTTCACAGAAGACTTGTTTCCATAGTAATCAGCAATCATAATGGATCATTTTTTCCACATTGAAAGGACTGTCAACATTTTGCTCTGAAGTGTGAAATGGGAAGTCGCTACCTCCAAAAATGTTCTGTCTTCCAGAAGTTCTTTCTCTCCTAATACTTGGAGGTGATTTTTAAGGCATTTCAAAGAAAAACACTTAACCAGGAGTTGATTTAAACTAAATTCACAAGGTGAAAATAAAATATTGTTAAGTTACAGCTGAAGGCTGTAGATGAATATCAGTTTAGGTAGAGCATCCCAACTTGTGCTTTGTAGTTGGCAGCCCTGTTCCAGAACAACACCTTCTGCTGCCTCTAACTATACAATCTGGCTGATTGTAATGGCAGATGTTGGAAGGCATCTCCCCATAATAAGCTCTCTGAAGGAGAGGGAAAACTGAAGCAAACACACATTTTTGTTAAAGCATTTGTACCTTGGTAATATATTTGGTTGTGAATTTAAACTTTTTTTTCCCCAGAATGTCAACTGCTGTTCTAATTTGGAATTTAAATAAAAATTGACAGCTTTTCACAGACCAGAAACACTGATTTCTGACTGTTTCTTGTAACAGATTAATTTTATAAAGGAAGGTGAGAAGTATGCTTTCATTTGAATGGCTGGGTTTGTCATCCTGTTAATAACTTTTTCTGTTGCTGCAAAGCGCAATCCCTCTATACCTCTGTCAGTAGGCAAGTGTAGCCAAACTTTTAACCCTCTGGAAAAACTCCCGCACCATGGAGAGAAGGGGATTGATGCAAGATTTCTTACAGCACAGGAGAGTGAGAACTACTCCTTTGGGGACAACAGAAACCTCCTAAGATTTTAGCTGGCTCTGAAAAACAGCTGGCTTTATTGCAGAAGCATCTTGGTTTGTTACGGCAGTCTTTTTGAAGACAAGGTGATATGCTTGCTTTCTCATTCTGGGTTGTCAGGTAGGTGGCATCTGGGTCTGAAGTTTTGCAAGGCTGAGATTATAAGATTTTAAAGCTCTTTAGTTTTATGGGTGGAAAAAAGTAGCCTTTAGGAAAGAAAGAAAGAAAAAAAGAAGCAAGTTCTTTGAAAAAATTAGGTATTTCTCATGAATCTGTGAAGTCAAAATGCATATTCTGCCTCTGGAGTGGCAAATAGATCAGATGGGGTCTAACCAAGGCACACATTCAGATGTGTCAGCAGTGTAAATTGCTGATCATTGAGGAAAATCTGTTCATTTGTTCTTTAACTCGATGCTGAGATAGCACTTTACCTTGCAAGAATTTTCTCCCTTCAGTATGAAAGAAATGCTGCTAGAAAAAGAAGTCCATGCTATTCCAGAGAAATGTAAAAGACAAAAAGATCTGTTGGATCAGCTTTTAATTACTTTCACATGTCTGCATAGCTTTTGTGAAATACCATACATAAGATTTTTAGGTTTTAGCAGCAAAAATTATTGGGGTGAGGTGGGGGGGGTGAAGCACTTTGCTATCTGGAGATGGGCAGCCTGTTCACCAGAGCTTTCATAGGGAAATGAACTCTGAACATTCTTGCAGAGCTAGCCTGGGACACTGGAGATGAATACCTATGCAAAAGCAGAGTTCTTCAGAAAAATGAAACACATCAGACCTTGCAACAGCTACGAGGTCTTCAGTCGTAGAGCTCATAACAAATTCACCTTGGTTAGTGAAGCTGGTGTTACTGAATAAGGCGAACACCTTTCACGTGCGGTGGTCCACTGGCCACTTCAGGCCTGGCTGCTTTGTGCGTTGCTGCCAACAAAAGTATTTGCTGGTGGCCCTGTGTTTAGTAACTGGCTATTACAGCTACTCTCTGAAAGTTGTTCAGAAGACATAAGGAAAACACAGAGGGGTTTTTTTTTGTGTGTGTGGTTGTTGGGCTTTAACTTCTTTGTGATATACATCTAACTTCTTGATATTGGTTGGTTTATGTAATCAAATGTTAGGAAAGTTGGTGAGGGTAGAGCTTCTGTTAGAAATAATCTGAAGCATTTTATTCTTTTTAGAAACCAAATGTGCATGTGTTGCAACAGCTTTGATGGTTTTTATCAAACTGCTCATGCCCTACAGTAGAATCTGTGCTGTGATTTTGAAGACAAAAAAAATGAAATCGTTCATAATCCTGTTGTACTGGTATTTTCTTTGAGATCTCACTCTAACAACATGCTACCAAAATTCTGCACCAACAGTTCAGCAGTACTAATTGCCTTTTGGCTAAATTGGAGCTCCATCTGAGTTCGGTGCCAGAGCTCTCTCAAAGGCTGCTCCCAGACGTTTTCTTGCCCACCAGTCTGTCGCATAAATGGTTATTTAATTTGCATGTAGCAATTAATATTTCTGATGGCCAGTGCCCTCCTTTGCGTTGGAGATCCACTAACAGGTTTATCAAGCCACGGAATTTTCAGCAGCCTACTGCAGGCTTGTACGCTGCAGCTGCTGTGCAGTGACTCACTAATGCCGTAGTATAGCAGTTTTGAAAAGACAATGCTGCGGATGGAGTGCTCTGTGTGTCCTATTATGTTTAAAGGGATTTAAAGTCAGATCAAATTTTTGTACAGCTTTTATTACTCCTTACCAATATAGCCTCCAGTTCTTCCAATGGCAGAGTCTGTGTCTTGTATTGGAAAATGTTACTCTAATATCTGAAACACTCAGAAAGTGTTAGTGAATGTGAAAAACATCAGTCTGGGTCATGTTACTTAAGAGATATTTTTGATACTGTTCTGTGTCAGGGAAAAGCCTTTTCTAATGTTCTAAATCTTTGGTGGAGTGAAAGGGATTCTGTCCAAAGAGCCAGCCCAAGATTCCTAAAGCTGCCAGTCTAGCTTTAGGATGTGAGCACAGAAATTCTTGGTGTTTCCCCAAAGGTAAAATGTGCTTCTGCTGTTGGAATGTTTTTGCGAAAATATCCCATGGAAAGTTTTCTTACGGGGGTAAAGTAACTAAGGGTAAGAGTTAAAAGTGCATCANTTGTCCTTCTCCAGAATCAATGAGAAACTTTTCTTTTCCTTTGACCTATCCTCCTGTACCGAGACATCCTCACTCTCTTAACTGGTCAGATAGCATTCCTAACAGATATCTCATCAGAGTTTCCCTTTTACTTTATATATGTTTGTATTACCACACTTTGGAATTTTATGTATGCGTGTTTTTTTCCCATTACCTTACTTTTGCTTTTAGTTCTGAGGCATGCAGAGCCAGGGGTGACAATAGGGGCATACTTAATGCTAGTTACTGTGTCCATTTTCTCCCTAATCAGCGCTCTGGATGCATTGGGAAGGAGGAAGTTGAGGTTTTATGGAGGATTTGATTACTGTGGAAATTGTGAATAAGTGGGAGCCTCAGGGTAGTCCTGCAGGTGGCCCCAGAGACACAGCCTGGGAGCGGTGTTCTCCAGACTCCTGGGAATCCTGAGTGTCAGTCCACCAAGGAACAGGGGATTGCTGTGGTGGGAGACCAAGGCAGCTCACTGAAGCATTGTGAAAAACAAATAATTTTGACTAATTGGCAGATTCCAGTTTAAATAATGCTGAATAAGAATTTTTTCTAATGTGCTCTACTTCTGGCCCTCAAATCATACTTTGTGTTTCCTTATTTTTATTGCTTTTCTGCTTTCTATCTGTCCAAATGGCTGACCTCAGTAACTAACTTGATGTCCCTCTACTAACATATGGGGGCTTTCTTTCTATGTCAGTTGCAGTATTTTACAACTCTTAAAGCCTTTGCATTTTTTGTTGAAGTCCTCTTTTTATTTTTTTTTTAAGCCTAATGTTTTCTATGTATTAGAAAACAGGAAAAATACTTTTAGTTGTCACTAAAATCTTAGCTGAGTGAACTCTCCTGAGGGTGGTAACTGTCCCATTGGTTTGTATGTTATTTTGAATAGTGGGGTAGCACAGGTTTATATATTGTTCTTATTAATTGGAAGTCTTGCCTTTTATGAACAGGGTGCTCTATGGGGAAAGACACATTTAAAAGAAAAATTCATGGAGATTTGAATAAGCTGAGCTTATATCAGAAGTTGTTTCCAAAATTGTTTAAAAGTTAAATATTCTTGACAGTAGTAGTTGTGTAATTCAAAATACTGTTGATTTTTCTTTGGAGACCATGCAAACTAAAAACTAGGGGCAAAACTAAGAAGCAAGAATCCTTGCTTCTACAGGGAGTTCACACTCATTACAGAGCAGTTAGAGAGAGCAGCCTCCCCAGAGGGGCTTGTGGGCAGGCAGTAGACCTGGTGGTAAGCTCTGATACTTTTTTATTAGAAGGTTTTAAGTACTCCCAGAGTGCCAGTAAAGCAGCTTCTGGTACTTTAGGTGTATACTTTAGATGTGTATGGTGCAGGAGAAGATTGAATCACTGACACCTGTTGTCCAGAGTTAGTTAAAGCTGTGAGTGAATTCCTTCACTCACAGTGTCTGCTGGGCAAAAGCAGGCATTTCCTCCTCTAAAAGCAGATTGAAAACTAAAGCACAGCAAAGCTACGTTGAAGCTCTGCATGATACACCAAAAAAAGGTACAAACTTTGCAATACCAACAAATACAGATTTGTGAAATTGTGGGAGGTGAGGTGCTTGTTACCTGAAATAAAAGCTCTCAAAACCAAAAGTAGTTTAGAGAGGAGATACTGCTTTATTTGATGCAAGATGCTAGGGGAAAAACCTACAAATAGCTAATGACTGACCGTACTGTGTGAGAAAATAGTCACTGAGTTGATGTTACAAATAGTGATAATGAGGAGACAACCAGAAGCAGATAATCACCAAGGATGGGATAACAAGAAGCAGTTAATCGCTTCAGTGTTCTTTTATGCATCACATATGTACTCCTATACCAGTTAGGATAGAGCTGTGGCTACTTCAAGGAACATCCTTATCATCCTCAAGAAGTCAGCAAACTTACAGTAAACTCCTCTCTAAACTACTTCTGGTTTTGAGAGCTTTTGTTTCAGGTAACAGACCCGCAAGCTCTCACCCAGCTGTCGTCCCCTGAAAGAGATCCATATATCCAAACTGGTCTTTTGCATAAAGGCACCCCTTCACCTTCATCTTCCCTCTCTGCATTTCCTGAAGAGCATCTGCCAGTCCATCACAACTTGGTCATTCCTGCCTTGTCTCAGTTATTCCAATCACGTAGCGTTGTGACTTGATGCAGAGCTGTTGTTTCTCCTGTCTGTTCTCAGGCTGCACGTGTTTGTGCATATACGCTTCAGACAGGTGCCCCTTCAGCCTGTAATGTTGCTCCTGAAGTGCCTCTTGTTCCTGTCACTCTGAGCCCTTTGCTTCCTACTGCTCTCCCCCAATTCTTCACTTAACTGTTGGACAAAATCTCCCTTTCCAGTTGGAGATGATGTGAGTTAAGAAGTAACTTAATTGAAAAAATTTATGTATTGCCATCACTGAAGTTGCTGTGCAAAGAAGTTAGTGGCAAGAATAACATCCTGCATCTGTTGATGCTGGCTACCTTCTGCCCTTTGCATCCACTGATACCTCCCTTTCCAAAATCTTGCTGTCTTGGTTTGGGTTTTTTGGGTTTGTTTGTTGGTTTTGGTGTTTGGGTTCTTTAAAGACTGTTCAAGAAAAGGAGGAGAGGAAAAATGTTTGGTTACTAAACTCAAATCTTAAAATAGAATTAATAATTTCATGAAACCTGTTAAAAGCTGTTCCTGTTACTAGTACTGTAGTTTAAAATTGCTGGTGCCACTATAACCTCATCCATGGCAGAATTTATTACTTTGTGGTGAAAACATACTGCAGGCAATAGAACTTGGCATTCCTGGCCAGAGCCCAAGGGAATACTACTGTCTGGTTTCTTTGTTTCTTTTTTAATTTAAAAACATTATTTCATTTTGATTTGAAAGAGCCCAAGTAGTCAAGGCTTTGTGGTTTTGGCTAGTGTTTGTGGTTCCTACAGCTGTGTTTTGTTTGTATAATAATTGCAGGGTTATTAATTCAATAACGTGATCTAATTTGTTTCAATTATATGTACACAGTGTTAAAATTTTACTTGAATGTTTACTGTTAACTAACAGTAAAACTTACGTCAGGAGAGTATCTTGGGGGATTTATTTTATACCCATTTGAATACATTTTAATGTTTCCAAACTGCAGACAAACTGCACATGCGCACACAGTTTGTCATAGCTGGAAAAAAAGGAGCTGTGACTTTGGCAGCTTCACTTTGCCTGTGCCTGCTCTCAACTGATTTCCATGAGACTAATAGCATAGCCTGGCCTTCCTGGGCTGGGTCTCCTGGTATGTGAGCATGTGCACATTTCTGATTATTTTTCTTTCTGTTCAGCTCTTGCTTCAAGACATCGTGCAACGATCCCTGTGGTTCAGGCAGGTGGTTAAAAGGAAGTCTCTGATTGTGAATTACTGTCTTCTAGTTCTGGTTTTGCTTATTAGCTTGTACAGTTTTGGAAAAGTGCAGGTGAACCTTATGTGTTCTAACTGGGGTTTAGAGTCAAGGTTGTGGAGAAGTAGCTGGAGTATGACTATCAACAAGACTGTTTTGTAGGGAGTCGTAGGGGTGTTGTATGACAGAGTTTAGCTAATATGAATTTACTGGTATAATTAGGAAACCAAGTCCCCAGCAGCAAGGCAGTTTATATTGGCGAAAGCATATTCTGCCAGTAACAACTGCCTCAGTCTCATGTATAAAAATTATCTTTAACTTAGGTTTGCTTTCGAAACAAAGTATTGTATATGATTTTTTTAAAAAAATATGTTCATGTTTATACATGTTGCCTTGTCCTTTTAACGGTAAAGTAATAAAGTTAGAATTTGTGTCACACTGTGCGCTGTGTTCAGGCAGCTCCCCAGGTTTTACAAACTATCAAACAGGCAGGTATAGTTATGCATTTAAAAAAAAATTAAGAAAAGTGAGCTCATTGTACTCTGTTTAGGATTTTAGTTCACTTGTTTGGTAGCTGAAGACACTTCGCCTTCTGCCTAACATCTGATGAACACATCCAGTATAAACCATAGTTCTACTATGCATTTTAGTTTCCTCGTAGTGCCAAGTGGAACAGCACTGGGAAATGCTCACAGGCAAACTCGGTGCTACGCATGTTTTGTGAAAAAAGGATTTGCGGCTACTTGATTTTTTTTGTCCCTTTATTTTTTCTAAGAATAACAAAGTGACAAGACTGTTTTAATTGCATCAAGGGACAATTCTGCATTGGGAAGCCTATGTTAGTCTGTTAGTCTAGGTTATAGACTTAAAATCAAAGTGGATATAGTCTTTAAGACAGAGATAAAATCTTCCTTATACTGAACATACTTTTGATGTTTAAAAAATAAACAATAGTTTAAGTTATTCTTCCCATAATACCTCTCTGTGTAGTAGGTTGGTAAAGAGGGGGAGGGGTGGGAAATGCTCGTTTGCCCATGCCAGAGAGTTGGACTGTGGCAACTTCGGTTGCTCCAGTTGAGACAATCTTATTTACAATTGAGGTTGGTAATATTAAGCCAGCTTTTCAGGTGATGTCCCTTTTGTCAGTTTGCGACTGCTGAGCATGGAGTTAGACAATGTGTGGGAAGACACATTGGAGAGCGATATTTGTGCTGTAAGTGGTGAGGAGTCACCAAGCAGGTCTGTTGGAGGCTGTTGGAGGAACGTAGCAGCAAGGTCCAGGATTTTCTGTGGAAACTCTTGATCACAGCTCACTCTTGTCATTGTATGCATCCCAGGTTGCTTGTGCTGATGGTTGTAGGAGGAGGTATGAGGCAGCAACGAAAGGCTCAGCAAGTGTCTTGTATATCTGCAGTGCTGCATAGGCAGGAGTGTATCTGAGAGGAGGCTGATAATTGGAAGACTTCTCAAATATCAGGCATCTACAGATTAAACATTTGACCCATTTAATCATTCAAATATTTTAACAGGACCATTTTTAATAATCAGCCGGTAGCCACTTAGAAGTAGTTATATGTGGTCTCATGACTGCTCCATTCAAAGGTCCTTTCTTATCTGGTTGTGCTTCCAGCATTCACCCCACCCCAGTAACCGATTAGCAATTGGCCTTATATTTCAGAGAAACAATCCAGTTAGGTTTTGCAGCTTCATACCTTATAAATAAATGCTGTCGTAAGACAAAATATAATGTCCCTTACTATGTTGTTTTTACTTTGCCTGTGTTTGTGCCAGCATGCTTTGCGTCTCGCTCCTGTTGAATTCAGCAAGATTGTGAGTGAGGTTATGGTGAACTCAGGGAGATAGAACACACAGCCCGGCTGCAGAGAGGCGAACTCGTCCCATGTGGAAGAGTCAGAACAGCGGGATGCGGGCGCTCCGAAGGCTGAGGCAAGGCTGTCCTGCCATATTCCCCCTCTGGCCAAGGGCGCCCCCTGGGAGCTGCGAGCGGCCAGGCCCCTGCGGGCAGGACGGCGGGGCTGGGGGCTGGGACCGCGAGCCCTCCATTAGTCCTGTGCTTAACTAAGGGTAAAACACAGTGGCCATGCATGACTGTGAGGACATGGCTTTTTCCCATGGTGTAACTGAGGAATTGAAATGGTGGTTTGAAATGAAGAGTTTTGATATCATTCTGACATCATACCAATGTATCTTACAGAACAGAGAACAGCATATCAAAATATATAAACTAATAGAGTAACATGTTAGCACTGATAGGTAATTAGAGCATAAAAAATAGGGTAATGAAATTAGAAGATTCCTTGTGTACATCTGACAACAAATACCAATTTGTGCACGCTTTCAGTCCACCTTTAAATTGGAGGAAAAAAGCCTCAAACAAAGCCCTTAGACCTCCACACAAAAACATCTTCACATAAAAACAAGGTTAGATTGGTTTTAATTAATTCAAATTGCCAAGTAGGATACCTATTTGAATTACGTTTTTCAGTTTAGCTTGGGAGCATTCATCTAAAGAAAACCTGAATCTTACTAGTTAATAACTATGATATTTCAGATTTCCAACATAGCTTTTGTACTGCATTTGATAAATTTTTGTGAGGAAAGGAGGTAACTTACAGCCACATCTAAGCAATTTATGTAGCTAGAATTTTATTGGCTTATGATCTGTGTTTTAGTCTTTTGGAAAATTGCATGGTTATTTTTTTTCTTGATTAGTTTTTATTTCTTAATTGATGCTGGGCTCTTGTTGAATAGGAAGATAATGAAATTAAATTTAGACAGCAAGCTTGGTAAAATAGTCTTAAAAGGCAGACATATGTTTACATGTCAGTGTGCTGAGAATTGAACAGCTTAGGAAAATCAGGGAAATTAAAAAATTTACAAATTCAACAGTTTTTTCTTGACACGTTGTATTTGTAGAACTAGTGATTTAGTATTCACTTGCACTTTGCCTTCTTTTTCCAATCTATAAAAAGTAGACTGTTTTGACCTTCAATTTGTAATAAATTTCCTAATTTTGAATGAGTCAGCTATTAAGCTGAGAGAAATTACTCACTTTTCAAGTGAAGGAAAAAGGCTTCAGCTTTTGAAAGAACACGGTAAACAATTCTGGTTTTGGTTAGCGAAGAACTTCCAGAGGCTTCACTGATCCTAAAATTTCATGACTAACATACATACCCTTTGAAATATTTAATTTTTTTTTTTCATTGTAGACAACTGAGGGTTCATTTTCAAGTACATTTTAAAATAATTTTGATTATGTTTAAATTCAGTGTCTTAATTTAAATTTATGTCTCTTTACCTGCTAGTGATGGTCAAAGACTCTTCCTTGGATCAGGGATTGGAATCAAGGTTGTGCATACTATCTTTATTTTGGTCCATCTTGATTTTTCTTGGGCAATGGAATTTCATTTTTCTGCATTTTTTTCTCTTTATTATGAAAAGGTTTGGAATGGAGATGCGCTCTTGAGAACTCTTGAGTAATCTTATCTTTTAAAATATTGGAAAGTCGAATATCCAGTCCAAAAAGTGGGGCTGTGTATCTATTTGAGTTTCAGGAGACCTCCAGATGGAAGAATCTTTCTGCATGCTGTGAATTAATGAGAACCTGCCTGTTTGCTGCATATTTTACAGGAGCAAAAGGAAACTTACATTTAGCTTTTGATTTTGGGTTTCGAGCTACTGATTTTGATCTTGGTAATGTTGAGCCATTTGATTCCAAATTTTTAACATAGATGGATGTCTGCAACCCAGCTTATATTGCTTGAATAGGTACTTGACAGAAAGGTAAATTAACTTTCTGAAGGATATTAACTGCAGTGATTTCAGAATCACCTGAACCAGTTAATTCTGCATAACTAAGAAGTAAATGAAAACTCAAGATTTCTTTGTGACAATGTTCCTTTATCACAGGTCAGGTTTTAAATTCTGCCTGTCTTTAGCTGCTTAAATTGATAACATGTTTAGGAATGGCAAAAAGTATGTTAGTAAGAGCTAATTTTTTTTATTGTGCTCTTTCCAGAAAAAGATTCTTTTCTGATGAGAACGTTAAGAACTTTTGTTAAGAACCTTAGGTGAGTTTTGGAAGATGCAAGGATTATCATAAGGGAAGATCTGAATGAAGTTCAATTTGTTATGAAAACCTGGGGACCCAGAATGGTTTGACAAATTCATGAGGGATGGATCCATCACTGTTCATGAATCAACACCATCCACATGCAACCTGCAAATCAGGGATCCCAGAACTGCTGGGAACTGTTGTGAGCTAATAGGCTGTGCCAAAAGAAGAAGACATTAAGTGCTCTCTTCTGTGCTCATTCCAGACACATTTGATATTGACCAGCCCTGGAACAAGATTGGGGTTTAGGCAAGCGATCCATCTAAGCTTGAGTATTTATTCTTAGGTAACAATCTTCCAGACTGCTCTTACTAGAGTTACTAAGGTCTAACAAAGGCAAAATAAATGTAAGTATCAAATCTTTATTTAGTTTCTCCATTTTCTCCAGTTTAGGAAATTAACCCATTCCATGGCTGACAGGTTTGTAATCTGGGTGTAGGATATGTATCAAAACCAGTGCCTCTGTTAACATTTAGTAAACTTGCTAAGTCTAGGTAGCCTGTGGGAGCAGGAAAGATAGGTCAAAGAATTTCTGTATCTTTAAAAGAGAAAAAGCAAAAGCATGCAAAAATAGTGGCTGATGTAACCATACAGAAAAGTTGCTGTATTGCTATTCAATAGGGCAGTGTGGAGGTTTTGCTGACACTGAAAAAGAAGTCTGTTTAGTCCTGGAAGCTTTTCACCTCCATGCTAGGGCATATGGTTGATTTTATAGCATGTATTCAGAGGGTTTTTTCTGTCTTAGTATTGCTGGAGAATGTAAATTGAATTCTCCGCTCTCAAAACAAAGGAAGAAATGGTTATAGTGAGATGAACTGTCTGGAGCAGCAGGACATGGTGTTTGGTGGCATGTGCATTAAATGTTGACCAACTGCTTTTTCAGATAGATACAGTAAGGTATGATGGGAAAACAATTTAAGGTAATTTGTTTGATTTTTTAAAATTTTTTAAAAATTTTGAAATTTAATTGGAAGTTGAACATCCTAGAAATAAGGGTGCTGTTACTTGAAAAGGGAGTTCTTTGTGTAGATGTGTCCAGTTTCCTGATAGCTGAGCTGGTAAGAGTGCAGTAGTTTCCTGAAAAACTAAAGATAGCATTCAGTTTTTCATAGCTTTTTTCCCAAATTATGACATATTAGATGGGATTTTTCCAGGACAGCATCTGGGAAGACTTCAGAAGAAATGTTCTGCTATCTCCCAATGTCCAGGACAGACAGAAATGCATTTTGGCTGGTTAGGTAAGTTTCTCAGACTATTTCTTCATGAGAAATTTTCTAGTTATATAATGTGCTCTTGGGATTTGAAACTTGGCAGAGGCCTGGACTCTTTTGCCAGTGTTCTGTCTTACCCTCCCCATGGATGTCCATTTCAATTAGAGTAAAGAAAGGCCTTCAAAAGTTAAAATCATACAAAAAGAAATCAGAATTCAGAAATGCTGGAAATAGAAAGCAACAAATATGTTGCTTTCTGCATATCTGGTTGCTGGCTGATTTACCTGTAGTTTAAACTGCAGGTTACAACTGTAATAACTGTGTTCCATATTTGCACCAGAGCTAAAATTAGGGTCTTTTGTATACCCATTGATGTCCTTCCTCCTCAGAACAGACTGTGGAAGGAAAAGTTTTTGTAAATGAGCGTAGTGTGGACAAGAGCAAGTTGAATATAGGTGGTGACAGGGGCTGGGAGCTGTGGAAATGCCCAGGCAAATGTAGTTAGGGGGAGCAGCTGGAAAAGGAATACCATGATGGAATGAAGTATGTTGTAGTGTAACTTGGTTTTAAAGGCTAGAGAAGAAAAAAAGGGTGAGAAGGATTTGCAGCATTTCCCCATGAGAGGTACAACAAATTAGCACAGAATTGCTTCATGCAATTTGCTTACTGAATGGTACTCCAAAAAAGAAAAAACTGGTTTTCCAGAGAAACATTTGTCTGTGAAGATGTCGAATTTGCCTCCTATTTTCTCAGAATCTTTGACCATAATTATACCACTGCTTGTGATAAAGCAAGTTGAGGTTCCTCAAAAAGTTTCTCTCTTTGTGAAAACCTTAGCAGATTGAGATGTGATATATCCAGAAAGCGAGCAAAACTGTGATATTGTGGAACTCAAATCTCTATTACCATGTACATACAGCACTGGGATAAAAGAGGTGTGCTGTCAACCTTTTCTTCTTTTCCTTCCAAGTAACCTAGGTGTTATCATCATAACCTGATTTGTTCAGGGAACAAAAATATTAGTAAATATTTTCTTTCTTTTTTTTTTTTTTAAATTGGTGTGGTGTCTCTGGCTACTAATGGCCTTACTCTGCAGGTATAAGAAGAAAAAGACATAAATAAAATGCTCAGTGTTAACATGGTTCCTTCTTGGAAACAAGGCTGCAACAAATGCTTACTCATTGGAGCGAGACCAAGACAGACAGGAAGAGAGAAAGTTATTTCATGGCCTCTCAAATATAAATTAACTTTTTCATTTTGTCCAAGCAAGTCACTTCCACTGGTTATTAACGTAAGTTTTAATAGTGAGCACTTAGTCAGCTGCAGGGAGCTTGGGGTTGTGCAAAGCTCATAAACGCTAACAAAGTACTACTTAACTCTAGCTTCTCTCTGAGACCAATTTTAATTGTGTTCAGGTTTTCCCATTTTAGCAAATAAGCTGTCTTTAGAGAGAGCTTGGGCTTTCCCTTGAAATAATTTCCTAGAGATGGCTTGATTTTACACTCTTAACCATGCTTTCAGAATTGATCCTTTTTCAAACAGATATTTGCAAGGTCAGTTCCTAAGCAGGCAGTGCCTCATGGTTATCTTTTGCTTTAAGGCTAGATTGAACATACAATGAAATTAAAAAATAAATAATAATAAAATTGAGGTGTATTTGAAATTTTGGTTCAGGGATTTCACTGACATTGTTTCTTGATAAAAGTAGGAAACTGGAAAAAAGCTGAGCATGCTCTGGATTAGTTTCCCGTCTATGCTAAAGGCTGCATGAGTCAGACAGCACTACCAACATTTTTAACACTGAAGCTTTCTCTTCTGCAGGCCAGGTGTGGGAGCTTTAATTCTTTTCTTTAAAAAAAAAAAAAAAAAAATCTTCTTGCAAATTAATACTGGGTTTGGTGGGTTGTGCCATAAAGAAACAGGAGGGAAGAAACAGGAGGGAGGCAACAAGCTGCGGTTTAGAATTTAACGTGTAAAGTTGTGTTTATGCACTTGATTTTGTTGTAATGATGACAACAAGTTTATGTTGTAATGGTGACAATAAGTTTAAGCCAAAGAAAGCACTTTATTCATTGCCTCCACAAAGAAGTTCCTAGACAGGAACTACATAAGCAGTCTTTGATTTTTTCAGTCTTAATTCACCTTGTCTTGAGAATCTCATTTCAAGAAAATCAGTTTAATAGTCTAGTTGCAAATGAAGAAAAACAAATGGATTGAAATTTCAAGCAGCTTTTGAAAAATAACGTGCATTCAGAAGGGTCAGAAACTCAAGACAGATAGATCTTGAAAACCTTTAATATAAAGTCCTATAAGGATGAGAATAGGGCAGTGTTAAGGGTATCCATGTGCACTTATCTGCTCATACCTGGCTTTTAATGCAGTTGTGCTGGGTATTTGTCTGTATCTCTTGCTTCATCTCCCACACAGCTGATGATAAAAACTGAATTCCATGACAAGATAGAAAGATTATTATTTTTTTTAAATGCTTTGTGGCTTATGACTTTTAATTTTTTGTTCTAGGATTGATTTACAGTCAGCAAAAGTCAGCCTTGAGTTACGGAAATACCCATTTTCTCTCCTCCTATACCTATTTGCATATGCTTTTAAGTGACTATGTTTGGATATCTTTTTGGCTTATGGTACTGCTGTTAGTCACCTTTTGTGAGATGACAAGAACAGGAAGAAAGTTTCCTTCTTTCTAGTAGATACTGAACTTCGTGGAGGAGAAGTTTTATTTGAAAAGGCACTGCTATGTTTTGGCTCCTGGATAGTATTTTTCTGTGGTGGATCTCACCCCACTATGTGTCTGTATAAATTAATGTTATCCTTCACTCTGGAGCAGCATCAAATGTGCGTATGCAGGGTGAGAGCATCCACTACTAGACTGTACTTCTGCAGGAGCACTCCTGATGAAGTAGCCACCAGCGGGACTGTGTGGTCCTAACCTCCAAGCCAAGCTTCCACAGGGGCCAGACACTGTGAACTGGAGATGCTGTTCAGAGTGTGCTGGGAATAGTGTCAGTCTCTCGCAGAGTTTTAATAAAGAAAATTATGTTCTTTTTAGTTTGTTAATAAATTATTAATTCCTTTCGATACATATCAGAGATAATTCCAGTGTAGGAGCTGTGAATCTTACTGCGCAGCAGAGGAGAGGACAAAGGAAAATAAAACATTGCTTGTCTTTAATCTCTGTGTCTTAAAGCATCAGCCTTTGTCTCTCAAGTGTCAGTTTCTGTGTAGGTAAGTCTCATAAGAGTCCTGTAATAGAGCAGCTAAGAGGAAGTATGTTTCAAGCTGCAATTTAAGTTGATGTCAATCCTTCAGAAAATAACCTCAGAATGATTTTGTTATAAGAGAAGATCTAAGGAGAGAGACAGAAGGACAAAACCACAAGGAACTAATTCTTGTGTTGTTCATTTAGTTCAAGTACCTGACTGACAAGTCCAGTGGGAATAACCTCTTCTGAATTACGTAGATGTTGTGCCCAGCAAAATGTAAATTATCTGCAGTATATATAGGTAGATCACCACTTAAGAAACATGAAGTGGTTGTGGTAATAAGCAGGTTTTTGGAAAATTGTTTCCTGAAGCACACAAATGTTGGCAGATGTGTTAGGTGATATTTCTGTATGGACAGGGAGCAGTTGAGATGCTTCAGATTCATGTATCTTTTGTCAGTAATCTCACAGGTACTTTTATTTCTTGGCTTTCTTTTCAAATACCCTTTTAAGAAGGGTAAAAAGGAGGACGCTGGGAATTACCAACCAGTCACCCTCACCTCTGTGCCTGGTAAGATCATGGAACAGATCCTACTGGAAGCTATGCAGAAACATACGGAAGACAGGGAGAGGGCTATTACAAGCAAGGCTTTAATTCTGACTGAAGCATTATTATAGAATCACAGAATGGTTTAGGTTGGAAGGGACCTTGAAGATCATCGAGTTCCAACCGCCCTGACATGGGCAGAGACACCTCCCACTAGACCAGGCTGCTCAAAGCCCCATCCAGCCTGGCCTTGAACACTTCCAGGGATGGGGCATCCACAGCTTCTCTGGGCAACCTGTTCCAGTGCCTCACCACCCTCACAGGAAAGAATTTCTTCCCAATATCTCATCTAAATCTCCCCTCTTTCAGGTTGACACCATTACCCCTCCTCCTATTGCTACACTCCCTCATAAAGAGTCCCTCCCCTTGTCTCCCATAGGCCCCCTTCCAACACTGGAAGGCTGCTGTAAGGTCTCCCTGGAGCGTTCTCTTCTCGAGGCTGAACAACCCCAACTCTCTCAGCCTGTCCTCACAGGAGAGGTGCTCCAGCCCTCTGACCATCTTCGTGGCCCTCTGCACTGACTTCAACAGGTCCATGTCCTTTCTGTACTGAGGACTCCAGAGCTGGATGCAGTACTCCAGGTGGGGTCTCACAAGAGCAGAGTAGAGGGGCAGAATCACCTCTCTTGACCTGCTGGCCATGCTTCTTTTGATGCAGCCCAGGATACCGTTGGCTTTCTTGATTGTGAATGCACATTGCTGGCTCATGTTGAGCTTCTCATCCACCAACACCCCCAAGTCCTTCTCCTCGAGGCTGCTCTCAATCCATTCTCCACCCAGCCTGTGTTTGTGCTTGAGATTGCCGCAACCCACATGCGGGAACTTGCACTTGGCCTTGTTGAACTTCATGAGGTTTGCATGGGCCTGCGTCTCAAGCCTGTCTAGGTCCCTCTGGATGGCATCCCTTCCATGTTTGACACTTGCATGAGATAGCCAGAGCAGTGTGATTTTTATGAACTCAGTTCATCAGAGATGGGAGAATACAAAGGTAACAGAGAGGGAATGGTCTAACTCTGTCCTGTAATCAAACCTATCTTTAAACAGCTTCTATTTATAAACAGTGTATACTAAATACTTACAGAAGTTTTACTCTGGAGTGGCAAAGCGAGTGGGAATGGTATTATAAACAGTGTCATAATGTACCCAAATTGAAGAAATGGCTTTTAAATTTCTGTTTTAAAGTTGGCCTTGATTGAAATCTAAAATGCCATTTGGGGGGACAGTGTATACCTGTTAACACATGCATAATAGTGGCAGCATTTTTCTTTTAGAATAGCCTTATAATAACAAATTAGAACTTTTAATATGGTATTACTTTAGGAAGATCACATCTTAGTCTCAGATCATAGAGGTTGTCCTCAGAATAGAAAGTGACTTTCTATTTTTGGCCCTATGATTAAATAGCTTATTTGACACGCTTTTACCTTACTGCTTTATGTAGTTGGTTTTTCTCTGATTGTGTCTTATTGTTACGAACCAGACTTAACAACCTGCTCACAGATTTTGTTGATGCTTTGCTGTGTAATCTCATCAGTTACACTTCATCTCTTGACATTTTGAGTACTAAGAGTACCAGTAAAATAGTGGTACTGTGTTTATGGGTGTAATAGTACTTCTGCATTAACCTAATTTCCTGAAGGTTTATTGCTGCTGTAAAATTTTTCCCTGAATGACTTCTTGATGAACTGCTCCTTGAATAAGCAGGAAGAGCTGATTCCCAGAGCAAAGCACACAGCTGTCCATCCGTAAGCTTATGGAAAATGTTCCTTGATTTTGTATGTGTACTCTAAGGACATGAAAATACAAACTTTGAAGTACAAGTTTTGCATTTGCATGAAATACAAAATAGAACTTGAGTAATGTTTGAGATGAAAAAAGCTATCAGTAAGGACTACTTTCCATGTGTTTTGGTATCTTTTTTAAATAACAAAGTTGAATGTTGAAGAATGTTCCAAAAGTCCGTTTCTCATGTACAATAATTTCATTTTTGTAGGGATTTTTACATTGCATACAGCCAGAATTTATAAAAGTAAACATGAATTTCATAACACCTTTGATTTCAAGAATTCTTTAAATGTTGGAAGGGATGTTCATTTTATTTGAAGCCTGACTGAATTAAATTGTTTGCCCTAGACATGCTGGTTATTATGGTTTATGCCTAAAATCTTGTATGGAAATTATTAAAATAATTTTGCAATAAAACTTTATATGCTTATTGAAAGCCTTTGCTTATCCAGTAATACTGCATTGTCAGTTGAGGAAAAATCTTCTGATGTTGTACTTGATACCTGACTTCAGCTGCAAATCTAGCATGCGGAAGCATGTTCTAGATGGATTGGATCCCTCAGACACTTTAGTGTGGAAGTGACTCAGATTTCCACACAAATAATGTGCTTAACTTAAAAATATGCAAATCCTTTCAGAATTTAGACCTCGCAGGATGGAACTGGATGGCTACCAAAGCAGTGGTCTCTCCCTGTGCAAGACTGCTACAAAGGGGATGAAACAGTGTGGTTGACCTGTGGGCTACCAGTCCATCTGAAGTGTAGTTGTTCCCACTCTTGACTAGAAAAGATGGAGCTGCTAAAGTTAATGCAGAAGGATTAAGAAGGCAACAGCTAGGCCACAGTAGTACCTCTATGAGGTGAAGGGGCCATTGCTTGTGTGCAAGCACAGGGAAAGTGTATGTAGATAGGATTATATTCAGACCGCTACTGTGAGGGCCATTTTGTGGACAGTTCCTGGAGTAAGCAGTCCAGTTTGTATTTGCAAATTTAAATTATTACATTTAAATCAGATGTTCTTTGTTTGAAGTAGAAGTGTTTATGCAGACTTGTAGAGACACCGCAGAAACCTCCAGTAGAAAGATCTTTCTTCAGTGCTGATTGATAGACGGGCTCTGTTTATGAAGCCAAGAGGTCTGCCTCAGCATTCAGGCTTTTGCTGTATTAAACTAACTTTCTTTGTTCCTTTTTTAAGCTCTGGCATTGTTAAAATATATCAGACTTCAAGTTTTTAAAATACGGTCTTTTCTTTAGGTTCCTCTCCTTTTCTCCTAAAATACCTGAGAGGTGTCATTCAGTCAGAAGTGTGACTGGAAGGTACGCTTAACTTATATGAAATAAACGTGGGACCAGATTTCATTGTGAGCTTACAGTTGTGTCATGTTCATTCCATTTCCTGCTGATTATTAAGCATGCAGTGTGCTTCCCTTGTAGCTGCAGGAAAAGGAAAAGCCTGAGGGAGCTTTTCTTGCAGACTCTTACTGTGCTCCCTGATGCTTACAAAATATAAGTTTTCACTGTGTATGTGGAATTGAGGACGGTATCCCTCAGCTGGGCATGGCGGTGGGGAAAAGGGGCTGGCAGGTTTACCAGTGAGGCTGACTGGGGCCAGGGGGGTGGGAGGGGAGACCAGAATTCAGAAAACACCAGCAGACCTATGCTGTCTGCAGTTGAACAAGGGCATGAAGAAGAACATCTTGGCAAGTAGAGGAAGCAGGAGGAACCGGAAGGAGAGAAGTTCAAAAGGCATTTTACTTTTTTTCTTCTCTAGTGACTTTAGGCTGCTTCCTGGCTAGCATGTCATCCAGAGTTTTATCACAGCTTCTTAGATATATGGACTCTGTGCTCAGGAGCTGCTTAAAAGTTGCCAGTGGTGTGCCATGCTACACAATTGAAAAATATTAGCACTTCTCAGTGTGTAATAAATTCTTTCCAAAACAGAAGTTAAAGTGAATGCAAACGTCAGGGAAACCCGTGGAATTTCAGTTTCTTGGCATTTATAAAAAGAAGAGTGGAGGAAAAGAGGGAAGAATGGCAATCCTAATATGCATTATATGCAGCGAGCATAGCTACAACCTCTGGGAAAAAAAGGGGAAAAAAAACGCTATCATAGGAAAAAAAAAAATAAATTACAGTTCTATAATACAGTTAATTTTTAGCCATCTCTTACTTGACCAGCCTAAATAGCTGTATCGTTTCTTGAACTCACCTCTAATTTTTTCATTGTAATAACAAAAAATTCTGTTTACCCATTAAGTAACTTCTTCACTGCGGTTTGAAAGGCTCTTGAATTAGAAGGAGCATCTGACATCTAAAGTGTGTCGCAAACAGAGGAATACTGTTGACTAGCAGATGATAGACATCTGCAGGAGTGGTTTGCCTTACTCTTTTTGGAAGTTGAGGCTGCTAGATCACAGATAATTTAATCTCTTCGTTCTCTTCCTTGCATCTTTTCAAGTAGACTGGCCGTCCATGGTTGTATCTCACAAGAATACATATACTCCACTCAACTCACAGGCTTTTTAAAGGGAGCAGTTGATTAAGAGTCTAAACTCACTTCAATTCAGACTTCGTTTCCATGCATTTGATACTTTGCAAATTCCTGTCTGCAGATCAAACTCTTAGCCCAGAACTCTTCTGATACATGTAAGTTAGTAAGGCTCAACGGCATCACTCTATATAAATAGTACCGGTGGCATACACAAATGTTTTTTCCTAATCAAACTGGTGCTGGGGAGAAGAGGAAATGAGTGTACTAATCAGTATTATTAATTTAACCAATGAGATACTTCCAGTAGCTCTGAAAGGACTGAATTAAAAGGATTGAATTCCCACCTCTTTTTCCCTTGGACTGGCATTGTGTAAGTTTGGACTGTTTAATATTGGCAGGCATGAAGCAAGCCATTCAACCTCTTTTTATTACAATGCACAAGTTAGGCAGAAACCATGAAATTCTGAAGATTCTTTTTGCTGTTCGGTTTAATGTGGGGGTTTAGAAGAAAAACAATTCCTTTCCTATGGTAGAGGGGGAGCGCAGCACTCTTTCTTTCTTGCTTATTACAAAAGAATGGATGTTTTTCCCTGAGTTCAAGAGATAATGTTAAGCAGACTGTCTCACTTTGATTTGAGTCTTTGAGACTTTGTGTATCTGTATATTACTCGTACACATACATATATATATATATGCATGTTATGTGTGCATCACTTGAAGGGCATTACACTGTACCCTGTCCTGATACTGGTAATGCTGAAGGGGAGGCAGATCTGGTGTTTCATGGGTGCCTGTTGTCTCGGAGGGGTCTGAGCATAAATTGAGGCTACACTTTTGTCACGTAGGTATTAGAAGCTGTGAGTCCAAGTAAATAAGCTGACTGTTACAAAGTGCCCTGTTACTCGCACAGCAGGGACACCGCTTTGGATTGCGGGAGAGAGAGTTCAGGCTGGGATGTTCCTTGAGAAGATGATGGACATTACACCTCACAGTTGCATCTCCTGAACACTGCAGCAAGGAAATGTATTTGGGAAGGTGCTATGGACACCTTCTATCGCTTACATAGGAATCTTACTAGCTTTTTTCTCTACTCTCAGTCAGCTTTTTAGCAGAGATAATTGTTGGTGACATGGACAGTGGGATTGAGTGCACCCTTGGCAAGTTTGCCGATGACAGCAAGCTGCATGGCGTGGTCAATGCTCTGGAGGGAAGGGATGCCATCCAGAGGGACCTAGACAGGCTTGAGACGCAGGCCCATGCAAACCTCATGAAGTTCAACAAGGCCAAGTGCAAGTTCCCGCATGTGGGTTGCGGCAATCTCAAGCACAAACACAGGCTGGGTGGAGAATGGATTGAGAGCAGCCTCGAGGAGAAGGACTTGGGGGTGTTGGTGGATGAGAAGCTCAACATGAGCCAGCAATGTGCATTCACAATCAAGAAAGCCAACGGTATCCTGGGCTGCATCAAAAGAAGCATGGCCAGCAGGTCAAGAGAGGTGATTCTGCCCCTCTACTCTGCTCTTGTGAGACCCCACCTGGAGTACTGCATCCAGCTCTGGAGTCCTCAGTACAGAAAGGACATGGACCTGTTGAAGTCAGTGCAGAGGGCCACGAAGATGGTCAGAGGGCTGGAGCACCTCTCCTGTGAGGACAGGCTGAGAGAGTTGCGGTTGTTCAGCCTCGAGAAGAGAACGCTCCAGGGAGACCTTACAGCAGCCTTCCAGTGTTGGAAGGGGGCCTATGGGAGACAAGGGGAGGGACTCTTTATGAGGGAGTGTAGCAATAGGAGGAGGGGTAATGGTGTCAACCTGAAAGAGGGGAGATTTAGATGAGATATTGGGAAGAAATTCTTTCCTGTGAGGGTGGTGAGGCACTGGAACAGGTTGCCCAGAGAAGCTGTGGATGCCCCATCCCTGGAAGTGTTCAAGGCCAGGCTGGATGGGGCTTTGAGCAGCCTGGTCTAGTGGGAGGTGTCTCTGCCCATGTCAGGGCGGTTGGAACTCGATGATCTTCAAGGTCCCTTCCAACCTAAACCATTCTGTGATTCTATAATAATGCTTCAGTCAGAATTAAAGCCTTGCTTGTAATAGCCCTCAGATCTGCTATCCCTAAGGTGCAATTAGTCTCAGGTTGGTCTGAAATTCAGTGCAAATTTGGGGATATGAAGGTAGCTTAACTGAGTTTCTATCTACTCCCTGCACTCAGAACAATGTAAATTGGCTTATAGTTCCTTTCAGACCTCCAGCATCATTTCCCTGTTAAATCACAGTTGAAAACTGTTTGGTGATGCAGACTAGAAATCTGCTGAGGTCATCTTTGGGATTCCAACTCTGTTAATCTTCCTTGTATGTGGGTGAAAGATGATTAACCTTTCTTCAAGTTTGTCTCAGTGCAATCTGTTTCTTGGAAAGAAAATGCTTTGAAAACAGGGTAACTCCATTATTTAAAACTGCTTGTTTAAAAAAAAAAAAAATTAAAAATCAGGCAGATCCTACAGGATTTCCTGCCTGTGTAACTCAGTACTGCCTTTTTGTGGAGCAGAGCCTTTAGCTGGTAATGCTCTGTGTCAGTGTGCCTGGATCTGTTACCTCTGCTTACCTCATTCAAGGGACTGCATTAGTAGTGCTGTCTTTGAAATAAATCCTTTTCCAAGGCTGCTTTTGAGTGAGGCTGTTGGTGAGATCAGTCAGCTAATTGGTGCAATGCAGCCAGGATGTCTGTAAAATTTTTACTTTTGACAGTTAGGGGTTGGTGTCTTATGTGTTGCTATTGTGCTGTAGGGTATTAGTAAGTAGTTGACCAGAAATGGAACAAATATGGTGTGAAGACCATGAAAGACCCTGTTTAAAAAAAAAAAATATATATATATAAAAAGAAGGGATTGGCATATCCTTTGCTAACTGCACTTGGTTGTCTGTGGCTCCGTCTATAGAACAGTTGAGTGTGATTGAGACATGTAGCTAAAACCCAAGCTAGCTTTTTTCTTGGTAGTGTGGATATTGTTAGAATTGAAGCTATGGCAACATGAAACCTAATGGGCTACACAGGTGTCAGAAGTTGCATTTACTAACTGAAAGCTGCACTATTGCAGCTGTGTGGCTTTTGCAGGTATGCATTCCAGCTAGGACAAAGCCAACTTATCGTTGTGGTTGTGTATGTGATCACATCTGGAAAAGCCTATGTATAAAGCCTATAAAGTAGCCTGTAATGCAAGGTCTACATTTATGAATTTAATTTGCTAGAGAACAAGTTTTAGGTGATGTTGAGGTTAGACGTAGGCCCTGCACCACCTCTGGAAATTTCTTTCATCATCCAAATGCATAGGTGCCCAAAATAAGTTTATACGTATTTGTTGTAGTTTGGCAGAATTGAACTATTTTCATTATTTGCTGCCTGTCTTTTTTATCTTAGACTAAGAGGTCGTATTTTACTTTAATTCTGCCTCTGTCAAGCCTTATCCTTAACCCTGTGTTGTCTTTGGGTTTTTTGGGTTGCCTTTGAGCTTGAATCAATTCCAAATTTCAAGATGGCATGTGGAGTGTTCCTAGTGAAAACACTTGTGTTTTGCATAAGTCTAAATCAAATGGGAAGGGAACTTCGCATGTTTCGAACAGTTTAAAACTGGTCCTTTTTTCCCTTCCCACCTTGAAACGCCAACTGTATACTGATTTCTTCTTTGCTCCCCCTTCCTACAAAAATACACAGTATGAGTGTGTTCTACTGCTGTTCAAGCCAGTACAGCCACAGTCAATGACTCCTGTGGCAATATAACTTTTTTTCTGGCGTGATAAGTCAGAAAGCAGCTAATTTTGTGAAGCTCTGTGTTTGGAAGCAAATATTTTTTTTTTAAAGAGTAACTGTCCAAAAATCAGCATGCCTTTTTTTTTTTGGCAAAATTGTCAGTTCTGTCTGAAGAGGCCAGCTAGCCAGCTGACTCACTAGGATCTCAGGAACTCATGTCTTTAACATATTTTAGCCAGTCTTCACATCTGCATGGATAAAAGTTTCACCAGGGAACCTAACTGGCATTCCTTTTGTCATTTGATGACAAAAGTCCTGATTGTGTCTTGGACTATATACTGATAAATTTGCAGAGTGAAAGTAGTGTTTCGTCCAGAATTATCAGTTTCAGCTTAAGTGATTTCTTTTTTTTTTTATTACCCCACCCCCACCCCCCCAGTGAAAAGAACTAAATAAATTTTCACGTTTGCCTGAGAACTAAATCAGTTTCATGTTTGTATGTGTCTTCTTGGTAGTGTTACAATCAGAAAAGGACTTCAGGATGGCTGTTGCTGATTTTTCTACTCCAGGATTCAGTTTATTGCTTCTTTTCTCTTCTCCGTGCATTATTGCTGAAGCTTTCTTGGTGGCTTTAAGGTAACTCTGGCTTCTCAGAAGTGCAAAGTAATGCAGAAGTGCAGGTGAATTCTCACAAATGCCAGAGTTTTGCTGCACCGTCATCTCCAGCAAAAATTTAAACAAACAAAAGAAGTTTAAACAACAGCCTATGGCCGGCTGCCTGCTTAAAATGATTATCTTCTTTGATCGGTTCTGTGCAGGTCCAAAACAACACATGGACTGCAAAGCTTTATAGCAAACTTTCTGTGTAGAATAGGTTGTAAATATTACAGAATAGGACTACTAACACTTCAAAATTATAGCAGAAGGAGCACAAAAAACTTGTATAGAAAAGTTCTAGGTAGATCTTCTGTAAGGAAAATAATGGCATGGTGTAGCTTTACAAATTAGACTGTTTTTTCTCCTTGCTTTTTAAAAATTGCCTTGGTCAGTATTTGCAGGAAGAAGTAATCCTAGGGAAGCATAAACTAAACAACAGCAGTTACCCTACTCCTGTATTTTCTAAGCAAGGAAACAGCGTGTTAAGTAAAACTTTACAGTGTGAGTAAGGGTTCTATAAATCTTTGAGAATCTGTATGGATACAATCACACTGTAGTTTGTTTCCTTCCTTGGACAGAAGTCTCAGGACTGGGGTAAGCCTTTGCAGAGGTCTGCTGTCCCTTTTTTCCTAGATGTAAAGAGAACGGTGGAAAGACCTTAAGCAGGCAGAAATTCCACTTGAAACAAAATAGATATCATTAAAACTTTTCTGCTCTGACCTTGGATTTTTCCACTCACTCTTATTCTTAACATACCACTGGAAAGAGACTGCTATTTTGTGGCTACCCAGGGTGCTGAAAATTTTCTGTAGTAAAGGATATGGGACAGGACTACGCTGCCTAAACATGAAAGGTGTAGCTTCTCTCTTCCATCTATGTCCCTGTGTACTTCACTGCATTTGTTTGGTTTGGATTAATTAACTAGTTCTAATTTTATTCTGTTTAAAGGTTTAGAAAAACTACATGTGAAGACATCGTTGGCACACTGCAGAATGTCTCTCTGATGCTTATTCAGCTATCAGAATTAAATGCATGACTTGTCAAACATAGCTGTTTGGCAACTAAATCTTTCTTCTGTGGGGGGAAAAAAAGAATGCTAAATTTGTCTTTATTTTTAGTGTCCGCAGGAATTGGTCTATCATTTTAATTATTTTTTTTCTCTTCCCCCTCCCTCCCTTCTTTTGTAGGTAGCATTGGTACATCCTTTCAATGCCACTCAATCCATCAGGATCACATTTGTAATGATGACAGTGACAAGGTGAGGCTTACATAAATGTTTCCTTCACAAGACGCATATGCATTGGGGTTTTTTGTATATTGCTTTTACTATACAAAGATTGTTTGTTTTGCAGGTATAGCTCCAAGTTACTCTGAACTGTAGCACATAAAGAAATATATTTTATTCAAGACAGTGTTTTAGACAGTTAAGGGGAAATTTATCTTTAGTATTGTATTTTTTTTTTGCTTTTATTCCTTTGCTATTCTAAACATTTGTGATTGGTGATATTGACACCCTCAGTTAATAAAGAACAGCAATGTTTTTGCTAACTTTTAGGTAAGGCAAGATGTCTTGTTGCCTCTGACTTAAGAGGTTAGAGCCTAGCAAATTGTTCAAAGCCTTTTGCAGTAGCAGTATCTTCCTGTTTAGGAGTTGGGAACTTAAGGTTTTATAGATTGGAAGCTTCTGTTCAGTGCTGCAGCCTTAAAATACCAACCTGTCTAGTAGTGTCAAGCATTTTCCTAACCTTTTTTTGTTGCATTCTGGGATTAGCTTGCTTTGAGTCAGTAGAGTGCTGGATGTTAAATGGATCAGTACTTGGATCAGTAGTGTAAGCGTGGCATACAGAAGGGAAAAGTTTTGGCATTGAACTTGTGAGACTTGCTTTCATGCTCCTGTTATTGTTGATAGTTTTACCTTAAGCTTTACTGCCCGTAAATAATGCAAATTGATTAACATTAATTCAACATGTAACATGCATTACATTTTTTATATAAAATTCTAGTTGATCGCTTGATTAAAATGACCACTTGTTTGGAAAAACAGTGAATGATCTTCAGAACAGACATCTGTGCTCTTCTCAGAAGTGCCACTGAACTCTATGCTCTTGTTGTAAAAGAGAAGATAAACCGCTAATGCTGAGTTAGTGTCACTGGCGGGTATAGGCTGACAGGATGCGTGTTCCATTTTTTGAAGGGCTTGTGTATATGGATATACTTTTTTTTTTAAAATCATAAATAGTACTTCCTAAAAGCAGCTGGTTACAGTACTAGGGTACAATTGCAATTGTCTACGGGTGTTTAGTTGTATTTCACAGATGCCTGTATTTTTGTGTCAGTTTTTGAATGGGTTATTAGTTTCCACTGTGAATTACTTTGAAAATGAGAGTTCTAATTTATTCTGACATTACTAAGAGACAGCACTATTCATTTTGGTAGGAATATCATTTAAAGATAAAATGCAGGATTTAATTGATTTATTTATCTAAAAATTTTTATTGCTAGGCTTTTTTGTATTCATTCTAGAAACTTTATGAAAAGCATGCCTTCAGAATAGTTTGACATACCTTTGATTAGTCAGTATGCATGTTGCAGTGAAATAATTTACTGCTCTGTGGCTGACCATGTGTAACCAATTTTTGTATTAGAGGAGAAATGTAAACGGTAGTATTTGACTTGCAGTCTGTGTATATTTTACAGTAGGTTCTCCACAAGCCCAGTCTTCATTTCCTGGACAACAGCATGAGAAAAGTTCAACACCACACATGCTAAAGGAATGTTGCAATCTTAATGAAAACAATTCCCAGGCTTCCACCCCAATTACTTGATTTTGTTGACTTGGCACATGAGAATCTTGAATTCATGTTCAGTGACATCAGCAGGAAACCAAAGTCTAAGATTTTTCATGTGTGGCCTCACTGCATTAAGAAGGATATGTCATTGTTGAGAGCATTATTGGTAGTACTAAGAACCTGTTTTATTTTGTAGCACCAAAACCAATACTTTGCCTCTTGTCTTATAAAAATAGCTAGTATAGCATAGATACAGAGTACATTTCGCATTTTACTTGGTGTTACAAAGTGATTATAATTGAGATACATCTTAAAATAATTGTTGCTTTGGAGATGGGAGCTTTTAAGCTTCAGTGAGTGAGTCAGGGGACCCTTTTTTCCTGTTTGTAATGTCTTTGATTTAGCTTTGAAGTATAACATGCTGTATATATTAAATACCTATGATTTTTAAATTAATGAAATACTTAAAGCTGGAATTGTCATTCTTAAAATATTAAATAATGGAACTGAATAAATTTATTTTTGGAGCACAGAATTTAAGGAAAGGTATTTGTAACAAGGAACTATCATTTCCTGCAATATCACTTTGCTGTAATGCCCAAACAGTGGTTTCCTACTAGTGTTAAACAGAGAGTTAGATGCAAGTACATTACTCTGCAGAGCCTTTCAATCATATTCAGTTTATTTAGCTTTAAAAGTATTTTTTGTCCTTTGGGTGGTTGTTTCACCACTGGTATACTTCCATTAGAGGATGCTTGCTCAATTTGAAAAGAAACTCCAAAGATGCAACTCTTAACTACTCTTGGGACATGTCTTTTCAGAGATCTCATCGTGTTATCTATTCCTTTGTTCTCATGCAGCTAAAACCCCAATTGACCGCCCAGTAGTAATGAAAAAAAAAAAATAAAGCACTGTGAGAGCAGTCCAGTGGACTTTTTTCACTAACACTAAGGGGTTGGAAATTATTATTATTTCCAAATTTTTACCTTGCTTTACTCCTTTTTAACTTATTTTTCATTTATTTTACTTTCATAGTATTACTCCTATTAGATTTGCTTTCTTATAATATGTAAGGAATTTCTTTTCGCTCAGCATTTATGATCCAAACACATAACTACATTATTTGATTCACTATTTCTAACCTTTAAATGTCACTGTTATAGTTCATCTTGCATTTCTTTAGTAATTTCTTGTTTCTGAACTTACTCCCATTTGTCTGTCTTAATGAGCATCCAGTCCTCAGTCTGTAATCCAGAGGGCTGTCAGCTCTTGAAAAAGATGTTTTTCACAAGAGAGGAAGTATTTCATAAGTTCTAATAAAAAAAAAAAAAACACACCACACACAAAAACCGAACCAAACAAACAAAAAAGCAACCCCAAACAAACAAGCCACTTCTGTGTTTTCCTCTTTGGATACTGCAGAGTCAGGTAAGATAAGTCTAACAGACATAGCTGAACTCAAGATGATTCAGGAATTCAAATATATTTTATTTATCTATATATGTGATGTATAATATCAGACTATATGCACCTCTTGTGGGGAATGTGTGGGGGACAATGCATAGAAAAACGAAAACATTAGAAGGAATTTCTCTTGGCCCCCTCCAATTTCAAAAATGGAAAAAATTCCTCCTGTCCAATTCATAAAATCATACAACGTGTTGGGTTGGAAGAGACCTTTAAAGGTCATCTAGTCCAACCACCCTGCAGTAAGCAGGGACATCTTCAACTAGATCAGGTTGCTCAGAGCCTCATCAAGCCTGGCCTTGAATGTCTCCAGGGATGGGGCCACCACCACCTCTCTGGGCAACCTGTGCCAGTGCCTCACCACCCTCATTGTATAGAACTTCTTCCTAATGTCTAACCTAAATCTCCCCTGGTCTAGTTTAAAAGCATTGCCCCTCCTCCTATCACTACATACCCTTGCAAACAGACCCTCCCCAATCAGGACAGCACTAATTCATTCCTCTTGGTGTGTGTCGTCTTCCTTCCCACCCCACCTTAGTTTCATTTAATTCCATCTATTCTTACTGAGTAGCTTCATGCCTTTTTCATTTTCATTTCCCATCTGGCAGCTGCAAGGATATAAAGCCCTGACTGTAAAACACCTTCATGCCTGGTGAATTGTCTCCTTTATAGCATTAATTCTTTGTATCTACAGCAGATTGTTTTCCTTCATCAGATTTAGGGAAAACTTCAATTATACTGAGGAGGTCTGAATGGAGGCAGGTTTGACAGGTGAAAATAGGGTGATGGTATCTTATTTAAGATACAGCTTGAGTAAATCTTTTCTCTGATACCTTTGCTAAGCAGTTCTGCATCAAGAGCCGGTCGCCCTGCCGGACTGGTCGCAAAAGGCTGATTATGTTCCTCTAATGACTCATCAGCGGATGACGTTGCTTCTCTGGATTTTGTTGACTTTCTCTAATAAGTCTCGCCCCCTCCTGCGTTTCAGGAAACCCAGACCCCATCAGTGCGAGCGGAGCCGACAGCAGGCGGCCGCTGTCGAGGGGCTCCATGGCGTTTGTGCTGTTTCGTTTTCGAGTGTCCCCTGCCCCGCCGGCCGGGTTCCGCCCTCTCTCCGCTGGGGGGCGGTGCTTGCACGCAGCCGCCTGCGGCGGGCTGATCAGTTTCGTTTTAAACGGCGGGGACGGAGC
>VWZL01001922.1:1282953-1340926 GCA_013396915.1 Stercorarius parasiticus | reverse complement strand
GCCGCGGACCGCGGGAGCAGGCGGCAGCGGCGCGGTCGCAGGACGGGCCAGGGGCACGCGGGGGACTCGCCCTGTGATGGGCGGAGGAGGCCGGGCCGACGCTCCCAGAAGCGATCGCGCGGGCAGGCCGCGTAGGCCTGGGCCGGGCGGCAGCAGCGGGGTCCCCGGCCGACGCGACAGGAAGCGGCGCGGGAGCCCTGACGGNGCCGCAGGTACCGGCGCGGGGGCAGCAGGTAGGGATGGAGGAGGGCGGTGGGACCGCTCGGGGCGGGGCCTCGGTGGCTCCGCCCGGTGCCCCCGGCGCGTCAGCGGTGATGCCGGCGGCCGAGGAGGGGAAGGGGGGAAACGGGGCGATCTCCCGGGATAGAGCAGCGGGCGTGCTGGGGCGGCTTCGCGGCGGAGCCGGTTCTGTGGCGTCTCCATTCGTGAACGTAGAGGGCGAAGGAGACCGCGCGGCCTGGGCGGGAGGTCGCCGCTGGGCGGCCCAAGTGCCCGCATGGAAGCCGTGCTTCCACGTGTGGCGGTTTGCAAGGGTGGGTGAGAGCTCGGCGAGGTTAATTCGAGGGACATAAGCATTTGATCCTGTTAAAATTGCTCTGTCAAAAGTGTAGGACTGGAAGCTAAAACTCATCTGACTTTCCAGAACTGAATTGCTGTGCGCTGTCCTTAAGAAAACAAGCAGGTTCAATGTTCTGCGTGCAAGTATTTCCGAAGCACCGAACTGCTGATTTCCCTCCAAATTTTACAGCAAACTGAAGATTCTAGGCGTGTCTAATCCTCTCGAGTTAGTTGAAAAAGAACAACTGTTGAAGGAGACATTGATGCTAGTGAGCGTATGTTGTAGGACATTCTGTTAGTATTTTTTAGTATATATGAGTTAATTGCTGTTCCTGTATAAGGTGAAGGGGATTTTTTAATGTATATTTAGATGAGAAGCAAGCTTCTTGTTTCTTCAGGAAGTGTTTTTTAAAACTGAGTATGTTTTGAGGTATGTTCTGGAGACGTCTGTTTTAAGTCGTAATTGTTTATAGCAAGTAGTCATGATAATGTTTAAGAATGTATAGCATTTGCATTTTGAAACAGATTTTTGAGGGTGCTTTTGGGAGCAAATGCATATGTTCCGATAAGGTCTTCAGTTGTATAGTGAGGCAACTGGAATGGTAAGGCGGACATGATTACTAATAGTCTGCCTTACTCAAGTGTTGCGTATTACTTGATTAGGTGTTGCTGCTAATGTGCTTGTTCTTAAATGCCATTCACTGGGGCCATGACTTCGGTTTCAGTTGCCAAGTTTATAGTATTTTTCCGTATCCCATGGATCTTGCTATTTGCTGGCCCAACAGACTCCTTAACTGCTTCACAGGACTACAAGAATGAAAAATACAAACCCCTTGATGGCGGTATTGTAGCTGTGGTATTAGAGACTCACCCCTCTGAGAAAGAGGGGAAAAACCCCCTCCATTTGGATAACTACGTGTGTAGTAAGAGAAAGGAGGGTGCAGCCCTTAAGGGGATTAAGTATGGGACAGGAGAGTTCACAAGTGGCATGGCATATTCATTGGCTACTGAAAGTTGATAATTTCAATCTTCCTTAATCACTAAATCTCTAGGGAAAATATCCCTGTGTATACACAGAATGACAACGTGAAGAACATTTCCAGGGAATTGTTACTAGGAGGTAGTACATTTAAAGAGTGGTAACTGCGAGAAGAGAAGTGGTATGTAAATAAAAGGGGTTTATAAATTAGGGATCTCAAGATTCTTTCCTGTGAAACTTATTTTGTCATCTCCCTGACTGACAGAACAGATTAGATTTTATTTTATTTTCATCTTTATCACTTTGACTTTTTTAATAAAAGTATAGTAAATACTGAAGTGAAGTTGTAAGTTGATTGGTCCTTGCTTTGTACCCGCAGTGTCACAGTGTAGAATTGTCTTTCCTTTTTCTGAAAGATACAGTTTTGGCTTGGAAGCTGGTGTCAGCAACATCTGTGCTATTGTGATTTGTGAAGCTTATGCATCAGCTTCTCTAAATACATTTTTTCAATATGGTTTATTGACAAAACAGGAGGTAATTAGTATAATTTAAAGTGATATTGTTGTTGAAGTCATGTTACTTTTTCAACTCTTTACTGAGAAAATATTTAAGAATTAAATGGTTTCTATACAAGTTGTTATTGGAGTATAAAAATTGGTGCAATTAGGAAAACAAGTTACTTCTTCAGGGCTACTATTGTATTGAAACTTAATTTGTAGTCTTGTTGTGTTTCAAAGCTGTTGTACATGTTTGTCTGTGGGAACTACATGGGTTAAATTGCTAGGGAATCTAATGAGAATATGTACAGAGCAAGTCTTAGACTTCTAAAGGTTTTCTCACTTAATCTTTGTTTGTAGCTCCACCACCCTCGCCCCCCACCCCAGAGGGATTTGAAAAATTAGGAATAAGGGTACAGGTAGGATGTGAAATTTCTTTTTTCCTATTTTTAGTCAGAGAGTTGCTTTGACTGTGGAGGACTGATTCTTGAAACTTCTGGAAAGATTCAGGTTTGGCTTAACTGGTTCATGCAGAAATCTAGCTTATAGTTTCCTTTTCTATGTAAGTATCTATATCAAGTTAAATAATCTAATAATCATTTAAATTCTTTTGTGGGCAAAGCTTGTCTAGGTCTCTGACTTAACAGGATGATTTTCATGGTTTTTCCTCTTTAGCTTCACTTGGGAACGGGTAGCTTCCTTTTTTACTAACTCTTGAAAGGTCAAGGAAACTTCCTTTGCTTTTTGGTGCCCTCTACTGATTTCTGTTTGTCAGAACATCGAAAGCTAGGGCTTTTTTGTGTTTAACAGTGGTAAAATGCTAACAGCAGCAGCTCTTTAAAAACGCTGGGGAGGGAAAAGAAAGAAAGGAAGCCCTTTTGCAACTTACAGTATTTTGTGGATTGCTGTCCAACCAGTTTGGATTGCGGTGGAGTGTTCCTCACTGGTAGAAAAAATAGTTAAGCAGCATGTCTTAACTATGGGCATTCCAGCTGTAAAAAGACTGGTGCCTTTGCTCTGCCCCTCTCAGAAAAACAGTCCCTGGTTCTCAGTGAGCACGTTTCATATTTGCTGTCCTAGAACTTTTTACCTCCTAGTTCACTTGCAATAACATTGCTTTTTTTATTTATCACTACAACCTCAGATACTATTAAAAAAGCACAGTGCTGCCTGTGAACATGACTATATATACCATATTTTGCTGGGTTTCAGTTTAAGTAGCCCTTTCATCTTGTCAGTCTTGCAGTTTTGTTCCTCTCCCCAAATTCTGTGAACACCTCTGTCCTAGGCAAACTGAGCAATTGCATGAGGCTCTCTCCAGAGCCTCTTATCTTAGCCTTTTGTGCTGTCTTTGCCAGCTGACAGAGCTGGCCAAATTTTTCTTTCACGTTGTAAGAGTAAATCATTGTGTGAGTAGGGATAAAAGCATTCATGGAACAACTTACGGTGCTGCTGACCAAATGCTCTGTCTGGCAGTCTTCGTGAAAGCTTTAGGAGATGACCTTCTCTCTAGACAAAAATTAAGAACTTTTTTTCCTTATTCAGGTTAGTTCTTTAGAAGATCTGTGTTGGGATTGTTCTTTAAAAAAGCTGTGATGTGCTGAATATTTTTGATGAGCTGCATTTTCAAAATTTGATTCTTAGAAATCAATCAAAGACATTTAAAACTATTTTGTTGGTAAGTACTGAGGGAGGGCATTTTTGTTCTGGTGCCCTCTGTGTGTCAATCTTGGGAAAAGACCGGAAGGAAATACAGAACAAGAGGGAAAATGAAGAGATTAGAGGCATGAAAGTAGGGACAGGTATTCATTTTAAATAATGTTGTGGAAGGAACTTGTGGAGATGAATAGTGAAGTTGCCAAGTGGGTGAGTATGGATTTGAGAAAAATGTTCAGATGTGAACACAAAGAGCCTGGCAAGACCAATATGCATTTGGTCATTTTGTATGTGAATTTCTACTGATCATAGGCTAGAGATCACACATTAAGCTTTCTTTCACTTTATTCTCAGTTTTCTTATTGTATCAGAGAACAGTCAGAGCACTGTTTCTCAAATTCAAATAAAGAGACCTAGTATAGTGTTTGTACTCTCTGCTCTTCTTTCAATATGTGGATGTTTACATACACCTGGAGATGAAATGTGACTTAACATACATTGCTGTGATGGTGACTTTGGTCAGTGTAGGGCAGAGCTTGAGGCCATGTGAAAAAAGTACACATCTCACTGAATTTCTTGAATGCTTTAAATTCTTTTTTCTTTTTTCTCCTTAGTAAAAATGTGGGATGAGGTTTGAGAAGTCACCAAACCATGCTTATTTGAGTGCATTCGGGGAAGTGAGGCTTTTTTTCCTTCATGTATCATCTGATACATACCATGTGGGTTTTGTTTGTTTGGTTTTTTTAACAAAGCGTACGCTGACTTTGTGTGAGAATAAACCTATTTTCTAAAGTAAGTTAAAAGATCTACACAAGTATAAGCTGTTTCATGAAGCTGAGGACCTGCAGTGCTTTCTCATGTTCCTCTTTTAGGTTAACTTAGCAGAAAATATAAATCTTCCTTGTTTTTGCTGTTCCCCGTAATTTGTCACTTACATTTAGAGGACCCCTTACATCCCACTATAAGGATTATATAAACGTCTAGATGACCTGTGTTAGATGACAGCCTCCCAATATGTGTATTTTGTAGGGGCACAGGAGCCAGCCGCTGTTGCAGCCGTTAATATGTTCACAGGGCCTGTGGTGAGTTTGATGCATGCAAAAAATGAAGTTCTACAAGCTACTGAGGGCAAAAGGTGTGTTCAAATCCCAACTAATAGGGAAGAACAACTTTTTTTTTTCCAAAGCTTTTTAAAACAACTCTATTAACTTACACAAGCTGTTACTAAAAATGAAACGGCCTGTGTATGTTTAAAACATAGTCTAAATATGATGAGTTTTAAAAATAATCATAAAATCATTTAAGTTGGAAAAGACCTTGAAGACCAAATCCAACCATTAACCTAACACTGCCGAGTCCACCACTAAACCGTGTCCCTAAGATCCACATTCTTACTGGAGAACTCATGGTGTCTGTTCCAGATGTTCTCTAATTCTTGCAAACAGGTGAAGTGGTGATGTGACTGGTGCTGGGTTGAAGCAGAGGTTCCAAATCCTGCTTAACACTGCAGAAGTTGAGCAAGCTCCAGCTGAACTGGCAAACGGTAGGAAGAAAAAGATCACTACATTAACCAATAGGACTAAGCCAGCAAAATTTTTTGGGCAAACCCAATTATACTGGCAAAAGATTTGTATTGCTGATGTTTATTCTGTCAGCTCAAGTTCCTCTAAAGAGCTTTTGCCAGTAAAAGCTGTCTGTCTTTGCAGTATGATTCTGCTGGCAAATCTTTATATATAGAGAAGTCCTTTGACACAGCCCTGTGTCCAACTGGATAATCTTTGTTTATTTTGTCTTGGAAAAAGTACATCAGTTAGGCTTGGGAATGGTCCATCTTTCCATAAAATCTGTAACTTTTGCCACCTGTGGCACAGGGCTTTTAATTTATTGCACGTATTTGCTTATTTTTAGTAGCTCCTTTCTAGATTTATTTGGAACTAGAATTTTAAGAGTATATTTTAAGGAAACGTCAAGCATTATGTATAAACTCCAAGAGCTCTTAATCTGTCAGCTTACAAGTTAATGTTATCAAACTTTTTTTCCTTCTGTTTCTTTTTTCCAACTGTTATGCAAAACGTATGTGTGTATCCCTTAGGGGTGAGGCACAACATGTGACAAGTGAAAGCTTTGGCTTTAATGAAAGACTAGCGTGGCCACAGTGGGAGCCCGGGACACCAATGCTAACCAAGTGGGGTCCCAACACAGTGGAGCTCTGCTCAGGAGCGAAGCTCAAGGGAAAGCACCACAAAGTTGTATAATAAAACTCGTGTTGATTAACATGTCATACATACGCAATGTCCTGTTTTGCTCATTAGCGAACTCACTGATGTAATGCAAATACCGTTCCGAATTCTGAGATTTGCAGCTGGCTGCCATTGTTAGCACTGGTGCAAAAGTAAGTGCAGATTGGGGGGGGAAGCGAACTATCCTGGGTTACTGAAACATCAAAATAAGATGTGCTTGGGACTCCACATACTCGGATGGAGGAGACGAACTAGCCTGGTTTATCATAACAAAGTCTTCTTGCGCCCTATACCACCCTTTTGATATTTGTTAATATTCTTGTTTAGGGCAAGGGGTAAGGGGCTGTTGTTTTTTCTGCATTCTCCTTACTTTTTGCTGGTTTTAGAGGTAGTCTTCATCTCACTCTTCATGGACTACAGTATCTGTCAGTATCCTTATAATTTTTTTGTGTATCATCAGTGGAAGAGTTGTGTGATTTCTGTAAGGGTATTTGGAAGGATAAGGCATCAGCTTGTGTAAGTGTCTGGTCAAGGACCTTTTCAGTGCCAAAAGGGGATAGTAAGAAAAGAGGGAATAAATAGGAACATTCTGAGACAAACCTGACTGAAACAAAGTAAGGGAGGCAGTAACAAGGGCCAAACTCGGTCAGTCACTAATTGATGAGGTTATGTGGAACATGAGAGTGTTTATTTCAGTGAGATTATTTGATCGAAGGCGTTGTCAAATAGGATCATAAGGAAAAGGGGGAAGCCATAAACAAAATACAGAGACACAAACCTATCAGACAAACTTAATGGAGACAAAGGCAAGAAACAAACCTGGTAAGTCACACTAACCGATGGGCTATCAGGAAGCTGCATGCAAACAAGGACTTTGTGACTGATAAGGGATGCAAACCTGAGGGTCCAGGATGTTGGAGAGGGTCAGTGGGACTATGCCAGCTGAGGAGGTGATGTTCAGGGGAAGGGAGTTGGGGAGAGACAAAATGGCACCAGACAGAAAAGGGGACAATCATGTGTAACCTGTGGCCAGTTTTTGCACTTGCCTTGCCAAGCCCTGTGACTTAGCACCGCAGTCTGTCCTATTTTATGAGATCTTTTATTAACTACCTCGATGCATAATCTCACTCTGTATCCCATGTGTGTGAGTGCTGCAGGGAGTGAGACCAGCTTCAGTGGAGACTAGGCCAGCAACTGGAGTCTCTCTGGAGGTATAGGCACCACCAGGTCTGCGGTGCCGGCAATGGAAGTAAGTGGGAGCCTTGATGTCAGGAGGTTGTGGGGCTGTAGCTCTCTGGATTATCTTGTTGATTTCCTGCAGATTCTATATCCATAGTGACAGCTACTAGGGGGTGATGGGTGTGAGTTGGCTGGGTGCCAGCTACTGGAGTCAGACCAGGGATGTGGGCACCCTTGGCGTATGTCAGTTACTGGAGCAAGAAGGATCTAAGTACCAGCTGCTGGGGCGAATGTCTCTGCTGCCAGCCCCTGGAGGACGAAGGGTGTCTGTCCCCAAAGCCAGGTACCAGGGTGATTGTGGGTCTTGGTGTAAGTGTCAGGAGTGGGATGGCAGGTCACAGCCCATGTGCCTGTTGCTGGCTGCTGGTGGGGAACAGGTGTCTGTATCTTCCCCAAACCTGCTGTGCATGGGGCAGAGCGTGTGTGTGTTTGTATTTGCTGGCCATCTTCAAACTTGGCAAGTAGGGGGGGCCTTGGGACCAGACTGGAGGGTCAGCAGACTGAGGGTCCATGCTAGTATTTTGGGGAACCTGCAAGTGTGGGGTGCCTGTGGGATGAGTGAGTGAATCCTGTGTATCTGCAGTGAGCACCAAACTGGACCAGCCAGCGAGTCGGGGACCCATGGGGTGGGTAAGGGGGCCCAGGATTGGGGCAGGGGTGCTGGGTGAGCAAAGTGGTCATGATGGTACTTAGGATATCCACAAACATGCATGTGCTTGTGAACCCGAGGGTGTCATGTATGTGCTACGCTAGTGAACTCCTCTCTGTGCCAGATCACGAGGAGGAGGGGACTTGGCTGCCTGTCCTCGTCTTTCTGTGTGTCCTGTATGTGGGTGCTGTTGAAGGCCGTGCCTTGTCTGTGGCAGTGTGTGTGACCAGCCGTGTCAGTGCCCTGTGTGTGCTGTGCATCTGGGATACATGCTCAGTTTTACTACTGGTTGAACCTGAAAACCGGTTACTGTTGATGTATCTGCAAACGGGAAGACAGCAGATGTGACCCTTAGCCTGGAATAGACAGACCATCACCACCCCACTCCCTGGCACACTTGATTGGGCAGGAAGAACTCCTGGACCCGGAAGAGGTGACTGCTCCTCATGTAACATCCCTTAAGCTTCTTTTCCTTGCTGTTGAGAGAGGAGATTTTATTCTTTTATTGCTTTGGCATCTGATGTTTATATTCACAGTTTCCAGTATGCAGGGGATCAAGAGCTCTGTCACCATGGTGAAAAATCATGAGATGTGTTAGCATAGTGATGACTTGTCAATACACTGGAACAGCAAGTAGTATAAATAACTGGGCTTGTTACTAATTTTTAACTACAAGTACTTTTCTTCATTGTACTTCCTTATTTCTTACACAGTTAATACATATGTGGACCATACATGGGAAGGAAATACCATTTTTGGAGTGGGCAGAAGAAACATGCTCTTTGAAAGTGCATTTGAGGGGACTGATAATTTTGTTACTAATCAGACTGATAGCTTACCTCTGGAAACAACACATTTCTGTAACAATGGCAATGTTTCTGTAAAAGTTTTTTAACCAAAATTTGCTTGTAGATCTAGATAGCTGGGTTTTTTAAGTAGTTGGCAGACTGCTGGCAAGATGTGGGGAAAACAGATCTAAGATAATTACTCTCTCTAAAGGAATCTACTTTGTCTTTGGTTCATGGCAGCACATAGGGAAAGATGATGTAAATAATGCTTCGGCTTTGTGGCCTGTGTTGTCCTTCATTTGCTATCAGATTAAACCTGACTTTTTCACACATTAAAGATGGATAAGGTAGGTAGGTAAGAACAGTCTTTTAATACCCCAGTCACACACAGAAGCCAATAGATAAAGCGCTATTTCCTTGTTCATAATAATAAGTATTAGGTACTTTATTATCAATGTAAAAATTGAAAAGTAGAGAATGTTTTGATACAGTTTTCTGCTTCTCTTGTGGGCTTCAGTTCAGAATGTAGGAAGACTTCACAGATTTCTAAAAAATCTCTGCTTGCTTGCTTTGAAAACTACAGTTCTTGTTTAATACCGCCAAGGTGTAATACCAGTGTGCTGGCATTGATTTTTTCAAAGATCTTTTTTCGTCAGGTGGTGCATTTCTATCTCAGATTGGTTTTATACATCTGTTCATTTGCATCTTCTAAATAAATGGTTTTATTACAGAGCTTGCTTCCTCAAAAAATTTCCACCTTTATTATTCGCAACTTTCTAATGTAGAAACATCTGTGGGCATCATTGTACGCTTACTCTTCTCAGGGGTAATATAGGTAATTGATAAAAACAGTCCATTATGTCACTGTGGGTGTACCTTCATAGCCTGTGCCATGTTTCAAGGCTTGAGGTAGTAAAAGCTGAAAGTTTGAGGTAGTTGGTTACTGTGGTGGTTGTGGCTGTGAAAATATATGACTAGGTAATTACTGTTACATTTTATTGCATTGGTTACAGGATATTACTGACCTAACAGTCCGCAAAAACATTCTGTGTGAACTGCTTCTGAGTGATATTTTAGGTAACATTTTGAGAACAGAGTATTACATGTTTACTGAAATGCAGATACAGGATATTCATTGCGTTTACTTTATCTCTTCATTTTATCATTGCTTTTTAAAAAGAGTTAAAAACAATCAGCATGTTTTGGTTTTCGGTAGCTTAAAAGATTTTTGGAAATCCCAGACAAATACAGAAAATACTCATAATCTGTGAGCTAAATTTCATGCAGAGGACTTTAACAAGACAATTAATGTGCAATAATTCTGTGGAAATACACTGCTGTTCTTGCAGTGGAAATAAAATGTGTTGGAAGCAAGACTCCAGTATTCTTTGCAGCTTGATTTGTGTCCCCACTTCTCTGATTCACAGACTACAGTAAAGACCAGAGCTCTGTTTCTAACACCCATCCTGCATTAGTTTATAATTATGTGTACACTTCTGTCATTGGTCAGTAAGCATGTCTCTATTACAGATGTAAAGGTTGAGTTCTGTGTACCTTTTCCTCAGTGGGAATAACCACTTCTCTCTTTCCCCTTGTCCTGGGTTGAACGACCCAGGACTAATTTCTCTTCTAATGCTGGGGAAAACTGCATTTTTTAGAAGACTGTAGTTTCTGAATTTGTGAAAATATTTACTTTATAGCCAGCTAGGCTATGTGGGATTCAAGGTCTCGGTGTTTTCAAGCCTTGCCAGGTGCAGGGATGAGGAGGAGCAAGGCCTGGGCATTTGACCCGGGCTAGCCAACAGGATTATTCATACCACGAACGTCACATTCGATATAAATTAGAAAGTTTGCTGCGTAGTTTCTCTCTCCCTTGATGGTGGCAGTCCGGAGGAACTTCTTGCCCCAGTGCCGGAGCCTTGAGGCCTTCCCTTCGTCCTGAAGCCGCAGCGCTCGCAGTGTCCAACATTTGCTGTCCACTGCTGGGAGTGCACAGCTTCCTGCTGACAGAATTGGCTGAGTATAATTCTTGTATATCTTACATTAGTATCACAATTAATACTGGTTCATTAGTATCTTTCTTAATTATTTACTCTTATCCTTTTAAGTCTATTTATATAATTTCAACCCTCGTATTTCCTTGCTTTCCCCGATTCCCCTTTCTGGGTGGGGAGGGATTATTGGGTGATAGAATGATCGTCTAAACAACAATAAATTGTTATGGGTTTTCTCAAACGATAACACACCTTTACCAGACATTAACGTGGTATCAGGTTATCATGTATCAGAAGGTATCAGAATAGATTTATTATTTTTTTTTAGACAGTGGCCGATTTCCATTGGAGCTAGTTCATGGGCTTATAAAGTTTTGCAAGGGACAGACTGGTGAAGAGATGACATCTTTCATATTTCTTCATTGTTGAAGGTAATGACAGATTAGGTGAATGGTTAGACATTGCAAAAAACGCTACCCAGGACATGCTGTGGTGCAGAGACACCTAGTGACAAAGAATCTCAACTACACTGCACAGTGCACTCAGAAGAGCAACAGGTTAGTTAAATACAGCTCTGCGCTGAACTGGCTTGTCTACCTTGTAATGCCACACTGAAGTTAAACTTCTGCCTCTGCTGCTTACTGGAGGTGAGACGGAAGAAGGCAGTAATGCTTAGAAGACCATCTGGGCCTCGATGACTCTATCCAGTCACATAAGTGACTTTCTTTGTCATGGTTCTAGGCTTGTGGGGCACAGCTCTTCCAGAACTTTCTAGACCTGAGGTGTATAATGTACTGAAATGAGTTTAGTCCTGGATTATGAATTAGCCACAACTGACGGTTCAGCCCAAGAATTTACTAGTACTGTAGGTATGATCAGAGTATTAGAAATGTTGGGTTGTGAATCAGATCACTCTTGTTGGAGTGTATAGATCATTTGCAGGTAGGGTATGCAAAATGCTTAGTTTACTAGCCCATTAGATACCTATGGTTAAATTTGAAAATGCTTATAAACTTTCACGTTTACCAGTTCGTATCATGGGAAGAATCATTGCCTTCTCAGTATGCATTCATGAAGAGGAAACATGCAGCTGCAGATTTCCAGTCGGCCTGGTAGGGTTATATAGGGTATACCCATCAGATTGTGCTTATTGTGTAAAACCTTCTAGTGAAAATGCTATGCTTGAAAATACTCTTAAAGTATTAGTTTACTTCTATAATACAGGTCTTCATGGGCTGTGGGATAGATGTAGTTATTCCCTAAATTTGAGATTGAGGGTGTGGAATAGTTTCTTGTACTTCCCAGGACCATTAAATGGGAATATGCAGAGGGTTGGAGAGGAGAGTGATTTTCAGATATTGGCAGCAACTCTTGTGGTAATAATTCTCTTCTGTGGTGGTTGATCATCTATGTATGTGTGCAACCTGTATAATTAGTCTGGAAAAGGACAATGGAGAAGAAAAACGTCAAAGGATGTTGTCTTGGTGAAAATATCTGTTTTTTCCCAAAAGAAATGTAACAGCGTTTAGATAAAACACAAAAAATTACTACAAGAAACGTACAGAAGTATAACAAACAATTTTTTTTTAGTATGTTTTCTTTAAAGGATGTTTTATAAATGGGCATATTCTTTAATCACCTTGTTACCATAACACTGAGAGCTTACAGGGTACAGAGATGAGAATGAGTAGTGCTTTTACCTTATTAGTAATAATTAATAAGGTAGTGCTTTTACCTTATTATTTAAAAGCTAGATACAATGTTCTTGATAGCTGCCAGGCATTCTATTCTTGTTGCCTGCTTGGCAGGAGAAAAATGCACAGCATAGTAGTTGTAAAAAGCAGCAGTAGTCCCAGAGAATGCTTTAAATATTAGCAATATGCAGCTTGAGTGATTTGGAGAGCTACTGTTATTCCTGAAAGTATCATATTCCACAAATAGACAACCAATAATAAAGTCAATTGCAAGATTATATTGACCATATCTAGTTATTCCACATGCTTGTTGAAAACTACATGAAAACAAATCTTAAATTATACAGGATGTGTCTGTCATTAGCTCCCTGTACTGTCCCACACGCTAGTATTACCTTGCTACAATCATCACATGAGAATTGGCTTCTTAATAAAAACTAAGATAAAATACCAAATCTTGAGTTTAATTTTGTGTTGTGGGGTTTTTTTGACATCTTCTTGCAAATAAGTTTGGCTTAGTGTCAGGTTACTTCTTACTGCATATCTTCTGTACCTGCATTTTTATTACCTGTGTTTCTCTTTGAATAGACTTCAGTCGTCATGGTGTAAAAAATTCTCTTATGAAAGCTCCAGCTTGGGCCATTCTGTCACAACAGTAAAACAGATTAAATAAGCAACTCTGAATGGCAGAACAAAAATAGCATAGTTTCTTTACGATTTGTCCTTTGGCAAGGTTCTCTGAAATCTAACAAAATGCATGTTTTCACAGAAGCTTTGCACTCAAGGCGTCTCTCAGGTATATCTTCCAGGTTCCTGGTGTTGAGCTCCTGCGGACAGGCAGCCTTCTGGAAGAGTCATTCTTTACTTGTACATCTACTGTCATGAGCCCTCAGGTGCATACCTGTCTTTTGATCTATTTTTCTCCGTAAAATTCAAGTGGAGGTGGTTAAGGAGTTCAAAAGAGATTGAGCAACAAGCAGATACAGGCATCATCAGCTTGTTTCCCTAAGGAAACTATCAGATGTAGAATTAAAAATAGACACCCCCCCATTTTCTTTATATTTATGCGTTTGGTGGATTTTTTGGTGCTTTGTTGTTGTTGTTGTTTTTGACCTTTTTGTGTTCCTTAATCGTTACTAGTGACTGCTTGAGATAAGGTATAGTAGGGGAAAACTGCAATTTGTGTCAAAGTATTTGAAGGCATGGGACTGAAAAGGAGTGAAATTTAGTAAAAACGGACACAAGTCAAAAGAGAGGAAAAATACCTTTTTTTCTCTTAGACACCTGGACAAAATTTTAGGTGTTAAAAAACAGTGTGCTTGTACTGGAAAAAAAACTGGAGGACAAGCTATATGTCAGTGGTAACCTACCAAGAAGCAACTGATAGTGTTCAGAAAATGAAAAGGCCCCTGTAAAGCGAAGAACCAGAAGAGATCCATAGTCTAGTCTACAAGTAAATTGGAAATAAGATCTCTTTACAATCTGTGGGTTGCCAGGCTCTGAGAGGGGCAATTTAGGAATACAAAGCCCTTGAAGACGAGTTCAGTTTTCTCTGCATCAGCCATCTGCAATTAAATGTGAATTTGGGGTCATTTCACTTAATTGAAATAACGCTGTGGTGGACTGAAAAGGAGGTGGTGGAGCAAGTGGACAAGCTGTAGAGCAGCAAAACACTAGGGTTTGGCTTGCACCAGGAGTGTTCTGTCAGAGAAGTCTGTGTGGTGTTTGGACGGAAGGATTGATCCAGTGTGGTAGTTAATATGTTGCTTTTAGGTTTTGTGTGTTCAGTTGTGTTTTTCTACGTTTAAAGTTGTTATGCTTGTTAACAGCATGATATGTTAACTATTTTGACAGAATAGTGGGATGAAGGGGAGGGACATTTGTTGCATTTGCTGCTGGATTCGGAGACATCTGTGGGAACTTTTGAGGAGAATAACATCTCTATTTAATGGTTCAATAGCAGGGACACACAGTGAAAAGGAGAGGTAGTCACTTCTGTTTGGAACCAACTGGGAGAACATTATTTGGAGGTGAATGGCCTTCATATCACTAGCACTGAAAACTTCAGACACTTTTTAGTCCCTGCAGAATTTTAGTGAAGTACACAGACTTAACCAGAGATGGGTGATTAGGTTGTTTTTTTTTTCAGTTTATGTGTACAAAGTACTTTTCAGTGACCATCATTACACTAATAAGTAGAAGGAGAAGCACCTCTGTGCTGAGCTAGCAGAATTAAAATAGGCTGCAGTACAGAGCAAATGTCTGATTAGCTATGTAAGTACAGACCTGATAGGAAAGGGACGCAATGCAGAGCGCAAGCTACATATGACTTCTGCTTACTGACAAGTACGGATTCTGTTGTTGTGAAGACTGTGCTTATACATCTTTTTATGCTTCTGTAGCCTATAAATGCCAGCACAGGAGGGAAGTATTTCCTTCATGTTGTTCTGTTTTCTGATATACTTTGATTTTTACGTGGGTGTTAGAATTTTTATCTTTTAATGTTGCTAAAATTTAGTAGTCTTAATAGGGAGCCATCACAAATTGTGTTATAAAGATAATAAACAGGCAGCAACTTGCAGATGTTTGATTTCATGGTGTTTTAGTGCAGTCTTCAATAAGTCACCCCTAATGTTAGCTGTAGTACTGAAGTATGGACTGTAATTCACTCATCTGGAGATGGATTTTGGTTTTGTTTTGTTTTTTGCACTGGCATAGAGTGAAGACAGTCCTAGTCCCAAGCGACAACGCCTTTCCCATTCAGTCTTTGACTACACAGCAGCATCACCAGCCCCATCACCACCAATGCAACCATGGGAGATGACATCAAACAGGCAGCCTTCTTTGGCTCGGACCAGCCAACACCACTTCTCAGGGGAACGATGCAACACACCCGCACGAAACAGGAGGAGGTAAGCAAGCTCTGTAGACTGGGAAACAATTTCTTATTCTTCATGGTTTCAGCTCAAGGGAGATGTATTTCAGGCAGCACCGACTAGATCATACATGGTAAATGTGTTAACACTTTCTTTGAGCTTTAAGTTATTACAGTTGTAACTGAAAAGTTACTGGAAGTAATTCAGGTTGGTGCATCATCCCATAGTTTGTCTGAATAGTCAACTTGGGGAAAGGAGAGTTCATTAACATTTTAAATTATGGAGCTAATTCTTTTTCATTCTGCACTGGAGCAGTAAGCATTTAGAAGAACATGAGGAAAAACCTTTCTCATCGGGGTACTTTTAAAGACATTAAGAGTTATTGATTTAGTACTATAATTTTCACTGCAGTCACAATTATTTTCCTACATAAAAACAATCTAAAGATTAGGGATACTTGCTGGGGATAGTGAAGAAATTAACATAGTTTCAAATGGTTGCTGAGGTGAGTGATTCACAGGTAATAGGAGTTAGATGTTCGTGTTGGTTTTAGCTTGTGGCTCATTAACCTCTCAAAGCAGAGATTTTGGAAGAAGTTAAAATGGTCATGGAAGAGTAGAGATTTGTATGGCCAGGTTGGAGATTTGAATAGCCAGGTTGAACTGGTGCCTAGGTGTGTGATAGTATAGGAAAGTATAAAACCACAGACTACTATTCTAGTTAAACTAATTATCCAAAACAGAAGCTTTCATTGCCTCACATCTGCCTCAAGTCATCTAATGCAAGTTAAAACACAATGTCTGTCTGTTTGCTTCTGAGAAGTACTGTGTTGTACTTGGCTTGTACTAAAATTGAAGTGTCTGTTTTTTCATGAATATAAAATATTAGACTTAAGAAATGTATAACTGGTTTTCTTCTAATCCCACAAATTTAATTTTTCAGACATTATCAGTTGGGTAGTTGTGAGGCAAGGGACTTTAAAACATGCTAGTTTGTATCTTTACTTCAAGTCTGAGAACCTGAAAGCTGGCATTAAAATACACAGCTCTCAAAACAGCTTGTCAAACTTAAGAAAGAGCTTGAATTGTGAACTTGCAGGATTATTGAGAAGACAGAAGACTAGGCCTTTTGTACAGTTTGGTACAGGGATGCTCTAAAGGGGCATGTAGTCCACAAAATGGTTTTTACCTTAAAATGGTTTGAACTGAGATGCCTAGAATGTTCTGCATTTCGCTGTTTTTGTTTGGTGTCCAGCCAGCCTACACAGATTTCTTTGCAATGTTCATTAACATCTTCTCCAGAGTAAGTAGAGTGCTTAACAAGCTGAATCTAGACAGTTTGGATATATTGTAGGATGAAGGAGAAGAGTGGAAAGTGTAGGAGATGAACGTGCATGGGACAAGTGTCTGACACTTAAATGCAGTCAGGTGTTATCAAGGTAGCAGCCTGCGGCTTGCAAGTGAACTGTGCTGCAAATGGAGAGACACCTCGGTGCAGAGCCATCTTCAGTCTGACAAGAGTTGTTAGGTTGGTTGCAGCATTGTGGACACAAAGCATTACTCTTTCTAGGGCCAGCTCACCTGCTCGTGGGTAATAATACCTGCTTTTGCTCTAATCAGAGACATTTAAATGTGTCAGCACTTTGTTTCCATGCACTTGTCAGGGCATTTTTTAGCTTGAGTGCACTGTTGCATTTGAGCTGGCTCCAGGCCAGTTCCAGAATCGTACTGCACCCAGTCTTCTCTCCTAGAACAGGATCATTGGGGAGAACAACACATACATGTTTTATTTTGCAGGAGTCTTTTTGAGTCTTAGAATGCTTTGGAGCTATATCAGAACTAATAACCACTCTCATGTATCAAAGCTTGATTCCTTAAGATCATTCTGAGTGCATCTGTTATTAATGCTTTAGATGAGGTTATGCATGTGCTTTTGAAGCGAATTTCCTCTTTTCCCTGCATTGTTTTATTTCTTCCCATCACAGAGTGGTCTCAGAGTTAATGAAGTTTTCAGATGAAGATAAGATGAAACGTGCATTCCAGGTCCCAATGATCATTCAGCTCAAGGGAACAGATTAGGGCAAGTGCAAACAAAACCTCTGAAGTCTGGGTAGTGTAGACATTGCTCTGACCCAACATCAACAGCATTAACTGTTTTGTACTACCAGTTCACTCCTGTTGGTGAGGACAGGCTGTGCTGGTGTTTTGTTAGCTGTTTTTTCTATTATCTAGGTTACTATTTAGAGCTTATCTCTTTGTATCAGGGATTTTGTACTGGGCCTAGGACAACAGTGCCCTAGTTCATTGTATTTTTTTCAGATTCATTGTAAGCAAATAAATACTACGTTTAGAAAGGTAGCCTTCTGGTATGAATTTGCAGAAAGATGTTATTTTTGTCCAGCTACTTAGAGTACAGGTAAATTGTGAATGTAAAAGCATAATGCATGCCTGTATGAAACAGAACGCCATTGCAATTTGTCTTTACCAGTCATTGTGAAGTGGGGAGATCTGTACCATTGCTGTGCCTCACCTTTCATCTGTGCTTCCTTTGGAATGTAATTCTGAACTATAACAGGATTTTAGAATGTGTTACTGCAAAGAAATCACCCTTGTTAGAAGGTACTTTGATCTTCAAATACTAACTCTGCAGTTATAGATACCTTTCGATGGCTGTTCCTACCTGAGGGTAGGAATTCCTGCCATTTTTTCACCACTTTGTTGTCTCTTTGTTTTAACTGTGTATTTACCATGTTTATACTGTGCACGTAGAACCAGAGGAGTTGGTGAATATTTTTTTAAAAGACTTCAAGCACAAGTTTGTTACTGATGTTAAATAATAGTTTAGACCCATGTCTTGACAATTCTTCTGAAGACATTTCCAGTAATTCAGGAAGCATGTAGAGCTGTGTATCTGGGTGCTCTGAAGTCTGATGAATGAAAAATATAGTTTCTTTATAACTCTGCATAGGAAAAAATCCAGTTTTGCTTTTTCCAGAGAATGATACTCCATTCATTTTAAAAAACACTCCAGAAGTTTTGCTGGCTCTGCTTTCTCATAGTTCTTAGTTCATAGAAAAGTAAAGCCAGACCTTGTAACAAAGACAGGGGTAAGAGCAGTTTTATGAGAAGCTTCCTTGTTTAAGTGCTGGTGGCAGGCAGAGAATTTCTGTTCTTCCAAAGCACTGGAGCAGTCTTTTGTAACTTTCTTTTGTTCCTGCTGCTTTTCCAAACGGAATCCCTTGCATAGACATTTTATGTTAAAATATTTAGAGCATTTGTGTTAAATAGCGGGAAATAGCAACTTAAAAGCAATCTTAGTAACTCAAAAAGTAGAATGTCTTTTGCATTAATAGCTCTGTGGTTAGAAATCATATATACAAGTTTTATGTAACGGGAATGTGATAAATGTATCATACTAGTAATACGTAGATGCAGAATGTAACAAAAACTTTGGGAAAGTTTATATTACATTAGATTAGTAAGACTGCAAATTTAGGTTCTCGGTGCTTAGAAGAAAACACGGCTTGTATGTTCTGACGTGGTAATTTGTAAAGATAAAGAAGGCTATGCATTTTTTTGTTCGGTTGGGGTTTTTTTTGTTTGTTTTTAAGAATGTTGTGTTACAATCTGGCATTATGCCTTCTGTCTGACCTGTTGTAAATTAGCATTTGTTTCAGTTCTAAGAAAGGCAATAATGGCATAACGTTCCTGAGAAGTAGGGCAGAAAAGCAGTGGCTTGAGATGTTGTGTCATATACTCACAGTAGAATATGAATAGCTGGTGATATGCTTCTGCTTCCCCAGAGTATGTCAGTTTTCACGCAGCACAAAAGTTGGACTCAACTTGAGGAATGTCTAGATTTGCTAACAGGTTTCAGATTTATTTGATATTTATTTGGTAACAGCAATGGGAATAGAGTGAAGAATCTTAAGTTGTTTTCACACACTGTTGGAGGGAACGTGTTCTAATGGTCACAGACCCTTCTTGTCTCTTCTTGGCAGTTTGGTTCCTTCAGCCTGTTCTGTAAGTGGGGAAACCCATTTCGTCCCATGTAACTTGAATTTGCTGTTGCCTCTGGGACCTGTAATTTATGTGTTGTGGAAATTGAAAGACATGTATTGAAAGTACTGGAGGATGGTTTTGTGTTTTCAGTTCTTTATCCTTCCAAATAAGTGAGAAGTGGCTTAATCAAAACCTCTAATAGTGCGTTTGTTACTTATTTGTGCGTTGTTTTCTGTGTTGAGCCTGAACCGCTGATCTGATTTACTGAAGTCTTGGCTCAAAGTAGTAGCAGCTCTGCTTAGAACATACACACAATTATATAAGAATACAAAATCAAATCCTATGCCTGTAGATCAGTTGCTCAAAAAAAAGTGGATGCTCTGCTCTAAATCAATCTGCACAACAGTTCTCCACTCTGAAAAAAACAAGATTACCACAATCACAATTTCCTGTGATCTTCTGGAGAGAATTCTACGAGGCACTTGGTTATGTAGTGAACATGTGAGAGCTGAAAAATTCATGTGTTTCTTCAGAGGAGTCTACTGCTTTTCTGCCATCACTAAGTGAGCAACATTCTGTGGCCCGCAAGGACCCCGGGGAAATCTGCGATCGTGCAATGGAGGATTTTTACCTAGAATAAACGCACAGAAATATCTTGAAGTTTGCTATCTTGACTTTTGAGCACTTTTCTTGGCAATCCAAGTGCCATTTTTTTTTACAGGTTAATATTTACATAATTGTTCTTCTCCTAATTTCCTTTACAGCATTAAGCTATGCTCTGTTAAGCACTTTTGTACTGAAAAAAGTGTCAACTCTAAGGCTTTTAGCAGTTTTGTCAGTAGAAAGTTTTATTTCAATCTAATAAAGCTGTTGTAGTGAAGTTTTCCAATGTGAAAATTTTCTTGATACTTGATTCTCATGTGGTTTTAGTTATTAAGAAGGATTTGTGTCATTTATATAATCTCTAATTTTTTTAATATGTTTCCAGTCCTCCTGTTCGACGTCAGAGAGCAAGGAGAGATCGTTTGTCCAGACATAATTCCATTAGCCAGGATGAAAACTATCACCATCTCTCCTATGGACAGCAGCAAGCAATAGAAGAGCCCCGAGCCTTTCACCCACCAAATGTATCTCCTCGTATGTTGCACCCAGCTGCTCACCCACCACAGCAGAACGCAGTGATGGTTGACATTCATGATCAGGTAAGAGTTTTAGAGTACAAGCAGAAGGGTGTTGAAGAAGTGGGGATTTTGTTGGCAGTGAAAAAACAGAAAGTCCAGACTTCTAATAAAGAAGATTTTTATTTAATAATTTGTCAATGCATGTATTGGCATAGTTCTGTAGGCCTCTGGCTCAAACCCTTGAAATGCTTCTGAAGTTAATTTAATGGGATAAAGATGTGATACGATAATTAAGAATGTATTCTGTTTCACATGAAATACCTCTCCTTAGCTTAGAAGTCTTTAAGTAGTTAAAATACATTATTTAGAAGTAGAATTCACAATGCCTGTAATTAGTTGCCTACATGACAGCGCAACTCATGATAGTATTGTTGCATAACCAAATTAGCCATTGAAGCCTAATCAACTGCTCCTTAAATTACATGAAAAAATGAGATATGTGGTCAGTCCCAAAAGCAAATAACTCCTCTCTCCAACAGCAATTGGTATAGAATTCATTAATTGAGGACCTGTAAAAGAAGTTGTCCTATCCACGTAACCTTTGTTGTTGTTTGTTAAATCAGCAGGCTGCAGCACATTAGTTGCCACATAGTCATGAACTGGGAAATAGAACCAGTTATCCAGATGTCCACTTTTTAAACTGCACATGAGTAGAATGCAACTCTAGCATCCCTGCTTAAAAACTGGTTTGCATTCAGTGCAAACTAGCTGTGTACCACTGGTGTGTTGTATCATGCATGCAGAGCAGTTCTCAGTAGGGAAGTATTTGGTCTAGCCATCTCACAACCTTACATTTTGAGGAACAATTTTACTGCTGCTGCATCTCAAAAATTCAAATCATGCTCTTGCTTTATGTTCCAAGATTACATCCTTACAAGCCTGGATAAGTTGTTCCGTCCCACTGCCTCTAACTTCCAAGCACCATCTGTGAGCAGATGTCAGTATTTTCATACAAGCTGAGGTCTCCCATGGTGGTGTTTTATACTTTAGGGACATAACCATTTTTAGAGGTCATTTTTTTATTACTCTGAGCAGTAAATGTTTCAGAATCACAGTGTATGCCCAATTTTTGTACCTGAGCCTGTCATTAGTGATATAAGGTTGAGATTTTAAGTTCTAATTCAGTGATCTTCTGTTGTGTTTTGACCTCTGTGTCTGACTGTACACTACCAGTTCAGTAGGTTAGCTGTTGTTATTCATTCTCACCTTCCTAATGAGCTGTTTTAACTTGTTCCATTTTAAGCAAGCAGGTTCCATCTTAGCAGATCATGAAGGAAGAGGGAAATTCCTTGAAATAATTACTTTTTATTAATCTGTGCTCCCCGACACAGGAGCAGTTTTATTAGAGCATCAGAGATTTCTTGTTTAGTGTTTTTAAAAACAAAATTTGTAGCTCCAGAATACCTTTGAATCTTAGTTTGATGATTAAATTCTAGGGAATATCGCTAGCTAGAAAACTGGGTTAAGTGGGTCTATTTCCTAATATAATTGTGGATACTTAGGGTCTGCTACCTCATAGTTATGTTTACTTTTCCTTTTCAGCTTTCAGGTTAGCTGTTCTGTTACATTTAGGTTATGAGACTTAGCTTGAATGTTGCTCTGAGAGTGAATCAAGAGACTGGTCTCTTTGGAAGAAAGAAAATTGATACAATTTTCTTGTTCTTTGAAGATACAAGTGTCTGAATTATTATTAAATCAGTCCTTTCATAGATGAGAAGATTCTTTAGCTACTCGTAGATGAGCTTGTATGTGGGAGTTACTGCCTTCTTATTTTGTAGGAACTAAACTTAGTATGTGGAGGGGCAGGCTTAATAGGGTCTAAGAGGTTTCTGAATGACTCTAAGGTGCCTTTGAAGTTTTAACATGTTAAGCTGAGAGATCCCTCTTGGCCTTTCCAAAAAACCACTGATCAATAAGTAATATTCCATTGAGAAGAATACTTTAATGAACAGGAATTACAAGCACGTGCCTCCTTTTACACCTTCATTGTGAATATGTTTTTTCCTGACATGTAGGTAAAAGCTTGTTATCTTACTCATTGTGCTGTTCAACACTGTTAAGAGTTCACAGTAAGTTATTAAAGACTTTTCTTTTCCTTTTGCTACAGATCCATCAGGGCACAGTTCCTGTCTCATACACAGTGACAACGGTGGCTCCACATGGGATACCACTCTGCACAGGCCAGCACATCCCAGCCTGCAGCACACCGCAGGTCCCAGGGTGCTCAGTGGTTTTCAGTGGGCAGCATCTTCCAGTTTGCAGTGTGCCTCCTCCAGTAAGTGAGTCTCTGTAATTACACCAGCGTCAATCTTAGACACAGGAACTTGGAGCTTCAGTGTCTCTGTGGCTTTAGTTTTGTTGGAAATAGCCATTATTTTTTCCCTATGATAAATTGCAGTAGCATAGCAATGTAGGCCTTAGAACTGGTAAGAATATAGCACTTACCTAATAGAGTATTACTGTTTATAGTTTAGAGCCCTGATGGTTTTTAATTCAAACTAAACGCTAGTTTATGAACTCACTTCTTATCAGCAGCTATTTTGCGTATTTTCAGATAGTAGAGACCTTGTTAAGAGATTGGTTATATGCAAAAAGGTCTGATATTCCAAAGTCAGTTTTCTTCAGAGAAGTAATAAGATCCTGAAAGATTACTAAAAGCTGATAAGACTCTCCTGTCTCAAAATGCTCTCATAAGATGAATCAAAATATCTTTTAATAATGATGTCTGTCTATGATTTTCTGGATTAAAATAAAATGCCTTGACTGGCTAATTTGCTGGCTTTAAATTTGAAAGAATTTGAACTGGTTTCTCAGAAATTATGTATGAGCTCGGAGATAACCACTTTCCAAGTCATAACATTCTGATGCTACCATTCTGTTCAAATTTAATCATTAGGTTCTAACAGGCACCAGAGCTGAAGAAATGTACCCTGAGAAGTTTCAGCAGTACAAATGAAGGTTGCAGAACCTGCTGGAAGATTCACACCTTTTTTTCTCCCTCTTTTTTCTAGTATAGATCTGTAGTATCATACATAAATACTATTTATAGTGTCCAGTAATTGTTTATAATATTGGTATAAACATTGGTCTCTGCCAGCTGTGCATTTGCCAGCAGTGTGTAACAACTTTTCCTGTTGCACGTGCTGTGACCTGAGGGCCTGAACAAGCCTATGACACTGAAACAAAATGCTTGATGTGACCACCTCTTTCTTTAAGTGGCCCATTGAAGAGTGAGGGTAATTTGCATTCATCTTGTCCAGGTGCCATTTATCCCCATGAGAGACAACAAGGCCTGCAGCATACAGCTGGCCAGTGTGGAATATTTACCCTTACCTTTCAGATTGGTGAAAATCTGTTACATGAGTCAGCGTGTATACCTGAGGCAGGATGAGAGACAACTTTTTTCTTTTATTTAGTGGTGGTGTTAGTGGAGCAAAGCAATCTCAGACCGAGTACCCAGAGACTGGAACAATACTTGCATAGTAAATTCAGCAAGACAAGAAAGCAACATGTCCTAAGAAACAACAGAGGAGAAACTAAAACTATATTGGGGCTTAGGGAAAGCCGAGCAGCAGATGCTAATAATCTTACCCTCTGCTTTAAACAGGTATATTATCTGTGCAATTCATAAAATGTTTTATAATTCAACAATGCAGCTGTCCTTTAAATATATACGGGAGTAAAGCTCTAACCAGATTGACTGTTGTACATTCAATTCAAACAATCAGGTGTGTTCAGGGAATGGATTCAGTACAAGTGAATATAAAGAATTAAGGTTGAGTTTATGTAACATCAGCAGGCAGACTTTATGCTTTCTTCTATTATGTTACAGAATTGTGGAATAATGTAAATTATGAGGAGGCTCTGGATGTCATCTGGTGGTCACCTCCTAAAAGCAGTACCAAGATTTCACAACCCCTCTAAGCCTCTGCTCCAGTATTTGACTGCCCTTGTGGTGAAGAATTTCTTCCGTATATCTGATCAAATTTTCATTGCTGCAACTTGGTCCCATTGGTCCTAGTCCTTTCTCTTTGCTCCTCAAGGAAGAGTCAGGTTCTACCTGTCCATTCTCATGAAGTAGCTAAAAACAGCGGTGAGGTCTTTGCTTAGTTTTCTCTTTTTAAGGCAGAACAAATAAAATTCTGCAGCCTCTTTTAAGCAGCGTGCTCCGAGCTCCTGGTCATCATGCTGTCTTTTAGTGGACAGATTTCAGTATGTCGGTGTCTTTCTTTGGCACTGGGCAGGCCAAAACTGGACACAGGACTTCAGATGCAGTTTCACAACTTCCAAATAGAGGGGCAGAATCACTTCACTGGACCCAGTAGTTACATTCTTAGCAATGCAGCCCAGCATGCAGGATGCCTTTTTGACTGCAGGTGTACGCTGTGTTTCTTGTGTGCTCCTATTTGACATGTACACCAGAACCCAACCTTTTTTTCTGCAAATCTGCTCACCAAGCAGTCAATCTCAAAATGTCCTGCTCCATGGAGTTATTCTCTCCCAGTGCCAGACTTCGCGTTTGCCTTTGTTGAACTTCACATGGTTCCTGTCAGCCAATTTCTCCAGCCTATGAAATTATATCTGAAAAGTAGCGCTGTCCTCCCGCATGTCAGCTTGCTCACCAGCTTCATCTGTGAACCTCCCAGTATCCCTTGTTACTTTCACAATATTTGTCTCTCTCACTGCATATGTAACTATAAAATAAACAAATGTCATTTATGAAATACCTTTATCAGTTTTAAAACTTCTTGGAAGTATGTGTTCAAACAGCAGTTGTTTTCCAAAAGCCTGAATTAATGAACAGGTAGTTTTTGTTTCGTTCCACTTGAAAGCTAATGCAGCCTCATTTGTTCTAACTTAAAAAGTGGCATGGGCAGAGCACAGATTGTTTCAAACACACATTGGATCTATGGTAATCTTTACCATACAGAATCTTCAGATGAAACCTTTTCTAATGTATTTCCCAAAGTATCTCCCGTTTTAAAGAACACACTGTGATGTTCTACCTGCAAATTTATCTTCAGCTATTTCAGAAAACAGTTTTCTATTTAATAAAATACCATTAAAAATGTATCCTAACAATAGTGACACTTGCTTGTTGTATTTCATTTTTAGAAAAATGATGTAGTAGCTGAGGGTGAAGAGTAGTAAGTATTTAAGAAAAAACAGTAGTGAGATCAAATTAATCTGCTACTGTTCAGTGCATGTAAAGATTTATGTTTGGTCATGATCACAGTAAATGGAGGTGATAGTTCCACCTCCAATACTGTAATCTGGTGTTAAACTAGATCTCTAGCATTTTATCCTATTCTAGTCCTTATACACAGTCAGTATATGTTGTGTGACATGACTAAATAGAAAAAAAAAAAAGTGAGAGCTCAGAACTGGATCATCTTTCGTCATAAGGTTTAATAACAAGTATCTTATTAATTGCTCTTTTAATTGTCAAAAATGTAACATGTTCGATGTTACATCCATCCAATGTTCTGATGATGGATCAAAGAGCAAGAAAAAGAGAATGTCCGTTTTCTTGTTCCTCCATATCTAGAGTTAGAAGTAAAACTGAACACTTCCACAAAGCACATTCCTGCTCCTCTGCAGTGCCTTCATCACTTTACTGTTCACACTTTAGTGCCAAAGTTGCTTTTGTATGAGGAATTTCAAAGAGGAGAGAAAATGGGCTATTTCCCACAGTAGCTGTTGCTTTGGGAGCCACCTTCAGAGCATGAGGCTCCCCTCAAAGTGCAGAACTGAGCAGAGTTTATGAATTATTCTTAATATATGAGGGAACAGAGGTTTTAAGGCACAGTCTGAGAGCTGGGAGCCCCTCAGCTCCATCTAGAGCTTAAAATGGTTGCAAGGCCATTGCTTTGGCATGTCATTTTGAAGATAATATGTGGGGAAAATAAAATCAACTAGGATAAATTATCTGCTTGTAACTTAGTAGTCTGTCTAATGCTGGAGTATTGAAAACCGTAACTCCCACTGACCTCAGGAGAAGTGAGAGCTACTTTGCACCTAGTAGATGTCACACTGCGGTACTTCTAGAGCCTGTTCTGTACTAATCACTGTTCCTTGTGTATTTGAATGAGTTACTATTGTGTTTGGGAGGTTTTTCCAAGGAGGCAAGAGAACTGCTTTGTTGTAATGGTATCTTTCCATAATAAATATAGAATGTTTAATAGGGATTGTTTGTGGTAGAGGCAAAAATATGTTGTTTTCATTTTCTTTCAGATGCTTCAGGCATGTTCAGTCCAGCACCTACCAGTACCATATGCAGCATTTCCACCCCTCATTTCTAGTGACCCATTCCTTTTGCATCCTCCTCATATCTCCACTCACCACCCTCCTCACTTGCCTCCTCCAGGACAATTCGTTCCTTTCCAAGCACAGCAGTCACGGTCGGTAAGTAATGCTTCTTACTCCCCTCTCCATAGAATTGGTGGGGCTGGATGGGAAAATAGTGCTGATACCTGATTGAGGAAACTGAAGGATCTTGTTTAAAGTAATAGGTTTTTGCATTTATTCTTCCTTAGCAAGTCTGTAGCCACTGTGAAGATGAAAATGTAATTTTAAAGTTCACCGTGTTTCTCTTCAGATCTTATCAGCTGTTGTCTGCTGTTTCTCCGTAGGCCTTTACTTCTGACAAAAAGATGTGTATTTGCTTCACCAACTATTCCTTCAGGTATTTCTTTCCCAGGAAGCAGAAGGGAATCCAGAGGAGGTTGTGTAGTGCTGTAGAGATCTCGGAGAAAAGCTTAGCAGAGAGAGAAGAAAGCACAGAATGTTACTTTCATTACATGTTTCTTTTGTATTGCTTCTCAGTTAATTTTTAAATGACTACTGCTTTTCCTTAAATAATGATTTTATGTTGTCTAAGACATATTCAGGAGCCCACAGTTTCCCTTTCCCCTTTTTCTTTTTTTCTTTCACTTATGAAAGTTATTCACTATATGAAAGAAAGCCTTCTGCTTAAGTAGGCTTGGCTTAGTGATAGGAACTATGCAACCATGGGAAGATGTGACCCTGTTTTGGATTTTGGGGAAAATTAGTTTTTCATTTCTGTCCTACAACTCTTGCTGTGGGATTATCTGTATATTCGTGGCCATTTATTTGCCCCTCTGACTAGAAGACGCCAGTATTTCACTAATGTAGAAATAGAGAGCAGCTTCCTTAATACTTACAAACACTGCTGAGCCTTCTCCGTGCCATGTCTCAGGTGTGGACAGGGTTGCAATCACTTTATTAGATGATAGGAGAACAGCTGGGAAAATATGGTTTTCAGTGGTAATCTTCATGGGACTTTCCTTTAGAAAATGTATGAGCTTGGATTTTAGCTTGAGTTGCTTGCTTAGGTTATTGATGGGGCTTGCCTGTCAACTTTCAGCTCTGGCAAGAAGCTTATATGTTAGTGGTTTGAGAATACCTTGTGTTTAAATTTCTCTGCATCAGGGAAACAGAATATTCCTTTTGTTCTTAGCTGAATTTCTAGAAATGGTGGAATTCTGTGTCAGGAACAGAAAAGTGCATTAATCAAACAATGACAATTCCTGGTTATTTCTTGAGCACTTTTGGGCCTGACTGACGTACTACAGTTGACTAGATTACAATACTGAACTGGAATCTCATGCTTCTGAAACCTCTGGACTGCATGTTCTTGGTAGGACTGCTTGCATGACCCTCCTAGGAAAGCATCTGCTTGATCACTGAATATCATTATCAGTTTAATCTGCTGGAGTCACCATGTTTCCTCTCCACTTTTCAGATATTCTGGCACAATTTCAGTTCTTGTCTATGGTTGTTTATTTTTTTCTCTCGCATAGTTGTACAGTGAGAGCAGCCTGGCAAGAAGGAGAGCAAATATTTGTCCTGAAAAATGCAAGACACAGGAAATTACAGCCACTCCTATATTTGCTAGATCGCATAAATTCCTGTCTATAAGCATGGCTAGCTGGAAAAGGTGAATTTATATCAAATGCGTAGTGTTGTCTTTGCTTTTTGGTAGTGTTAATGACTCAGGAATTGTTTACAGAGTTACTGTGTGAAACTGAGTACGATTATACCTGTAATTATTTTTTTTTACCCTATAAACTTGACCACATCAGCTCAGAATATACAGCTGGGATTGCAGTTTTTTATTGGGGATAAATGGCATCTTTATTACTGCAAAAAAGCCTATCNCTCCTTTTTTTTTTTTTTTTTTTTTTTTAGCCACTTCAAAGGATAGAAAATGAAGTAGAACTGCTTGGAGAACATCTTCCTGTGGGAGGTTTTACATACTCTCCCTCAGCCCATCCACCAACACTGCCTCCCTCAGCTCCTCTCCAATTCTTAACCCACGATCCTTTACACCAGGAGGTGTCATTTGGTGTAGTAAGTATTGTTTTCTGTGCTACATTCTCGTTTATGCTGTATTAACTTACTTGATCTTTATTCTATAGTACATTTTGTTGAAAAGTGGCACTGCTTGCAGTTGTATTCCACTATTGTCTATAGCTGCATACCACAGTATTTTCCTTAAGCTTGTTTTAATCAACTTAACAGTAACTTAATGACACCAACAAATAATTTCTGATAACCTCATCTGCAAAGTGTCGTAGCAGTTAGAAAACGTTCCATGTTGCCACACAGTCCAGGACTTCTACTCCAGAAATTAATCAGTACAGTTTAGAAAAGCTACTGTCACTTTTAGCTAATTCTTCATCATATATTGAGTTTCCACAAGTCAGGAAAGTTAGAAAGCTTTAAAATTACTTCTTCTCCAGAGTGTTTGCAATTTGCAGGCAAGCAGTTGTATATAGTGCTTCCATCATTTAGACTGCACCATGTTATACAGACAGCCAAGCTTGCTTTAAGCCAGCTTTCTGGGGATCCACCAGCAGTTCAACTGCAGCAGCACAAAAAAAATTAAACCTGCTGCATGACAAAGTCTGTGCTGAATTTTGTCTGTGGTGTGCCCAGTATCTGTGCTACCTCTAGGACTTCTATGGTGTGCTTCAATCTGCAGTTATATTAGTTCTGAGATTTTGTTGTTGTTGTTTTGTGGGGGTTATTTTTTTTTTTTTTTAAAAAACACCTCTTGCCTGTGTAATGCTTGAAGAAATAACTAGAAGTCAAGTATAGGGTCTGAATTTTTTAAATGCTTGACCTGTGCATCAAGTTTGACAGATGGTTTTAGAGGCATACTGTTATTTAAAATTTTAAACAGGAATGAAATTTTAGGCCCTGTGACTACAGAATATACAGATAACTTCTCTTTCGTTAGTTTCCTTGAAATCACACAACCCAGTTAAATGCTTGCTACAGTTTTTATAAAGGTTCAAATGTCTCCACTATTTAAAAAAAAAAATAGAATTTAGCCCATTGTTAAACTAAAGGTGTACAGATTTTCAATGAAGTTTCCAGTCACAGTGACTCACTTGAGACAAAGACACTTAAAAACTTCCATAAACTGCTTGTATTTTATTCAATATGCCTGTTAGGTGAATTATAGTCCAATCACAAACATTTTGTTTGGGTGAGGCTTTCTTGATTTCCAAGTTCAGTCTTTAAAGAAGATAAGGAACAAAATACAATTTCTTGCAGATTATCTAGCATTTGTCCTGTCTGATGCTTCAGTTCTGGGTTGTATATTGCTGAGGATTATAAGTAATCATGTAGTCTTTTATAAAGCAATCCTAAATCTTCGTAAAATTTTCTTTATATTCAAATTATGATGGAATGACTGCATTTCTGATTCTCTTTTATTCAGTGAACACAACTGTTTCTAATTATATTTTCAGATTACAGAATTCACAAAGCAATAAAATTAATATTTGCTATGTCTAGTTTGAGATCTTACTTTCAAGAAAAAGACCCTGGCTCTTTTGCATTGTGTTTGCATTCATATGTAAATTTTATGTATGACCATTGCTACTTATTAATAATGTTTCCATTGTAAAGTTAGGGGGTTTTAGGTTAGTCATTGGTGGTGTTGGGCTTTTGCATTTTCTTAAATTTCAAACATGAAGGAAGAAAAACATGTTAGTAAAGACTTCGAGTGTTCTTTGTTTAAGAAAAAAAAAGTCTGAATACGAATTCAGTAGTGGTACCTGAAATTCAGGTTTTAAAATTGCTAAAAAAGATTTAGTACTTTGAATATTTCTGGAAAAATATAGTTTGCCTTTAAGTGGAAATTTTTTACCGTGTATGTCCCCATTGTAGTAGGTAATGCAAGGAATTTTGAACAATTATAATGAAAACTTAAATATACAAGTAAAGAGCTTAGCATGTAAATGAAAAAAAAGTATGACAAAAAAGCCCTGATTTATCCACAGAAAGAATACATTGAATTTTTAGGCTTGACTGTCTCTATAGGCATTGTCCAGCTGCAGAAATTCTGCTGATTAAACTTTCCACAAACACTTGAAAGGCTTCAAGCCTTTAACATAAATGTAAGTATACACCATGGCTTAAAAGTTGTTTGTTTTTTTTTTTTAAGAGTTTTTTTTAAAAATCTTTTTTTTTAGACTTTTTTTAAAAGGCTTCTTTACTCAACCACTTGTGCGCAAGCCCAAATAATAGGACCAGGCCTAAAGCCTGGGCTTTTATATTTATAAGAGAGTCAGCAGTTAAAGTCCTGTTTCCCAAACCAGCCTGCATGTAGACTAAGCACTCAACAGCTTTCAAGGACTTATGTTGTGTTTTACTATTTTTTTCACATGGAATGGTATGATTGTGTGTTGTCACTGGTAATCAGTTCAGACTGAGGCTGCGGTTCTTTTCGATTTGAGTAGAGGATGAATTTTTTTAATAATGCTTTATTGAAAGTGGATTTCAATATTGAGATTTCATTTTATTTCATGATAAAGAAAGCAAAATGTTGAATCACAGACTCACAGACTGAATAAGGTTGGAAGGGAGGTCATCTGGTCCAACCCCCCTGCTCAGGCAGGGCCACCTAAAGCTGGTTGCCCAGAACCATGTCCAGTCAGCTTTTGAATATCTCCAAGGAGCAAGACTCCACTACCTCTCTGGGCAACTTGTGCCAGTGCTCAGTCACCGTCACAGTAAAGAAGTGTTTCCTGATGTTCAGACGGAGCCTCCTGTGTTTCAGTTTGTGCCCATTGCCTCTGGTCCTGTCACTGGGCACCACTGAAAAGAGCCTGGCTCCGTCTTCTTTGCACCCTCCCTTCAGGTATTTATATACATTGTTAGGATCCCCCCGAGCCTGCTCTTCTCCAGGCTGAACAGTCACAGCTCTCTCAGCCTTTCCTCATAAGTGAGATGCTCCAGTCCCATCTTAGTGGCCCTTCGTTGGACTTTCTCCAGTATGTCCATGTCTGTCTCGTGCAGGGGAGCCCAGAACTGGACACATGTTCCAGTTCCACAAGTTCCAGTTGAAGCTTATTTTGTTCTTTCTTGCAGCCTTACCCACCTTTTATGCCTCGAAGACTCACAGGGCGCAGCAGATACCGATCACAGCAGCCAATACCACCACACCCTTACCACCCCAGCCTATTACCTTATGTGCTGTAAGTTCAAAGTACATTTGCTTCCATGTAGGCTATTAAGAAGTCATGTGACTTGCAACAAGAGTCTTGGCACTTTTTTTGGTTTCACTCTACCAGAGAACAGGCATAGTTCAGCTCCCCCAGAGAGGAGGAAAACCTCCATTTCTGTGTAAAATTTTCAGCCTATTTTGAATAACATACTTCCTTGAGCAAGGAAAAATATTAAGTGAACAATTTTGTCCAATGTAGTTTCGTAGGGTTTTTTGAGGCACAGTAGCCTCTTGTTTCTGAACTCTTTCATAAAATCTTCAGCATACAGAGTGTAACATACAGAGGCATGGTTACACTGGAGTCTTCACTTATGGAATAAATTTATTTGGTTCTTAATTATGAAACACAAGGGTGGGAATTTTCTGTGATGTCTACTCTTTGTTGGCTGAACTGCTAATCTGTTACAGCTGTTGAATTTCTGTTCTGCCTCTGATTAGCTGTTTCTGGAAAAGAGTGGGACAATTAACATTTAGGAATTACCTGTACTGTGTTATGGTAGACTCTCTGTAGAGGATTTTGGGTATACAAAATAAGATTTATTACTCTTCTATGTACTGTTTTGGAAATAAGTATGAAGTGTTTGGAAAACAGAGGTTATTTTCTGGTGCAAAGGTGGCATTGACAAGGAAATAATCAAACATTAGCACCAGATCTGTAGTTTCTTTCTATAGAGTTTCAGATGTGGCATGAAAATGGCACCAGAAATCCAATTCAGTGAAGTTGTTCAGCTTTGCGTCTTACAATCTGAGAATAATGTCATAGTTTCTTGCTTGTCCATTGAGGACATGATGTGGCACAGTAGTTCCTGATGACTACAGTGGGATTTTAGTACATTTTAGTGCTGTAAATTTGTATTTCTATGCCTGTGCATTAAGTTTTCACCCATAGTACTGTCTTGGGGAGTAAAAACACTTGTTGAATGTAAAAACAGAAAAACATCTCTCTCTTGCCTGTCTGTCTGAAGAGACTGTGCTTTAACCAACTTCATAGTATGTGATGAAGTGAGTTTGTGCTTGCCTTCAGTATGGAAGTTGGTCCAGTAGCTTATCCTATTTATCTTCATTGTGTTTTAGGCTTACACAAGTTTTGAGGTTTTTGTATAGGAGAGTGAAGTGAACTTAGGGTTCACATTTTCTTTGTTGATATTTTATCCACTTAAAGAAATAAAACATATTTAAAACCAGAACATCAATTCATTGTCAGTTTTAGCTCTCCATAATCTGTGATAATCAAGAGATTAGTTTTTGTAATAATGCTGAGCCTGGTTGGAAATATCAGTTGAGACATGCATGCAATTAAAAAGGCAGCACTCCCAGTAACAGTAAGTGGCAGAACTAGCTTTCTCCTTTGACTCTTTCACTTCAAAAGTCTACTCTTGACTTCAAACTTAAGATTTTTACCGGTTCTGAGAACTTGTTGATTTGAGAGGGATCAATAAGGTGACTTTACCTCTGCCAGATGTTTCTGTGCTTTCCTTCAGCAAGATGCTGAACCTTATCATTGTTTGCTCTCATGGTAGATCAATGCTCCCAGTGCCACCCGCAGTTGGACCAGCTTTCAGCTTTGAGTTGGATGTGGAAGATGGCGAGGTAGAAAACTATGAGGTTGGTGTGCGAACTACAACTACCTTTAAAGAAGAGATGTTAGCTCAAGAAATACATAAAATTTTATTATATTTTACTTTTAATTCTACTTTTGTCTTTCAAATAAATGTTATGACTGTGAACACAGAATCCAGAAACCATCCTTTCAGATTTTTTTGCAATACTCAATATTAGAAGTGCTTAGCTTTACTTTTTGTCTGTTGTTCTCTTTCCCAGAATCCACGCTTCCGGTCTAGTAGTGATTAAATTTTTCAGCTTTTCTGTTCTACATGGTACTCTTCTCCTTTTCAATTTTAATTCATTTTACATATCAAACAGAAGTGAAGCGTTTTCAAAAGTTGTTAGTTACTGGTTTTATGTGTGTAACTTTGCAGAATAGTGTTAATATAGAATAGTATTAATGTCATAGGATTAATCTAAATATAATGTTTATAAAACTGCCTTACTGCCTTTTCTTCTTGGCTTCAGGAGGGTACAGTAATTCACATCTATAGATGTAGAACCCTCTTTAATGTCCTAGATAATTTTCAGGCAGTCCCGCCTGTTGTGTCTTTGCTGGTTCTGAGACTATTGTGTTCCATTTGATTCCTCTTCAGTCGTCATCAACGCTTACTTTTGCATCTCTTTGCCTGTGGACCCCTGAAGAGCTCTGCGTAGTTGCACATTTTCAGTTTCACAATGAGCACTTCTGTAATAACTTCTGTGCTAGTTCAGGAAAGCATCTTCTTACTTCTAAGAATTTGGGCCCTAGGTTTGATAGTATTAGAAGTCTCTTTGTGATCAGTCCATTCGCAGCTTTCACCAAGTCTTTTAACTTTTCTGTGCCTTGGTTCTCTGTCACATTTATAGTGATATTTTTCCTATCATTCCTTGTGAAGGAATGCAAGTTACATGACAAGAGTGCACATTATTTACACAAGAGGCTTTTAGTTGCAGTGCTTGGCTTATAGAAAATGAACATAAAATTGATCAAAAAAAAATGCTTAAAGTTTGGTGATATGTATTTGTTTTCCAGATTCAGAATAAAATCTCCATATTTCAGTTCAGCTACACCAAGACGTGGAGTGGGAATCAGAACCTGTCACATTAAATTCTTGGTTTCTTTTGCAAGACCAGACTCACGTATTCTCAGGAAGCAAATTTGTTGATGATTTTTTCTGGTTACCAGCACTATTAATTTCATAGCAGGGTGAGGGGATCCGTCAGAAGCAAAATACTTAACCAAACTGCGCATGCAGCCACAGGACTAATTGGAAGCTGGATCCTGGAGATTTTGAAATCCCAAAGCAAACATCTTACATAACCAGAAAGATGGTTGAATTCTGAAAAGACTTTCCATGGGGCTTCTGTTGTAGGGGAGAACTGAAGTTCTAAACATTTCTTAATAGAAGGGTGCTCTATGCTACCAGCTGGGGTAGTAAGGTGTAATGGCAGCCCCACTTCTAGTGGAACCGGAGTCTTTTTGAGCAGTGACTTTTTAAATGTCTAGTTACCATGTTTTGCAGGCACTGCTGAATTTGGCAGAACGTCTGGGAGAAGCCAAGCCACGAGGACTGACAAAGGCGGACATTGAACAACTTCCATCCTACAGATTCAATCCAAACAACCACCAGTCAGAACAGACATTGTAAGTGCAGTGGTCTGTTTCAAAGGTCCATAATTTAGGTGGCTATATTTTCATTTCCTTAACTTGCAGCTTTAGGTAGGCCAGAAGGGCTTTAAAAGCAGTGATGTCAGTAAAGAGTTTTATTTAATTTTTTTTTCTTGGACTGCTTTCTGGATCAAATACTATTTATCCTTACTTTAAAAATTTTATCTAGTCTCACATCATTTAGCTATATTTCAGTTTAGTTCCTCAGCATTTAAAAAATGAAAATGAAAGAAAAGTATTCTAGGTTGTGTTCACCATACTAGATGTTAAAGTGACATTGTCAGCTTGGAATTCAGCCTTTGTTAAAATAGCTTCAAGTGCTAGTTTCAAGTGCTCCTGATAGAGCTTGGTCAGTGGTTTCAGAGTGCATCTTCTTACTCTTAAAACCCATTAACTTACTGTCTTTGAAAGATCTGCACAACCGAGTGGAAAGGGTAGTATAGGTATGAAGGTAGTTAAAGTGAATTAGTACCAAATGCTGTCTAATGTTTGAACTTCAGTGTAAGGATTTTTCTCTGATGTTCCAGTTTTAGTGCCCCTCATTGTGACTTCCTGGTATCACTAGGGAGTGAACTTAGATCATTATCTCCACCATTTTGAATTTTGATTAAACATCTGTTCTATTGGTTGGGTCTGTGAACTGTCAGCAAGAGCACTTGCTTTGTGATTTGGAAGTGCAGAAAAAAAAAAACCACAAAAGCAATTCTCAGTTTAGGTTGTCACACTACACATCTTCAATGACAGCTATAGATAATTGTAGCTACCCAAGAGTACAAGAGCTACCATGTTGCAGTCATACCTGTAAAATTTTGTATGGAATATGTATTTGTTGTTTTTACATAGCAGATATATTTGAACTTTGTTGTCTTTTTTAGGTGTGTGGTGTGCATGTGTGATTTTGAGTCAAGGCAGCTACTTAGAGTCTTACCCTGTAACCATGAGTTCCATGCTAAGTGTGTTGATAAATGGCTGAAGGTAAAAAAAAAAAAATATATATTCATCCCTAACTTATAGGGAATTCATTATGTAGTTTTGGGGGATGGGCTGGGGGTATTTTGCTGTTCCATTTCACTTCATCTTGTTTCACATTTTTAATACTTAGGCTATAAATGCCAACAGAGTGCAAGCACTGCCTACTTATGATGTTTTTGTAACAATTGATGAAGGATGTTTCTTTATAATCCTTGTCACAAGGAAAAGTGAATATGAAGAGAACTATTTATTTTCATTAACAGACCTTACTGTGTTTTCCGTTTGCACAAAACAATGACACTGAATTCGAGTAATATCTGAAATTAAAGAAAACTTCAAAACAAAAAAAATAATAATATAGGGAGTATGAATTAGAGTTTCTGTGATGATGGTGGCTTTAATTGTTTTATGTATCCTGCATAGCAAGAATGAGTACTAATACATTCCTCCCCTACTTTGCTATTAACGTTAGGTTCTGGGGCAAATAAAATCTGTTACGTATGTACATATATCTGTATGCATATATACGTACATATAGAAATGTAATATATGCAAATAGAAATTACAATTTTAAAAAATTATGATATACCCTTCCAAGAGAACTGGAGCAGAAAATAAGGGATCTAGAATCAGGGCAGCCCAGTAAGAGGACAGAGAAAATAGCAGCAGTACAGAGGATGTGAAGAACAAGAAATACAAATAAGTAGATGATGATAGACAGGCATCTCTACGAGGTGCATTAGCCAGATCAACTGAGGTATTGATCCCCATCTTGCCTCATCTCTTTTCAGTCTTTTATTCTATTCAGCTTTATTTTAAGTCTGTGTGTAGTCTGTTGTGTAAAAATTTGAAACTGCAATGATGCTATGTTAATACAGGATACTGTCGCTAGAGAATTACAGACAGTGTCTGTTGTTTTGCAAAACGAAACTAAACCCCCTTGCCTTTATGGCTTCATAAAAGCAAGAAAATGAATATTTTAGGCATACACTAAAATATTCAGCGCAGAGAATGAAAAAATCAAGTTAATGTTGACAGCATTCTTTTTGCTGACAAGATATCAAGAATAATGAGAAAGATTTTTAGAAACTGGGGTACGAAATTACTCTTGGGCTACAATACCCACAGCAGTCTAAGGCTTCTGCAAAATCTAAGGCCAATGTAAATGTTTCCACAACAATGCTCATAACTTTCAGTAAAACTGGTGTCCTTCAGTGTCTGCCTCCATGTACATACTTGAAAATCAGCAAGAGGAATGTAAACACCTATTTTATTTTCAGATTAAGAAACCACATGCGCACACCCCCATATTATCAATATATCTATGCTAGATGTATGGTGTTTTACTCAGTAACTGCAAATTAAGAGTAGGTTATATATATTCATGTGGTATTCTCTAGTGTCCCCCTACTCCTTTCGAGGAGTGTTCACATTAGATTTGTCAAGTTTTTTGATTGCATGAAACCTTTTGTGGTGTGGACAGAGTATCCAGAGATAGTATTCACTCTGTTTTATGAAAAAAGAACTAGGATCATTTGACACAACCTGTGAGGTAGCAGTTGCTATAGGTATATGTAGGCTAAATTGATTATATAGATTTTAAAAAAGATAGCTCTTTCCAGGCTATTAATGCAAAAAAATATACCTCTGATTCATAGAGCCCCTGATCTGCAGATTGCTGGAAGTTAGAAGAACATGTCAGGGAAGTATCATGCATGCTTGTCCTGTTCTTATGCTCTTTCTTACCTGACGTTGATTTCAAGAGTCAGACAAGTATGTTGAATTAAGCTTATTTGGGACTCAGTGTGGCAGTTTTACTGTTAGATTTAGTACTTTCAACTCGTAATGAATTTTTACAATCAAATTTAGAACAGCAAAGTGGGAGAAAAAGAGATTTAGTTCAGTCTTTGTTTTCAGAATCATAGATGTACTGTAGTAGTGGTAAAACAGCTTTTTTCTGATGTTCTTGTATCCAGCCTAGAAGCTTTGTATTTTTGAACAGATCTGCAAGTGTGGTATTTTCTAAAGTTTGTCTTATAATAGAAAAATCTATGACTGTAGGAGTGTCAGCTAGCTGGGGCAATGAGGTGAAAGATACGCAATCTAAACCTAAGGGGGAGTGCAGTTATACCCAGCTAAAACTGCTTTTATCAACATTGTATATTCTAGAGCTACATGCAAAATAAGCTAGACAGGGTTAAAGCATCATAGCATAGGATTGCAAAGGCAATATATTTATACCATATGGGTTTAGTTACACTGGTACAAAGGTGTTGTATGGATATAAAGATTATTTTGCTTTACAAACTGTAACAAATTACCTGTAACACCAGCCTATTTTAGTTAGAGCCCCTATCTAAACTTGGTTACAGTTAAGCAGCAAACATCTGGAAGGGAGGATAACTGGGAGATATTTTGTGCTATGGTTTTGCTCCTGTCCATTCCTTTTTGTATTTGACAACTTTTTTTTTCTTTTGTATGTTGATAGTATAATAATGTCCACATCCACTTAATTCAGGCAACATCATGTTGATAAATTCTGCAAAGGAAGGTAAAAATCATAGCTTTCAGTACTCAAAAACTAAAGTTTTTTCCACAAGATAAAAAGATAAAAATGTTAGCAGTTAGTCCCTATGTTTTACTGATTTAATCTTGCCTCTTTGAAAAAAGTAGTTGCTATCTAGGAATATTTCTAGAACTAGTTCTAGAACTGTGGAATCAAGTTGATTCTTTTAAGTTTCACCATGTTAGTTTTGAAGGATTTAAATAAGAGGCTCGTGATCCAATCTAATTATATGAAAAAAAAATAAAAAATCCTTATTCTACTGCCTGTTGTTGATGATAGAGCAAAAAAAAAGTATCTAAGAAAGCTCTGTAGCTTGTCTATGCTTGAAAGGTTTGATCTGCCCTGCCTGGTATAGTGCGATGCGCGGTACTGCCTTTTTAGGTATTGTGAGCAAGTGAGAGGAAATGTTGTTTTACAGTGCATTAGCTTTCCCACTTTAATTTATACTTCCCTGGTTAAGCAAGATTAAAGAACTGTGAGAGATGTAATACAGTGGAGAAAACCAAATTAACAAGAGGGATGTTATCCTTTTGCTTTTCATAGTATTGTTAACTCTCCTATTTCACAGTATGTGGTTATTTCTTAATGTCCAATCTGTGCTTTACAAAAACTACAAAGCAATAATAACTATGATATAAACTATAAAAAAATAATAATATGAGTAATTGACAGAAAAAATCTACCCTATTTTAACTTGCATTGCTAAATAGTGTTTTTCAGTAATAAAATTTTACTTTCGTTAGCATTTATTGTTTGGATTTGAAATTTGTGGCAATGATTTCTCAGCTTCGGCCTTCAGAGCCCCATTTTTTGATGCAGCTCACACGGGAAGGGCACCTCTTTGAATGAGGGGCGTTCTGCTGGCCGAATGGGAGACTTGAAGTACACCTAACACAGCAGCCGGGCACTGTCTTGTGACTGTCTGCACAGGTCAAGGGCACTCATGCTACCTGCACCATCTACCCCAGCAGTGGCCGATACCTCCACGCAGAGGGAGCTGCTGAAGGGGGAGAGGCTGCAGTGCAGACCTCAGGCTGCAGGAGGTGCCTCGACCTCTTCTCCTGGGGCAGGGATAGGTGGCAGACCTGCTTGCAAAAGGTGTGCCCAGGTAGAGGACCTCCTGCAGCTCAGCCACCTGAATTGCAGGAGATAGTGAGGAGGTGTTGCATCGGGGAGGCTGAGGAGTTAAACAGCTGATTCCAAGCACAGTCTGCAGTGGACCCGCAACCCATGGCCAAACAACCAAAAACTCGTCTACCAGCACACAGAAAAGGGAGAGGTGCCAATAGTGCAGAAGAATGGAAGCTTGCAATGGCAAGGACCAGCAAGTGGAAGAGACCCCAAAGCCTGAGATGCCCTTGCAGAACCGCTTCACTGCTCTGCGGACTGAAGAGGAAAAACTAGTTACATAGGAGAGGTACTGGAGCTGAGTAAGGCAGTCTAATCCACTCTCTGTATAACAACCAGAGCAACTAAGAAAAAGCGACGAGCAATAGTAGTAGGCGACTCTCTTCTGAGGGGAACAGAGGCACCCATTTGCTGACCTGATGCACTCCCTAGAGTGTGCTGCTCACCAGGCGCTCTTGTCAGGGATGTCACCAAGAGACTACCAAGCCTCGTTCAGTCCACTAACTATTATCTGCTGCTGTTGTTTCATGTGGGCACCAGTGATACAAGCAGGAATGGTCTGAGGAGTATCAGGAAAGATTATGGAGCCCTGGGAGCAGTGGTTAAGGACTCTGCAGCACAGGTAGATTTTCCATCAATACTCCCAGTCAAAGGGAGAGTGTTTGAAAGGGCCAGTCAGATCTGGCAAATCAACAAATGGCTACAGGACTGGTGCCACAGCCAGGGGTTTGGCTATTTAGACCATGGGACTTGCTTTGAGAAACAGTGTCTACTGGGGGCTGATGGGATCCATCTCTGAGAGGAGGAGAACATCTTTGGCCTAAGGCTTGCCAAGCTGATGAAGAGGGCTTTAAACTAAAGTTGCTGGGGGAGGGGAACATCATCCCAGTCCTACCAGTATGATGCCAGTGCCAGCAATAGATGCCTGGAGCCTGGACAAGAATCACAGGTCAGCAGGAGAGCACCTGGTGTGCAGCAAAAAGGAATTCCAGCCAGTAAGTCAGCTTTACTGGGGGCCAAACTTACTTATACGAACACATATAGCATGGGGAATAAACAAGCAGATATAGAGGCATCTGCAGGGCTATGATCTTATTGGCATCACAGAGACATGGTGGGATGGTTCCTATGACTGGAGTGTTGGAATGGAAGGGTACAGGCTGTTCAGGAAGAACAGGCAGGGGAGATGTGGAGCAAGCGTCGCCCTCTGTGTCAGTGACCAGCTGGAGTGTGTGGCGCTTCGCTCAGTGTTGGATGAGGAGGTGACTGAGAGCTTATGGGTCAGGATCAAAGGGTAGATAAGGACAGATAATGTTACAGCAGGCATCTCCTATAGGCCACCTGACCAGGAAGACCGCAATGACAAAGGCCCTCTATAGACAGATAGACCTCGTTCACAAGCCCTGGTCCTTTTGGTGGACTTCAACTAGCCCTATATCTGTTGGAGAGACAACACAGCAGGGCGTAAGCAATCCAGGAGGTTCCTGGAATGCATTGATGATAACTTCCTTCTCCAAGTGATAGAGCAGCCAACAAGTAGAGATGCTATGCTTGACCTTGTTCTCACCAACAAGGAGAGGCTGGTGGGGAATATGACGCTCAAGGGCATCTTTGGCTGCAGTGACCATGAGGTGGAGGAGTTCACGATCCTTAGGGCAGTGAGGAGGGCACACAGCAAGCTCACTACCCTGGACTTCAGGAGAGCAGACTTTGGACTCTTCAGGGATCTGCGTGGCAGAGTACCATGCGATAAAGCCCTGGAGGGAAGAGGGGTCCAAGAGAGCTGGTTAATATTCAAGGACCACCTTCTCCAAGCTCAGGAGCGATGCATGCTTACAAAGAGGAAGTCAGGCAAAAATGCAAGGAGGCCTGCATGCATCAACAAGGAGCTCCTGGACAATCTCAAACTGATAAAGGAAGCCTAGAGAGGGTGGAAGCAAGGACAGGTAGCCTGGAAGGAATAGAGGGAAATTGTCCGAGCAGCCAGGGATTGGGTTAGGAAAGCTAAAGCCCAGATAGAGTTACATCTGGCCAGGGACATCAGAGACAACAAGAAAAGCTTCTACAGGTACATCCGTGATAAAAGGAAGATCAAAGAGAAAATCTGGGCCCACTCAGGAAGGAAATGTGAGACCTGGTCACCTGGGACATGGACAAAGCTGGGGCACTCCAATGACGTTTTTTGACTCGATCTTCACCAGCAAGTGCTCTACTCATGCTGCCCAAGTTGAAGTAGGCAAAGGCCAAGGACTGGGAGAATGAGGAACCTCCACTGTAGCAGAAGATCAGGTTTCAGACCATCTAAGGAACCTGAAGGTACCCAAGTCCATGCAACCTGATGAGATACCTCTATGGATCCTGAGGGAACTGCTGGATGGTCTTGCCAAGCCACTATCCATCATATTTGAGAAGTCATGGCAGTCCGGTGAAGTTCCCGCTGACTGGAAAAGGGAAACATAACCCCCATTTTCAAAAAGGAAAAAAAGGAAGACTTGGGGATTTACAGGCCAGTCAGTCTCATCTCTATGCCTGGCAAGATCATGGAGCAGATCCTCCTGGAAACTCTGCTAAGGCACATGGAAAATAAGGAGGTGATTGGTGACAGCCAATATGGCTTCACTAAGGGCAGGTCATGCCTGACAAATTTGATGGCTTTCTACAATGGCGTTAGAGCAACTGACATCATCTACGTGGACTCGTGCAGAGCATTTGACGCTGTCCCGCATGGCATCCTTGTCTCTAAATTGGAGAGACATGGATTTGATGGATGGATCATACAGTGGATAAGCAATTGGCTGGACAGTCAGACTGAAAGAGTTACAGTCAACAGCTTAATGTCCAAGCTGAGACCAGTGACAAGTGGTGTTCCTCAAGGGTCGGTACTGGGACCAGGGCTGTTTAACATCTTTGCTGGTGACATGGACAGTGGGATTGAGTGGACCCTCAGCAAGTTTGCTGAAGACACCAAGCTGTGTGGTGTAATAACACACTGGAGGGAAGGGACGCCATCCAGAAGGACCTGGACAGGCTTGAGAGATGGGCCTGTGCAAACCTAATGAAGTTCAACAACACCAAGTGCAAGGTCTTGCGCCTGGGTCAGGGCAATCCCAGGGACAAATACAGGTTGGGTGGAGAATGGCTTGAGAGCAGCCCTGAGGAAGAAGGACTTGAGGTTGTTGGTGGATGAGAAGCTCAACATGAGCCAGGCAATATGCGCTCACAACCCGAAGCCAACCGCGTGCTGGGCTACCTCAAAGGAAGTCTGGCCAGCAGGTTGAGGGAGGTGACTCTGCCCCTCTACTCTGCTCTGGTGAGACCCCACCTGGAGTACTGTGCCCAGCTCTGGAGCCCCCAACATAAGAATGACATGGAACTGTTGGAGGGAGTGCAGAGGAGGGCCACAAAAATGATCAGAGGGCTGGAGCACCTCTCCTATGAAGACAGGCTGAGAGAGTTGGGGCTGTTCAGCCTGGAGAAGAGAAGGCTCCAGGGAGACCTTATAGCAGCTTTCCAGTACTTAAAGGAGGCCCACAGGAAAGATGGGGAGGGACTCTTCATGAGGGACTGTACCAATAGGATGATGGGTAACAGTTTTAAACTGAAAGAGGATAGATTTAGATTAGATATTGGGAAGAAATTCCTTACTGTGAGGGTGGTGAGGCACTGGAACAGGTTGCCCAGAGAAGCTGTGGATGCCCCATCCCTGGAAGTGTTCAAGGCCAGGCTGGATGGGGCTTTGAGCAGCCTGGTCTAGTGGGAGGTGTCCCTTCCCATGACAGGGGGGTTGGAACTAGATGATCTTCAAGGTCCCTTTTAACCCAAACCATTTTATGATCCTACGATTCTTCCTTGTATTTTCATTGAAAAATTTGTCTACCTTAGAAAATCTCGGAGTTGACAGTGGTTTGTCCTGCAATTTTGGGAGCTATGAGATACAGAATTTGAGGCAGGGAAGAGTTCGCTTCACTCTTCCCTTTTCAAAGGAAATGATTTGTCATAGATGTTACATGTTTGTTTTGGGCTTTTTCTCATCATTTGCTAAAATGTAATTAGCCTTTATTTGAAAAGGGGGATGAGAAGGCATAAGTACTTTCCCAGTAGCTTAAGGAATATTACTTCTCGTGTTTCTTATCTTTTTAAGGAAGCTCTAAAAGTAAAAGACTCACAGGACACATTTTCAGTGAGTGCTTTACTGAAGGGCTAAATTTAGACATGCTTGTGTGTCGAATTTGAATACCTGTTTCATCAGGTCCTCTCCCCTCCCTCCCCCTCTCTCCCCTCTCTCCTTTTTCTAAAACCCCTTCCCTATTCCCCTGGTCTGCTTTCAGCTTTGACCAAGTCAGTATGATGGGTTTCTGTGAGAATAACTGAATAAACAGAGTATGAAGAGATGTGATCCCTGATCAGTAGAGCTTGTTGACAACATGACACCCTCATATAGGAGGTTTATTTGCAGCCCAAGGTTGCTAGTCTTGTTTCGGTGGGTTTCTCTACAGCACACAGTACAGCTTCTTAGTTGCATCCATCTGATTGCAATAGACTGTAACTATGTATCTGCATTAATAAAACCACCATCACTTAGATGAAGCCTAGTTTGTTGGTTTGCTTTATTTTTAAAGATAACAGGCACAATTTTTTTTTTGTAAACATGATTTTGAATTGGCGAACTTATCACACCCCTGTAACGTAACAAAAACTAAAAAAAAAGGCATAAGCACACTTTCCTTCTCTTGTTTTGAGTACTCTTGAATTGCTTTTCAGTACTCACAGATGTCAGTGTCGTATACACATTACCTTAACGATGTATTTGTCAGTACAGTAAACCCTCTCTTGTTTCTGGTTTTACAGGCAAATCGCACCTGCCCAATTTGTAGAGCTGATGCTTCGGAAGTGCATCGTGATTCAGAATGACCAATCTAAGAGCACAAATCTGGTTTGGGTGTTTGTGGTCACGTGTATATATGAACTCTCTATTGAACTTACCCATGTGGCTTCCAGCCTACCCTTTACACAAAAGGGTCAATGGACCTTACTTTGCACTGTGTGACTTAATCAAGTATAAAGCTTATAACTAGTCTTTACAGTAATGGGATTGTTATACTAACAGTGTGATTGGAACTCCAAAGATATTTTTTTTTAGCTTAATTTTGTGTGTGCACTAACATTCCCTGGTTTTTGTGTGATCATTCTGAGTGTTGCTGCGAGATTACTGTGGATGTGATCTTTTAGCATGTGCTTTTATATAAAAGAAAAAAGAAAAAAGAAAAAAAAAAAGTGGTAGCTCCAAACAATATAGCAATCTACCTTATATAGAGCCTTCAGATACTGTGAGTGGGAATGAATGGTGCGAATGTGTGTTTGCTTGTGAGAGGATGCGTGAAGTGTGGTTGAGGACCTATATACCAGCATGTACTGAGAACGTATGTGTGTAGTAATAATTATGCTGCAATGTATAATCTTGTGTGTTATTTAAACAGTACTAGTACTGTACACTGGTTCCTTTCTTTGTGTTTGCAGTTGCACACTGAATGCGATGGGTGCAGCAATTACAGACATTTAGTATTTCCTCCCCAATGTACTTACAGGTATAAAGATCTTTCTACCTACTATTCAAACAGCTGTTATGCTTCCCCTTCATTGGAGGCTTTAAATGTGTACTACTAAAGAGTGCATTGATTGTTCGTACATGAGTAACCTTGGGGTTTTTAGCATATGTTACAAAATCTGGATTTTTAAATGGCTGATTTACAAGTTATTTTATCAATGTAAAGTTGCTATATCGCACAAATCATTTAGCAATATTAATACTTTCAGTTGCTAATATGAATACCGATGCTATTCTGTTCTTTTAATTTTTTCTACCTGGATTTGCCACTTACATGTTTCTTCCATGAAAGGAAGCAGAAAGGAGACTGAGGGTCTTGTGCAACAGCTCTTCATTTTTGGCCGTTGTACTTGCTAAGGACATAATCTTTTAGCTTATAAATATTGGCTTTAATCACATACACTCTTTGTCATTTACAAGGGAGTTTATATACAACTAAAATAACTCATAAAAGGTTACAATTTTATTCCTGCAACTTCATGAATAAAATAAATTTTTTAGCATTTTCTCAAGAGAAGTAGAATTTCTGATTGTTTTCATTGTATCACAAGAAAAGATGGTTTTTGATCACTAACTGCACAATCCAATTGCCCTGATGCTGCTTCTTGCCCTTCCTTGTTTCACGATAAGTGTAGTATGAAGAAAGAACTCCCTTGGTTTTTGCAGTCAAGTTTCCAGAGCACTCCACTATAGCAGAAAATAGTAACACCTTCCAGAACAGTGCTGTGAAATAGGAGGTGATAAACTCCATTCAGGTGCTCTGAATAATGGTTTATTTGAGCTATTGAAAAACAATTTATCTTCATTTATAACAGTTAGACTGTTAACACTTTTGATATGTTCTAGCAAAATATTTAGGTCTTCATACCATAGTTATTCAAAGGATGCACTTTTTGCCACAAAATTACCCTAAATTCAGTGTCATTACTTTGGTTGCAGCAGCACAAGTGGCACAATTAGCAATATTGCTGCAGCTTGCTGCCAGTCTCAGCTTTAAGTTTATTCTTTATCATTTCTGATGCTTTTGTATGCTGCTATGCTTTAGTATCAGTTATTATTTCAAACAGTGTTAGATGATTTTCCTCTTTGAATATTCTACAGACCAGTCGCAGGTAAAATAAAAGCACAATTTTGCCCTATCTCAGATGCTCTTCCCTCTGTTCAGTTATGCAGCTAGTTCTCAAAAACAATGAGTCTTTCCATGCCTATCCATACTTAAGAACACTAGATAAATAAAAATGCTGTTACATCAACTTCAAAATATTAGAATTTCTTCTTTCTTCCAGTGGAGTTAAATAGGCTTTTCAGAATAACACCTAGCAGGTTAAATTACATGTAATAAGATTTATTTTTTTAACAAATAAGATCATGTTGTTTAAAAGTCATATGCCACGTATGTCTTAAAAAAACTTAGGCTCTTTTATATAACTGCAAAAGAAAGAATTCTTTGTGTACAGATTTAAACATAATTAACACTACTGTGCTTAGTATTCAGTTTGAAGCGTGGAAAGAGGGTACTTTTTCTAAGTTAGATACAAATGAACAAGACACTTTCTTCTGTAGCCAAGGGAGAGTGTCCTCTTTCTAGAACTGGAGAAATCTTGATGTGTAATGTCCCTTTTTCCCCAGTAAAACTCTGTGAGGCAGTGGGAGATCTAGGAGATGGAGGGTCAAAGTTGGTAAAATGCTGAAATTAATTGTTGTATTCTTACGGCTCATCTCTTCTGGAACGGTTCTTTCGTTTGCATGGGACTCTTGCAGATGTATGTGGACTCACTTCCTGTGGTTAGTGCGTATAAACAGCATACATGCATATGTTCTGAATCAGCTCAGACAAACTATAACCAAGTCCTCTCTGTTGTGGCTGTCAGGGGAGGGGGATTCATGTTCAGCTGTTAACTGCCATGTGTTACGCACATTTCTGTGTAATTCCACAGCCTGCCATGGTGCCTGGCAGCTCCAGAATTCAGCAAGACTTTTTTAATGTTCATTGCCTTTCTGCCATCACCTGGCTCCTTCTTCTCAAAAAAAAAAAAAAAAAAAAAAACCAAAAAAACCCACCACAACAACAAAAACAACCCACAAAATCAACCTGTAATATGTCCGCTTTATCATATTGTCACTGCTGTGTTTTTTGCATAAACTGTCAATTTAATTTGACATTTTAGTGGATATCAAGGCCTACAGATAATTCCTATGTAAAAAATTAAAGCCTTTTGTTCTATGCCATTTTGTACAAGCTCTTGAATGTGATTTCACACTGTTAATACATTGTAGAATACTTGGGATGAAATTTACCAACATTCTTCATTTTAATTGTAGAAAACACATTTTTGACTGAGTTATCTTTGGGCCTTTGTAAAAGCTGTGTTTTTTTCTTTGGTACATTGTTACCTCATTTTGCTACTTCTATTTCAGATTTGCTAATGATTATGAAAGCTTATGGGTTTTGTTGGAATCATTTTGTCAAGTGTTTCCTTTAAATCATATGCTATTGTATCATTTAACATGTAGTTTTAAATGTATTATAAATATCTGTAACCAAATCATTTGAAGGCTTGATAAATTTTTAACAAAATTTGTACATTTTTTATGAGAGTTACTAGTAATGCTTTACTAGGTAGTGCAATGAATTTTTATTTTTAATCCCTGTGCCCAATTTTGGAGTTGAGAGAGTTGTTCAGTAATAAATGTATGATGTACACTTCCACAATTTTGTCCTGTTCTTTCTCTTAGAAAGAGCTGCATCGTTTCGTTACAGTTAGAGGAGATGCCGCTGCACAAGCATTTGCACACCATTCAAGGAGCGACACACACACCACCTGCGTATTTAACTGCTGGGACCAGGGTCCCTTTGCAGTGAGCGACCCCGGTGAGCCAACGAGTGCCCCTTTCGACTCCTCACACACTCACTCTCAGGCACTCTCCCTCCTTCTTCAGGCTTGACCTAAGGTTTCCTGCAAAAGAGCCTCAGGCATCAGATTTTATAAAAAATAAGTAATTCCATTGAAAGGTACAGCAGCAGGGTCAGCCCGGGCTGGGTGCCTTCAAAAAGGGAGAAACCTCAAACAAAGAAATCCTTTAGCAATTAGATCCTTGCAGTCTGTACACCCACCCCTCACACGCTGTTCACACATCTCTTACTCCAATGATGATTTTTGGCCTGGGCTCTTCAGCACCTTTCTGGATTCTTCTTCTGTGTGCAGGCAGGCAGGCTGTTGACTGCTCTTATCTTGTTGATTTGCAGCCTGTGCTGACGGTTAGAGCCTCCTTATCTTCTGGTTTACATTTCTTGTGCACCTGCACTCGCTGGCAGAACATGGGGAACTGAGAAGTCCTGGACTTACGGAAAACACTACCAAAATATCAGCATGTTATTGGCATTTTTCTTATACTCNTACACCCACCCCTCACACGCTGTTCACACATCTCTTACTCCAATGATGATTTTTGGCCTGGGCTCTTCAGCACCTTTCTGGATTCTTCTTCTGTGTGCAGGCAGGCAGGCTGTTGACTGCTCTTATCTTGTTGATTTGCAGCCTGTGCTGACGGTTAGAGCCTCCTTATCTTCTGGTTTACATTTCTTGTGCACCTGCACTCGCTGGCAGAACATGGGGAACTGAGAAGTCCTGGACTTACGGAAAACACTACCAAAATATCAGCATGTTATTGGCATTTTTCTTATACTCAAAGACTAAACACAGCACTGTACCAGCTGCTAGGAAAATTACTAAGAAAATTAACGCTATTGCAGACAGGTTTCAGAAAATCTAGCTACTCATTTTAGTAAAAGTAAGCAAACAGCATAAATCACACTGTATTATAACCCTAAGTAATTTATTCTAATTAAAACTTACTTATTTAAGCTAAACAACTTAGCTGAGAAGACTGTACACAGACACACCAAGCCTCAAATGCAGCAGCAAAATGCCTTAATCAGTGGAAGGCTCCTAGCCTTCCTAGGAACTGCACTAGCTAGACAGAGAGCAGCAATTCAACAGCTACTGCTTTCTGTGGAGGTGGAGGGGCCATTCCCTCCGCCAGACTGCCCATCTGGCTGCGCCTCCGGGCTACAGTTTCCTAACAGTTTCATGCAGTTTCAAAAGCAAAGTGAGTTCTACGCAATTCCGTTCCTCCTCCTCCCCTTTGTCGTCCCCCCTCCCAGCATGGTGTGCTGCCCACTCCTTAGTGGCAGGAGTCACAGGTTGCTGCCAAGTTAAACCCATTTCCTGGCAGTTGTGGCAATGGGGGCACTGAGCAGACACAGCTCAGGCCAATATTGCTGCCAAATTCCTCTCCTTGTGACTGCAGCCGTGCAGACAGCTGTGCCTTGCTGCCAGAGGGTACTGCTGGTAGACTGGGGGAAACCTGGTGAGATTGCCACCTCTAAGCTGTTTCTTGGAGACCTACGTAACGTTCATGGATGCTATTAACGTTGCAGAAAGTGTTGAACCTTACAGTCCTGCTGAAGCTCTGTGGCGCAGCTATGACATGAGGTAATATCCTTCCACCCCAGAGGTATTACTAGTCCTGCCACTGCTATTAGGTGAAGGAGACTGGGAGTGTGTTTCTCCTCAGATGTGGTTGTGCAGAGGGACAGTGCCCCTGTGGCAAAAATGGACTGCAAATGTTGACAGCAGAGGGACTGTGTAAGGCACACTGCTCAAACAGGGAGAGTCTTGCTTGGCATCATCCTTACTGCCCCATAGGCATCAATATCCATAAAAGCCAGACTCTGTAAGAAGGAAAGTAGTGTGTAGGACAGTATTTTATTTGAAAGGGCAGTTTTCATGTGAATTATTTCACTGACAGGGCATCTAAATTGTGACAGATTAAGATGTAGATGTAATGGTTAGTGTTTGCATAGAAGCAAGGCAGGAGTTTGCATCCTGACCTTACTTGGTGAGAGAGGGAGCTGGTCTCCTGTATGGTCGACCTAAGTATATGCAGCTCTGACTGCCCTTACTACATGGTACTTCACAACAGATAAGAGGTGTAATTACCTACCTGCTAATATTTCTGGATTCTTCCCAAAAGCTGCACTGTAGGTGGTTATCCACCACAGCTTAGTGGGGCAATTTCCATTTCCCCGGAAATTTTCTGGGGAGGTGTATAACGTGCCTTTTGGGTAGCTACTCCAGCTTTGGACCCTGAAAAACAACTATCTGTTATCCAGGCAAGAAGCTCCTGCTCTGCAGTTGGAAGTGTTGAGCAAATATACAAAGAACCGAAAAACAGCAGGATATCATGGATAATCAAAGGGCAGAGGATACAGAGAATACCTATTCTTCAGAAAATCTCAGTTCCCAGCGAACACGGGTGGATTTCAGTGCTGTCTTTGTTAGGCTGTCCTAGGACAGTGTTGTTGATGCAATAGATGCATCAACAACCTGGTGGACAAGCAAAGTAGAAAAATAGAAAGTGAAATCGGAATGTTGTCATAAACAGAGGTAGATGGGAAAAGATAATCCAGAAAAAAATAATGATCTTCCCCTTACTGATAGTTACAGGGTTGTCTGAAGCAAACAGAACATGTCACAGAAAGAATCTGTGGCTGAAGCCCAATAATAAGAGAAAAGGAAGAGAAGAACAAAATGAAGTCAGTACAAGATAGGGAGACTGGGCACTTGAAATGCATAGTTAACAATGCTAAGCAGAAATTCTACATTTCCTAGCCGTAAGTGGCAATCCCTCTCCCAGATGCGTATGTGTTTACATTGAAACTTGCTGCCTCTTCCTAGCTGTCTTCTCCCAGTCAAACCACATGAAATCAGTCCTGCTTCAGCTGATCATCTCCATGCTTGATATGCAGCCTGGATCCTGTCTGGGACTCAGAACACAACACACTAGAGAGTCCCTCTCCTCCCTGTGAAAGGAGTATCCCCAGAGTCATGGCAAGGCTGTGTGAACTGTGGCGTGGCTCAGTATCATAAGATAGCAGCCATGGGAGAATGTCTTTTCACCTTGAACACTGCAGTACCTACTATGTTTCTTCACATTTGCTTCAAAGTCCAGCTTGTTTACTCCCTGTAAAAAAAGTAGCTGTTGCTTTTTATCTTGCTGATATTGGAGAAGCAAGAGCACACAGATGGCTTTGGTGAGCTAGACCTGCCCTGTGAAAGCATCTTCCCATGGATAACATTTTCTGTTTAGGAGGGGGACTATGGCTTTTGCAAACTCACAGCCTCCTTGACCTTTCTTACCTGGAAAGAGACACAGCATGTTCTAATCATGACCAAAGGGGGCAGGACATTTTCTTTCTCTGCATAGGTACAGTCCTCTTTTTTTGGAGAGTGAACTACAAAAATCTCCTCCTTGGTTTGAATGTAATCGTCTTTGGATGAACAACATATGAGATTGTTCTTCTAAGGATACTGTGCAAATGTGATGCTGCTGGTCTCCTGAAAAGGGTGACTGTACCTATTTTAAAAAGCAGGGTTATTTATTTAGCAGTAATGGCTAAATCCAAGCATTAATCAAACACACTATTCAAGCTATAGGTATATAATACCATGAGGCTTTTGCTGCATTGTTGGCTCCAAAGACCTCAGTCTTTGGTGGGTTTTGGTCTCTGAGGGTGAGATGGCCAGTCTTGAGAGCTCTTTGACAAGGGAAGCCAGAACTGACACAAGTACCTTCTCTTTTCGCCAAGCCCTGGCCAGGACCAGCATCATTCAAAGGTATATCTCAAGGCTACAGACCAGGGCCTTCAATGTGCAGGATGACCCTGGCAAGAGCAGGGGTTGCTGCTGGATTCGAAGTCTGCAGGGACCCAGGCAGAGCACTGTGAGGGAAAGACGTAGTGAGGGCCAGACATGTACAGCTTGGGCTTGTGAGAACTGGATGCAGGCTCCCTCTGACCTGGGCTGGTGCCTGAGATGGTTCCTGGGGCAGATTTGTCACTGTACCAGATGGGGTATGTGGAGGGTCTCAGCTGACAGTGCCAGGGCAGCCGTGGGGCTCTGACAGCTCCCTGTGACTGCTCTGCAGAGCCCACACAACCAGGTGATGACATGGGGTGCCTGTTCAGCTCACTTGATGTCTCACTCCAGTCTGGGATTTTTATGGGTCACTGGATTAAAAACTGAAATAAATCTGCTGGCAAGAAACAGAAATTTGAAAATAACTTTCCTTTTCTTTTTTTGGTTTGTGGCTGAGTCAGATGGTGGTATCTTCATGTATATCTATATATTAGTTTCTTTGCTTTCTCTAATGTGGTGTCTGTGATAATGTATAATAATAGTTGCATTGCCCTATACTAGATTCTAATTTTTTTCCCCTCTTCTGTATCAGACTTAAAATGCATGTATATCCTTGACCTCACTACCTCCCTTTCAGCTTAAGCAAGGGAAGATAACCTGAGTTTCTGATTTGTCAGTTTCTGCAGTTCTTCCTTTAACATGAGAAAACAAAGATTAATTTTGTAAAGCTGCAAACAAGTTAAATTCTAGGGACATCTGTCTGTATTTTGAACCCTGAAGTTATCTTGATTTCCTTGAACCACTGCAGCACAACAGTTAATTGCAGTTCTATCTAAAGTAAACTACTCAGGCAGAAGTGTGTGTCGAATAGAATAGAATAGAATAGAATAGAATAGAATAGAATAGAATAGAATAGAATAGAATAGAATAATTCCAGTTGGAAGGGATGTACAAGGATCATCTAGTCCAACTGCCTGACTGCCTCCAGGCTGACCAAAAGTTAAAGCATGTTATTAAGGGCATTGTCCAAATGCCTCTTAAACACTGACAGGCGTGGGGCATTGACCACCTCTCTAGGAAGCCTGTTAGAGTGTCTGACCACCCTCTCTGTAAAGAAATGCTTCTTAATGTTGTCTAAAACTCCCCTGGCACAGCTTTGAACCATTCCTATGCATCCTGTCACTGGATAGCAGGGAGAGGAGCTCAGCACCTCCCTCTCCACTTCCCCTCCTCAGGAAGCTGCAGAGAGCAATGGGCCTCCTTTTCTCCAAACTAGACAAGCCCAGAGTCCTCAGGCACTCCTCACAGGACATGCTTTCCAGCCCTTTCACCAGCTTTGCTGCCCTCCTCTGGACACATTCAAGGACCTTCACATCCTTCTTTAATTGTGGGGCCCAGAACTGCACGCAGCATACAAGGTGATGTGGCACTATTGCTAAATACAATGGGATAATCACCTCCTTTGACTGGATGGTTATGCTGTGTTTGATGCACCCCAGGATGTGGTTTGCCCTCAGGGCACACTGCTGACTCATATTGAACCTGCTGTTGACATGCTCCCCCAGACCCCTTTCTGCAGGGCTTCTCTCCAGCCACTCCTCTCACAAGTTATACTTGTGTCCAGCATTCCTCTGTCCCAGGTGCAGAATCTGGCATTTGGACTTGTTAAATTTCATCCCATTAATCATTGCCCAATGCTCCAGTCTATCTAGATCCTTCTGCAAGGCCTCTTATCCCTCAAGAGAGTCAATAGCACCTCCCAGTTTAGTATAATTAGCAAACTGGCTAATAGTGCATTCAGCTCCTGCATCCAGGTCACTGATAAGTACATTCAACAGGACTGGCCCTAGAACTGAGCCCTGAGGAGCACTGCTGGTACTGGTCGCCAGCCAGATGTAGCCTCCTTCACTACAGCCCTTTGAGCCCTGCCCTTCGAGCCCTGCCCTTCAGCCAGTTCTTCACCCAGCACACCATGTATCTGCTCATCTCACAGCTGGACAACTTGTCCAGAAGGGTGCTGTGAGGGACAGTATCAAAAGCCTTACTAAAATCCAAAAAAACTACATCCACCACCTTCCCTTCATCCCCTAGGTGGGTGATGTTACCGTAGCAGGGTACCAAGACTTTCCCTTTGTGAACCCATGCTGGCTGTGCCTAACAATTGCATTGTCCTTTAAATGCCTTTCAACAGCACCCTGTATGATCTTCTCTGCAATTTTCCCAGGAACTGAGATTACACTGACAGGTCTGTAGTTTCCCAAATCTTCCCTCATGCTCTCCTTGTAAATTGGAATAACATTTTCTAGTTTCCAGTCAGCAGGGACCTCGCCAGACTCCCAATGACATTTGGCAGACGGCTGAGAGGGGTCCTGCTGTAACATCCGCTATCTCCTTCAGTGCTCTGTGTTGAATCCCATCTGGACCAGTGGACTTATGAACATTCAACTGATATAATTGCTCCCTTATGATTTCAGCATCCACAACTGGAAAGACACTGTTCCCACAGTCGTGGTCCTCCAATTCAGAGGACCGGGCAGCCCAAGGTCTATCGTAGGTATTAAAGACTGAGGCATAAAAAGCACTGAGAGCCTTTGCTTTTTCTTCATCCGTTTTTGTCAGGGATACTTTACTTTTTTGGTGTTTTAAAATGTGTTAAAAGGGTTTGCCAGTACACAGCCAACTCAGTAACACTACAAGGAAAGTCTTCATAATGTCAGTCTGAAATAATTCTAACACTTCTCTAATGCATACTATCTTTCCACAATGCTGCAGAAAGTATATTTTCAAAAGTATATGTTTGAGAGTATATTTTGCTAAAAATTAGCAAGAAGTGTACACATCAATACATTTCTTTTTGCCCAGAATAATTTGCCATATTTTTAAATGAAATAGTGAGCAATTAAGCCACAAAGGAATTCCTACTTTCGTTTACTTTCTTAATGAAAATGTTAAAACAGAGAGAGTATTCTGTGCCAGTAAAATTGGGAACTTCAAAATTTTGTTTGTTCTTCAGGAAAATAAAACTTGAACATAAAAACTGAACTGATGTAACACTAAGACACTTTCTAATCTACTGTAAAGTTAGATTACTTAAAAATATACCGATTACTTAAAATTACTTAAATTAAATTAAAATTACTTAAAAAAACCCAGTTTGATACAGGATTCTTGGCTTCAGCCTTATTTAACATTCACCCCTTGTGTGGGAGGGATTCAAAGCTGTTTAGCACCTACAGATGTTGTGTAACTGCCATTTCAAATTACGGTCCTCAATATCTTCCCCCAGGTGGTGATTCAGGTGGGGTTTTTTTTGTAGATGGCTGAAAAAAATGTCCAGATCCTCACCAGAATCTGTAAATTGTACACAAAAACAGACTTCACTCCTCCCTTTCGCCCCTACACTCAAGTACAAAGATGGAGTCAACAGTAATTTTCTGTACAAAGAAATAGAGAATGCTATATAGCTAAACAAAAGCCAGGACTCTGTGAGCTGCATGCTGCCGGCTCCACACAAAAACTTTGCAAAAATGCATCCCTAGCTCGCAGAAGGCTTAGGAGATCCAAAGTCAAGAGAAGGAAAGTATTGTTTCACCTCAAAACTAACAGGTGAAGACTCAACCCTATTCTAACCCCACCAGCCCACCTCGCCCTTCTTCCCCAACAGGCCTTCAGGATAAGATGGTGCTGACCCAGGAAAACTTTACAACTTCCTATTTTCATCTTGATTTAACACTGCTTCTCCGCACTGCCTGCGCTGGAGGGTAATTCTTCTTGGCCAAGAACAGCCCCAGGCATGCTCTGAGATATTTAAGCCCTGTTTTGAAAGCTTAATGGGGTTCCCTCCAGAAAACTGAACATGGGAGCCGCATGCAAAGAGGAGGGTCTCTCCTGCTCTTCTGACCTCTCACAGCCACAGTGCAGCAGCATTTTCTCACAGTGTTAGACAGTAAAGCACCGGGGTAAAAGTACGTCTGATTTTAGTGCATGATAACAGCACCTGACTATCCAGTAGTGTTTACGCAAACGTTTCAATTTTACTGTAACTCTTTCCTCTAAAGTAAACAATTAAAGACACCAAAAAGCCCAGAGAGCCTAGCTCAGTAAGCTCATTTGCAAAGTCACATGTGGAATGGTAAATAATGCCCTAGGTACTAATAACCTCCAGATTCTAACACTGCAAGTCATGAGCCTCAATAACGTCCTTACAGACAAACTGATGGTGTTGGATGTTTGGATAGGTAGACTACAAAGTGGATGGAAAACTGCCTGAACTGCTAGGCACTAAGTGTGGTCACCAGATGTACAAAGTCCGCGTGGTAGCTGGATACTACTGCCATTCCTCAGGGATCGATGCTGAGCCCAGTGCTCTTTAATGTTTGTATCAACAACCAGGGCAACAAGATGGAATATGCCCTCAGGGAGTTTGCTGTGATCACAAACCAGGAGGGGGTGGAGCAGGGGATGAGGAATGATAGAGTGGCAGGTATGGCCACTCTTCGGAGGGACCGTGACATGCTGGAGAAATGCAGCAGCATGAACCTCTCAAAGATTAGGGCAGGCCTCTGGGTTTATCGAACCCATGAAGTAACCCTGCAGCAATTAAGGCTGGAGACCAACAACTTTGCCAGAAAAGGAACCAGGGTCCACGGCTGAGTGTCTTCCAACAGTATGGCCCTGTGGTGAGGCAGACCAACCACGCACTTCCCTGGACAAGATGCAAACCCTCCTGCAGAAGCTACCAAGACAGTAACAGAGCTGAAGCACAGCATGTCCAAAGAGACATGGGAGGAACTGGGCTTGTTCAGCCTCCAGCAGAGAGCTCAGCACTGTCTGCAGCTCCCTTATGGGAGCAGATAGAGGAGAGGCCACAAGTCTCCTTGGAACGCCACAGTGAAACATGGCACAAGTTGTAATGAGGAAAATGTTGATTCAACATTGGGAAAAGTTTTCATGGTAAGGATGGTCAAACACCAGAACAGGGCCCCAAGGAGGCTGTGAAATCCTCATCTTCACTAATTTTAAAGCAGGCGGTAGCACTTTTGGGGGGATGTGGGCATGAGGGGGTGGATGGTGGTGAGAGTGAATGATCTCCACATAGCCCTAACAATCCTTGTGATTCCATGACTCTAGCATGGGGTCCATACAAGGCATTTTTAGAGAAAGTCTCTCTAAATCCCTGATTATCTCAGGAGCACTTTGGCAGGCACGAGATTCCGCCTGCTTTCAGCGGGATTTCACTTGCTCCTCAACATTGCACATCTTCATGTGTTAATACATATACTGACTCTCAAACCTCTCACACTTTCTACCAAAATGCCAGTTTTAAAAACTCTTCCTATTTTTTCACATTTCCTTTTTTTTTTTTATTTTTGGACAATATTCTAGATTGCTTTTATTCACAGAAAGAAACAAGCAGATAAAAAATAACCTTCTGAATTTGGTCAAATGTAGCTCAGAGTTTTGGCCAAAGAAAGTATGCAAACTTAAAAGAGTGTGAGCATTTTATTTCCATTTCTATCAACGAGATGTTACAGACGACAAAAAATCTAACTGAAAAATCGGAAAGTGAAAAAACCTACGCTGGAAGACGAATCGTTCCGGTTTTGGACGGGGCCAAGTGTTTTGCTCAGCCATAGACCTGAGTGCATTCCTCACCGACGCGGCTGAAGTTCCACAGAGCACTCCACCTTCCACCTCGGGCACCGCACGACGGCGGCTGCCGGCGCTCGCAGCTCCCCCGCCGCTGCCCCCCCGGCGCACCGGGCGCCCGACGCGGCTCCTGCCGGCATTCACCGCCCGCCGCCGCCCGCCCCTCCAAGGGCTCGGAGGGTGCCGCCGTCCGGCCCCGCTC
>VWZL01001922.1:1084155-1282551 GCA_013396915.1 Stercorarius parasiticus | reverse complement strand
GCGGGTACTTTTTCTTCGGCGGGGACCGGCGGGACGGGGCTGGGGTATAACCAGGGGCTGGGGGGAGCACGGGGCACGGAGCTGGAGCAAACATCTTCCTTATTGGGTTGAGTGTCTTGCCGGTTTTTAACTCCTTTCTGGGATTTGTGCAGCAGGGTTTTGCTTTGCCAGGGTGGGAGGGTGGCAGCTGCCAGCATTAGTGGAGTGGACACAGTAGGCAAAGTACCTTCAGCCTTCGACCTTGCTTTGCTTGCCTTGCAAACAGCTTGTGGAGCTCTGGTTTTGTTGTCACATCAACTTTGTAGGCGGTACTGGCTAGCAGAACAAAGTTTCTGTACTTTTACAAGTGCTTTGTAAATCCCCTGTGGACAGGGATATGCTGTCCCCGCAGAGGGACAGGGTTTATGCGTGAGAGGGAGAGAGTTATCCAGCCACACCCCAAGCACACACATTACAGGAGCTTAAGTCAAGGGACAGTGGGGAGGTGACGTTGACTGCCACGTCACAAGCAGCAGCTTTTTCTCCTCAGACCTTGTGTAAGGAATCGGAGGTGTTTGGTTACCCTGGGGGACTTGTTTTCATTGCCAGGCTGGAAGTACCTTGGATGAGGAGAAGACATGGATGGATACTACAGGAGAATGGGAAAGGCCATTTCTGTTTATTCCCTTCCCTCGTTGTGGTAGCTTGATAGACCACCGTGAGTCCCCACGCACATGGCCTGTTCTCTGAAAGCTCCTCGGGGCTGGGGAGCAGGGGTTGTTGTCGGTTAACCCTGGCAGGCGGCAAAGCACCACAGGGCTGCCTGCTCACTCGCCCTGCCTTGCCCCGTGGGACAGGGGAAGAGGGAAGGAAGAATAAAACGAAGAAAACTCATCGGTTGAGATAAAAATAGTTTAATAAGCAAGGGAGAAGTGAAAGAAGAGAGAAACAGAACAAAACAAGTGATGCAAAGGCAATCACTCACGACCTCCCATGGGTAGACCAGTGCCCAGCCAGTTCCTGAGCAAAAGATGGCTAACCCAGCTAAACCCTCTCCCCTCCATTTTTTTGCTGAGCCTGACGTTACAAGGCATGTTATATCTTTGTTAGTTTGGGTCATCTGCCTGCTTGTGGCCCCTCCCAACCTCTTGTGCACTCACCATCTCAGCCACAACCAGCCCAGGGGTTCTTCCCCAAGCTGTTTTTATTCATTCCAGTTTAGTTGTCCATCGAACAGCCCCAGGAGGCTTTGCAAGCTTGCTCAGTACTTCCTGTTCGTGCTTTGTTTTACCCTGGAGAGCCTGCCAGGAGGCTTCCTGAAGCCTGCATGCTGTGGTGTTAAGCTTGGGAGGCTTAAGAAGTAGTAACATGTTCAGAAGCTTTTTTTTTTTTTTTTTCTCTCTCTACAGTTTGAGAGAGCTCCTTCCTACTCCTTCCCACTCCTTCCCTGGTATTTTGGAGCAATGTTACTAGAAAGTTTCCTAGTTCCCACAGATTGTGAACAGATGCACAGGTCATGCTAAATTCCTCTGGCATTTTATTGCAGTTCATGTTAGAGAGCAGTACAAGTGCAGAATGCAGTGCGCCAGGCTGCGAGCAAACAGCAGCACAGGGGAAAGACCTTTGGAAATGTCAGAGCAACTCGGAGCACTGTTCCTGCCTGCTGGTTGGAGTATGCAGTATCCCTCATGCAGCTGGGAACTCACCACAGTGTTTGCATTCCCTCTGTGACAGCCGGGGCAATGTGTGGATGGAGGTATTGCACTGTGGCAACTTGATTTTAGCAACGGTAAAGTGCACAAAGCAGCGAGTTGTGCTGGTTTCCTGGGGATCTGTTGGACACAGGGAAGCAGATGCTGTTGGTAACTAGTTATTTGTCTCTGTGCCAACACAAGAAGTAAGCAAGGCAGAAACTTTGGTCCCCCTGTGACACTCTGTCCCTAGGAAGTCTCTGCTGACATCTACTGGCTTCGGGCTGCAGAAGTTTCAGGCACAAACTGTCAAAAGTATTCGTAGCCTAAGAGATCGTATTTTGACTAGTGATTTTGTTTTCTGGGAACACTTACTCCATGCAGCCCTTGTGATGTGACGTCAACCAGGCGGCATGTGAGAATCTTCCTCTGTGCTTTTAGCAAATCCTAGCGGTGGATGATAAGAAGAAATGAGAACCATTACGCATGGTCCATCAGCTGGTTCATCCCTGGGTATGAGGTTTTATAAAATCATCTGGAAGGTCACTCCCTGTGCTCCTGAAGGCAGGATGTAGGATCAGCATGCTGTGCACTTGATATGTGTCCTGTGAGTGTGACTGGAGCTAGAAGTCTCATCTCTCTGAAATCCTTGCTTTTACAACGTTTTCACTTGAGTGAGTTGGGGCATCCAAGCAGTCCCTAAAGGAACATTTTTGGAGTTGCTTCCTCATGGTGAATGTCTCCACTGCTAGGAAGCAGCTCTTGCGTTTACCTCTGTAAAGAAAGTAATGCTTAACCAGAAATGCTTGAGGTTGGCGTAAGTATTTGCATATGATCACTGTTGTGAGGGAGTGAGTGCCGGAGGTGGTGTGTTTTGCAAGCAGAGAAGGGAGGTTGGGTTTTGCTCTGTGGCTTTTGTCTGCAAAATAAATCGAGGAACACTGATACCTGGGAGAACTCCTGAGTCTTCAAGTGGTGCAGAACCCTTCTGGTGCTTCAGGGACAGGACTGGAAAACCGTGTCTGGAATGGATGGCATAACATGAATGTCTTGCTCCATGCAAGAACATTTATCTGCTTGCATGGATGTGCCTGTGCCAAGGGACTTCCAGATGCAAAGTCTGTGGCTTTTGCTGGGAGCCCATTTTCTTCTGGCTCTGTCATAATCAAATGAAAAATTGCATGTGTTTTCAAAGGAGGCACACGTCAGGAATGGAAACGGTTGCCCATGAAGCAAAGCTTATGCTCAGTTTGTCAACCCTGCAGAGATTAAATGCCATGCTGACCTGGGGATGTTGCAGCGAGCTGGTACACATGTATGCAGATGCTCTTGACTGGGTCCTAGCTGCAGAACAGGACACTGATAACAGCTGCAGCTCTGGACCTAACTAGTATTTACCGAGAGGCTCTCTTATATCACAATAGGGCACCGAGAGCACGGGGCAGCATTGCCTGGATCTTTCGTGGTACTAATGACAAAAATGTATCACCAAGTCTGTTCAACCTGCCGGATAGAGGACAGCTGATTTCAGAGTGCACAAGTATCACAGATACTGCGATTACCAGCCAAGCTGATGGTATCTGTTGTTGCAGGCATTCAGACTACAGCATCACTGTAGCGACAGTGGGTGTTTCTGATTGTCTTTTGTATACTGGGAAGCATCTGGAACATTCACTGGAGTTTGACTCTAGACAGAGCCTCCCACTGATCCTCTGAATAAAAGTACTTCGTTAGCTGCCCCTCAGATTCTAAATGCATGTAGTGTTGAAATGCACAGTGCCGTAGATTTAAAGATTAAAATGTTTTTTTCACCATAGGTTTCCCTGCTCCTCAAGAAGGTGGTACTAATTCGCACAGCTTTCTGAATCTTACCAGTATAACCACGAGGACCAGCTGAATCCTTATGTTTCAGCACTAGTGGCCTTAATAAGCCTTATAAACTGAGTGTTTCAGTGACATACTCCCATATATAGAAAGGAAGCTGGATATTGGTTTCTGGTTTTTACAGATGTTGTTATGAAACAGTGTTTTATTTTGTTGCATTGCTGTATAGGAACTCATGGCATCGTGTTTGAAGAATCTGGAAGAGAGAAAAGAGCAAGAAGCTGGTAACAGAAGGAACATAGAGCAGGCTGCTAATGATCTGAAGGTAAAGCGTGATTTGCTTCTCCACTGCATGGTTATTTTCCAAGGAGAAACATTTTGCTTTCTCTGTAGCTATTCAAAGACCCAGGCAGCTACTGCTTGTCATGAAAAAAGTGTATTCCCGGTGTCTATCACAATGTATTACTATCAAAGGGAGAGAAGAGGGAAAGAGTCTCCAAAGGCCTGGCCCTCACTCCGTGATCAGCTGAACATCTCTGGAAGAACAATGTTGAAATTTTTGTGCAGTGGAATACTAAATAGCCCCCGCCTCATACGTTATTTTGGCTTCACTGCTGTAAGTTGCATTGCTCTGGACTGCATTATTGAATAGCCTGACTTCAGAGTTAAGTAACTCTATTTATTCTGTCTTGAGAATGGGAATGTATGCTAAGCTCCACCTCATTTATAGAGCATGAAATGGCTTTTGCTCTAAGGAGCATCTCTAAGCATCTCTGTTACAGAAACATCAGAAGGAGCTGGAGGGAACTCTGTGAGGTTTGGGACATTGCGGTTTGATATCACTTCATTTCGGAGGCTTTCTTTTCCTAGCAGCTTCCTATCCCTAGCTTGCTTTTAAAAGGGGCAAAGTGTTGCTGCCAAAGGACCAGGTCTGCTGCTTGTAGCAGTTAGTACCTGGCCCTGTTATATTCCAGCTGAAAAAAGTGTTTTCTGCATAAATAAGCATCTTGCAATCTGCCCTCAAGCTTTTCCATCCAGGACATCAGCAGGTAAATCCTGGCGCCGCTCCATTAAGGGGTAAAGACCTGTTTGTCAAGAGTTGCAGCAGATCAGTAAGATTCAACCGAAATGTAACATTGAAAGCCTGGGAGAGAAAGTGCCTGAAATGTTTATGGTCTCTTGAGTGTTGGGGGGAACGCTCTTCTGCTTTACCTATAGGAACATGCCATTATAAGCAAAAGGCAGCTGTCAGACACAGTGACTGAACTCCATTTACTGCTTCGGGATGAGGAGAGCCTGGCAAAAAAATTAATTGATGAAAAGACTCAGCAAGCCCTGGAAGCACATGATCATCAGTTGAAGTCCTGTCAAGAAAAGCTTGCGGCCCTGGAGACCTTCTCACGTCGAATCAGACAAATACAACAGGACAGTGATCCTATTCAGTTGCTGGAGGTGGTATTGTATGGTCTCTTTCTACCTCTTATCCTCATGCTTCCTGGTAAACTGCTATAGTGATCTCCTCTGTAGATCCTTCTGTATGTAAGCAGCATCTTTCTCACTGCTTTTTCATGTTCTTTTTGTTGGTATTTTGGTGAAGCAGTTTCGTTCCTGATTTTTGAGCTGTTAGGTGTTTCTGCTATGGCATTGATTTAAAGTCTGTATGAAATTCATATTAATTTTAAGCACATATGGCACAGTGTTACATGTGTCTGTTAATCCTAAAGACAAATACTGTATCAGGTCTTTCTTTGTGCAGTGTAATATGAAGGTCCGAGGAAAGGCAGCCCTCTTGGGAACCTTTGCCTAATTTCTTTAATTGCAAGAGATCCTAATCACCCTGAGCAATAGCCATCGTTTTACTGGAGGGGGCAATGTTTTCCTTTTTGCCTACAGATGAATGTCAACCTCTTTTTCCTAATGATATTCTTCACCTTCCTTGGGAAGAGTGTGTTGTCCTGTGCTTATGCCCTGACACAAGCCAAAGGATGCCATTCTCCATGGGAAGGCCCGTGGTGCATTTTTACATCCTTGCAACTTAGCAGACTCGAGAGTTTGCATTGTTGTGAGTGATACAGCCCTGGCATTCTGCTGTGTGTGCTAGCAACATACCTCCACATGGGAAGCTGCTCTTCGTGGGTTTGGAGAGATTTTTTTGTAGGAGAGATTGGATTTTATTCTTCAGTTTGCTTTTAAAACTTAGTGGTTTAATTTTGCCATCATTGGGGTTTCCCACAAAGGGTTAAACTCTTTCCCATCTTGGAGTGTCCTGGAGGGATGTGTTTTAGCCGTGACTGCTGGGTTCTCCGTATCTGGGGTAGCCCCTGGCTCTACAGGCAGGAGGAGCTAATGAACAGGCTAATGAGCTAATAGGCAGGCTGAACGCAGCAACGCTTGCCTGTTACATCCCGTATGTTTCCCTAGTGATGGAGCTGTCCTTGCTCTGTGGTGTGTGGGAGCTGGGAGGGAAGAGTCTGTTCATGTCACTGTCTCTACTAATTGTTGAATTTGGCTTTCTGCCCTCAGAAGTACACAGAAATCGAAAAGGAAATGCAGGAGCCCAGGCGCCTATTAGAACAGTGGCATCCAACACCTCTCTCGTTTGAGCACATACTTAACCATTATAAGCACTTTGTGAAAGTTCTTCAGTCCATTCTACAGAAACCACTAGAAAACCGGCTTAAAGAAGGTACCTGGAAGAGTGCTGTGAATTTTGCTTTGCCCTGCTCCCCTTTTAAATAAAGTGTGGTCTGTAAGTAAGAGCAGGACTTTTTACCAAATCAGGTGAAAACAGCAGCTTTTCAGGCATGGGTACTGTTCTCTGACAGCATTGGTGTAATGTTGCTATAGCAGGGGTGATTTAGGAACATAAGAGGTTTCTCTTTCAACTCTGAAGATGGCCTTTTGTGCCTTAAAGTTTGTCTGATGCTTTTTTCCAGCTCTGTCAGTTATTTCAATACAGCTTATTTCTTCCTGCAGAGCTTGTCTTGCTTATAGCCTTAGACCATCACATCCACACGATGTAGCTGTTCTCTCCTTTCAGTCACTGTTGGGTGTAAGTGCTCTGGCAGGACATTTGGCAGGCATGGAACATAGGGTACCTGTAAAATTTGAAAAATTTTTCTAATTGATCCATCTGATGATCTTTCTGTCTCAGGCAGTCTGAAAAATTCTCTGGTTTTTGGTACTTTAAAGGTGGGTTGACATGTTCTGTTTAGAGCTCCTTTTGTCTTCGAGCTGGTATTTCATCCTTAAGTGACCTTTAGCATGATTAAGGCAAGGAGTTTCCTGATGGGACATAGAGCCACAAAGCCAAATAACCACGGGGAAGCCCGGCTGCTTGTTGAGTTACAGGTGAGCAGGGCAACACCAGCTATCACATTTCACCCAGCTACCTTTTTAATAATCCCTTTTCTGAGAGTTGCCACCAAGAACATTCTAGCAGGGTGCTGGGGAAAATGGTCAGACCAGATCTGAAACGCCACTGCGGGATGTGTGGAGAATCGCTAGACAGTACTGTGCAGGTGTTCTGTAGCTAGCATCTGCAGTTGTATTCAGCTGCCTGACAGTTCTCATTTGATAGCGGGTGCTTTTCGAGGAGTGGGAGGTGCTTACTTGGGGTTGTCCTCGGTTGTGTAGTTCCTTGGCAACACTGGGATCCAGCGTCTCCGTGCTATCCAGGGAGCATAAGGTTGAAAGCATATGGAGCGAGTAGCCCTTCCCCAGCAAAAGTAACACAGTTTGTCCCATGAAGTGACTGTATGACTTTCCCCAGGACGTGAGTGGAATTCACACCAAAGAGGCAAAACCTGAACACCCTGTCCAGCAAAATTGTCCATGGTGTTTTATTTTTAAAATCTTCTTGAGAGTACAGCCGTATTCTTCCACTGTCAGTCTCCCTAAACTGTCCCTTTTCATCTCTGCCCAGATATTTTCAGTAGCCTTAATGCCACTGCAAAGAAGGAGCCTGGAACAGTGTTGAAAACCATGTCTCCTGTTGATCGGTTGCTTTTCCTAAAACGTAAGTATGGTTGAACAGAACTTAGAAGCACTCTGAACACTTACGGCTCAATAATTGAAACAGTTAATGAATGTATGCTGAGGCTACCTTAAAATGGTATCTTAAAGGGGTTCTGATGTTTATAGAGTTTGTGAGGAGGAAGTGCTTGGCGCTGCCTGAAAAGTCATTACCCTTTTCTGTACCTCAGGTTGGGAAAGAAATTTTACTGTCTGTCTGTCTGTGAAATCTTGATCCTGTGTTTTTATTCAGAACTGCCAGTGTGTGAATCAGGTAGTAGCTAATTTAGTTTTGAAGACTTTTCTATTTTCCAGATCACTGCAGTCTATTTTTAATTATATGTCCATCATGTAACGTGTTAAGGGTCAATCTACCAGGTGATCATTTATTCTGGTGTTGGTAGGAAAGATATACAGTGAATAGGTTTCATCTCTCTGATGGGAAGTTAATGGACATTTCCTGTGGCTTGCAGCAGATGAGGGCTGTTTTTAATCTCAAAACAATTTCCTATTACCATGGTACCTGGTGGCAAAGGCCTGTTGTAGGAGAAGGTCTGTGTTCCAGCCTGGATCCAGCCCAGTGGAGGCCATGACCGTGGCCAAGTTGGAGACTTGACTTCTGTCTGTTACTCAGTAGGAAGGGCAAGGGAGAAATACTGTGCTGTCAGTGTGTGTTAGATGCTGTCCCTGCACCTATAGGTTGGTGTTTTCTGAGAGGGGTATTTTTCAGTGTTGTCACCTTGTCTTGTTTCTGTTGCTCTCCTGAGTGAGCATCTACATCCAAACACGCAACGTTTTCATTCCAAACAGGTTATCTCAACTGGAGATTACCAAACAGGTGTTGAACTTCTAAGTGCATCAGGTGTTAAGAAATCAGGAACGCAACAAGCCAAAGCCTGTCTTCTCAGTTGTGGTGTCGTGCATCTTTCCCCGGTTGTGCCATTTCTGTGCTGCAGCATCCTGGCTTGAGTCAGTCACTCTGTAGCGGAACCTGTTGTTAAAAGGGTGCAAGGACAGATGGTCCATGCCACTGAGCACTTGCTACTAAGAGAGCATGGCAGCAGCATTTGGCTGGCAGCAAACTAGGGTTCTGCGCTTCATGAATGCCCATCTGTATCTGCTCCAGGCTGCCTCTTGATGGGATTCATGGAGAAAGCACTGTATTTGCTTCACATGTGAGCACTTCAGGGCTGAACAGACAGTTTCTCAACTCTGTTAAAGCTAAATACTACAAACCATCTAATTTAGAAAGATGCGCAACTGCTTACGGGCCAGTGAAATTTACGAGCCTTGGTCATAAATATTTGGACTTAAAGTCACTTAAAATTTTCATAACTCAGGAAAAGTGGAAGAATTGCAGTCCAAACAACTCTAGCTATTTTGCATTATTTTTCTAGTCAAGTTCACATTTATCCTTCCAAACATTATCACCTGGATGCCCTTTGGTCCTTGGGTTTTTGTCCTTTCTTTTTTAAAGCAATGGAGATATTTCCATTTTCTTAAGACTTAGTAGTTACACGTTTTATGAAAATCTAGGTTTTCAGGTAGATTTGACTGACAGACATCACTGCTTATTTCACAGCTTTTCAAGTGCTTACTGGAAAAAGCAGACATTGAATCCAGGCCTTTTAAATCCTCCCTACTTTGTCTTTTGGTCTCTGTGTCACCTGTGTTCTGTACAGACTTAGCATCCCCATTGTTTACCTGCCAGAGTGACTTGGAACAAAGACTAACAACAGTCAGTCATTCAGAAGATAGAATCCTGTAGCGTGCTGTTTTAACGGCATGAATAGTTTCTGTTTCCTGTCTTTTGTCACCAAATACGCGCACAGATGTGACTTAGAGCCTATTCAGACCGCATGAATGCCAATACAAGCTTTTCTGACTGAAGGACAGTGGAGATCACAACAATTAAGATGCGTGAGATGTACCCCTGTAGTGGTACGCTTTTGGAAGTTTTAACATTGCTTACAGATGTAATACCAAAATTAAAATCACAGAGGCTTTATTTTTTCTTAGAAAATGGTGATGCTTCAGTTAACACTCACTGCATGTACAGTGCTATTTGCTTCTCCGTTTTATTGCGGTGTACAGGTGCAGATTGCAGGGGACAGAGTATTGGCAGTGGGCTCTCCAGCACCACGACACGCATTTCACACATTGGCAACTCTCTTCCCATGTCTTTGCCTCAAATGAAGCAACTGCTTCCTTTCTGGTACCCAGGTGCTACGCGCAGTGATCCTACCCACATGAAGATGGTCTGTTAGTTAGGCTCTGCGTATAAAACAACCAATTATGGTGCATCACTGGTTCCTGTAGTTAAAACACAGCTGATGTTAGGGGCCACAGCAAGGCAAGAAGACATGGGGTCCAGTGGTATCTTGTAGTCACAATGCATGTGCACTACTTTATTTTCTGAAACATTACGGACAAGTGTAGAGAGTAAGCCTTCATTGCAATGCACTGTGCAGTGAATAGACCCTCAATGCGAGATGTTGGTTGTGGGCGTTGAGACAGGCCACAGTGCCGGTGCTCTTTCACAGTGAATGGTGGGAGACCTTACTTAGCCTTCCCTGCTCATGGCATGAAATTTTGGGAGAGTAACAGGACAAACAGAGAATGCAGTGGAGTGGTTTACGCGTTGCTCTGATGGCAGAGGAGGGGATTCCAGCCTGAATGAAAACAGCTTCTGGGCTTTGGACTATGCCAGCTAGCCCAGGTTAGACATATTTAATTTATGGGAGAGAGTTCTATGTGAGAACATAGGAGAGGAAATAGCAACAAATTCAAATGAGTGACAAATTAATTCAGTTGCAAAGACAGATTTCTCTCATACACAGCAACCTGCTGTGTAATTGCCTTTCATTTCTAAGTTCAACACTGAGGAGCAAGGAAAATACTGAAGTTCCTGTTTGAATGTGTCTGTTGCCCCATTTTGTGTTCATTTAGTACTATGCTGCCTGTAAAGCACTGTGAAAGACTGTACTCTATTGAGATCAGAGGTCTAAACATGTAGTTCAGATATGCAACGCTGCAGAAAAATCAAAGCAGTCTGGATTTTAAAATATTATAAACACTTGTTTCCCTAACTTTCACTTAAAAATTAATTTACTCACTCTGAAAAGCAGCTTCAGGATATTAAATGTATTTGTCATCTAGCATTTAAAACATCTAAGCTTCAGAGTTTATCTAGACTAAGATTAAAATTATATTTGGTCAAAATAGCTATAAACTGAGTGAAATATGACTCAGCTAGTTTTCATTTCGAGTATACTGCTGTTCAGTTCTCGTCTGGATGTATTGTTATTCTTCGTTTTCTTCACTTACAAGAAAAAATAGATGTGCTCGTTATTTGAAATAGTTTTAAGATAGAGGTTAAATTTACATCTTATCGCCAGTAAGTACAGTAATTCATGACAATGTATGTTCTTCTAGGTACCCAACTCTGACACTGGTTTTATCAGTGACAGAAAGAGTGAAGGGGATTATTTAAGAATGCCCGATCTTGTTTTCAAAGAGAGTATCATCTTGGTTATTTCTAGAACATGAAATCAGAAAACACATGCTAACACAGTAAATTATTGAGACAGCATATATTATGAAAGCTTTTGTGACACATGCAGCAATTCAATATTGAAGTTGTAGGACAGTATCTTCATAGAAAAATCTCGTATTAAAAATTCTGTAGCTTTATGACCTGTCCTGTGTGACTGGATCATTTCAAACTTGTTTAATTTTATTATAGATTTTTTTTTTCTGGCTTTGTGATTTCCAGTCCTGTGACAGCTGCTCCATGGTAAAAATATTCTAAGCTGCTGCTGAATAAGACAGTGATTTCTAGGGTGTAGTTTCAGACTGTGATTTTTCTTTTCTAAATGTCAAGTTAGGTGAACTGCTCCAAATCATCTGGGAGCTGGTAAGTTGTTCCTTTGCCATGTACACGATGCTGCTGCTCAGAGCTGTGGTGCCTTTATGAGAAACAGACTGCTAGTGCATCTTCAGATGTGATTTCACTGGAATGGGATCTCGGAACCTAAGAGTCCGCTCAAGTGCTCTCTAAAACCCTTAGGCCGTAATCCACTAGAAGTCTCCAAGTGTTCCACATAAAGCAGCAGCTCTCTGTGTTTGTTCCCTACCTAGCTGTATTCATCTTCTCATTTGTGAACCATGCATACACTGACTTACATATTTGTCTTTTATTGACCTGGTTTAAAGCCTATGCAACTTTAAAGCATTGGTGCATATAAATAGTGCAGTGCTTTCTATTAAAAATATCATGTTTTTCCTTGCAAAACTGCAGATTCCAAGACGCAGCCAGCTGTGGGCTCCTTTGCAGGTTTTTTTATAACTTGTACTTCTTTCAAGAGTCATGATAAATGTAGTGTGTTTATGGTTTTGACTGCAGATGCAAGATCACCAACGTGGGAATATGACAGCCTTCACCCAAGGCTGAAATTGTCTGATGACCGTCTCGTAGTAAGCTGTAATTGGAGGAGGATATTTTACCCTTGTGGTCCCCAGAGATTTGACAAACTGTGGCAAGTGCTAAGCAGAGATGCCTTCCTGTCTGGGAGCCATTACTGGGAAGTTGATCTGCTTCATGCCGGAGCTGGGTGGTGGATCGGTGCAGCCTACCCTTCCATTGGCAGGAAAGGAGACTCTGAAACCTGTCGACTGGGCTGGAATAGAGCATCTTGGTGCCTTAAGAAGTTTGATTTTGAGTACTGGGCATTTCACAGGGGGGAGAGAATCCCCATCCTGGTAGAAGATGATCCTGATCGCATTGGCATTTTTCTGGATTATGAAGCAGGAATCCTTTCATTCTACAATGTTACTGATGGCATGGCTCATCTGCACACCTTCCGCTGCAAGTTCACAGAACCAGTTTACCCAGCCTTGAGGCTCTGGGAAGGGTCCATTGGAATATGCAAACTAACATGAAGAACAAAGCAAAATAAAGCCTACTATTTCATGTTTTTACTATGAAAGCCACTTTAGCAATGATCTACATGAATTAATCTCTGTCCTAAGAAAATTGTAACTATGCTGCTTTTAGAAGGTTAACAGTTAAGTTCAAGAAAACCAACAGTAATTTTTAATACAGATGCATTTTTCAATGGGGAAACATGATCTGGCTTTTATAAATGATGTCAATGTACCACCTAAAGTGCCATATGTAATATTTTAAATACTTTTTTCAAGTTGCAAAATGGAAAAAGTCTGGTTGAAAGGAGCATATTACAACTCAGATTTGAACCTGGATATTGCCATCTTTTTTTATTAACTCCCACCTGTCGTTTTCCTGGAGAGGCTGCAATTCTGTATGGTAGGAGGTTTAGTTTGGTTCAAGCTTCAACTTCATATATTGCGCATTGTTAAAATTGAGAACATCAGATTTGGATAATAAATACAGTAAGTGAATTAGGTCATACTTAAGTACACCTTGGAAAAATCAAAGGCTAGCATCGACTGTTGGAAAGGTCCCTTCAAGTAAAACTGAAGTACAAGCTTCTGTAGCCACACTTAATACCCATTAGCTGGTCTTACTGCGAGAGAGACTCTGAACTGGGCTTCTGGGTGGCCTTATTGCCACACAGAGTGGAAACAGTTGTGTACCACCCCCAGTACAAGATGAAATACCTGGAGGACCTACAGGCGCAATAAAAACTCTAGGTCAGTGTGGCACTTGTGCTTAAATTTATTTTTGTGTCCCATTTGCAAAGGCTCTTTAACTGCAGCTGGATAAAGACATGCTCACATAAAACTAGGAGAGACAGCTTGCAAGTTTCTGTATAGGGATAATTTTTTTCCCCCCACTACATTAATTAAAAGTCCTGGAAATTTTTGGAGGCTATGTTTACAGCAGCCCCCGGGACCAGCCCTGCTGGAGTGAAAAACCACTGCTACTCGAAGCAGGTCATGTAATCTTACAGCATTCAGATACTAAAGGTCCTGGAATCATCTCCAGTGCTGGCAAAGGCAAGGTCTGACCACAGGCTGAAACGCAGAAACAATAGCTTTTTTTATAAGCTAAATTTATTTTTCAAATTTGAAATTAAAAAAAAAATCTTTTAACAATTGAATAGTTTTTTAATGTAAGGCAAGTATACTGCATCAATCAGAGTCCTATATATGGTCAAGCACATGATTCAAAGAATCTCTCCTTTCCAGTTTAAAGATATGAATACAGTTTCCTCAGAATTGCAGAAGGATAAACATTTTGAAAGTGAACAGCTCACAGGTACAGAAGCACCACCACCAAATTCAAGATATTTCAACTTGTGACCAAGAGGTAGCAAGTTCCAAATAAACATCACTAATAAATCATTCCCCGACAGAAAAACACAGATTAGTTATATCAAAGCAGTTCAGCACTAACCCAAGCTAAGTGAGGGATGCCTAGTTTGCAGCTGCTGCTGTGTGGCTCCTTCCTGGACAAAGAGAAGAGCAGTGGGCTGACAGGAGTGGGATTGCATGTCCTACTTAAAAAGTAATGCAAGGGCAGAGCACACAGAGGAGAACTGACCTTCATGCTGAAACCTAGTGATGTGATCTAGTCAGGCAGCCAGTCTCAGCTGCCTTGGACACTAGTGTCGGGGGAAAAAAACCCAACCCAATGTATTTGCTTGTTAATACAGGAAGGAGGCTACTGAATTTTCACCGGCATTTGGCTTCCTACCTGGCATGTTGCCCCCAGCTACAAATAGAGGTATCCAAATGCATTGCAGAATTGATTTAAGATTTCAGGCTTCACCCAGCTCACAATATATGCTTTTAAAATTTTTTTGAAGCATAGCTTAGGTTTATTTCCACTGAGCCATCTCAGGTCTATTTTCCCCCCCCTTACTCTGTCTGGCTCGCCCTTTTGCCTTTCAGTTCACAAAAACTGCAAAAAGGCGCTTTCTCTAGCCCCTTAAATGGGACCTTTCTACATAGACGGTTTGCTTCCATTCTTGGTACTGTCTCCTGAGAACCTAGCTTTCTCAAGGAGCTCATTTTCCCCCGAGTGCAGATTCCTGCAACCCACTGCTTTATCTTGAGACTTTTTGAGGCTTTCATCTTGAGAAAAATACATCAGTAGTGTAGTTTTCTGTTCAGTGTATGTAAACTTTCGCTTTTCTGCATTCAACTCCAGCTAACATGCTGTTATCACGGGGGTGAGGAAAATGGCAGAAAAAGAGAGGAACATCAAAAGATACAGGGTTAGGACAATTTAAAGCGTAGCAAACTTATTGTGATGTATTATATTCTTCCCAGAAAAGGGAAGCTGGAAAGCAGCAGAGTGTGATCTTAGATTTGGCAAAACTCCAAATTAGCCTAGATTAAGTGGAATGGTGAAAGGAGGAGCATAGTATTTTCTAGACACAATGCTATATGGTTTCTAATAAAATTAGTCTTCATTATTTATATCCCCTTGTTTCAGAAACTTCCTGCTAATGAGAACTTGAAAATTCTAACCTGCTTGGATCCTAATAATATCCCCTTCTTCTAATCTGCCATGCTGCTATACTTAAAACATGTTGTGCAGTAGCGCAGTACTTCATCATGAAAATATGGAATGAAATGCTTTGGTTTAGCACTTCACTTTTTTGACATGGTTTTCCACTGCTTGCTCAGTGATGGTTTCATCTTCTTCGATTTTTTTTTTAACCTTCTGGCCCACCAGATCAAAGATGGCTTCTGGGGGAAATCCCTTAGGCTCTCCCACCTTCACTGTCAGCATGTCAAGCGTCAGTACTGCACCTTCAGGAATTGTAACTTTGGCCACAACAGACTTTCCCAGCTACAGAGGAGAAATTAAAAAAAAAAAAAGTTTAAGTCAAACCTATTCCTAGGTTTAATATACCAAAAAAGGCTAAAAAATATTGTGTAGTTGCTTTGGAACAGGTTGTGTGGAACTGCCCTCCCCATTACATCTTATTCCAAATAAAGGAGTTAAGAGTGGAAACCTTCACTATAACTAGGCTGCTGGGAACATCCAGATCCTTCCTGAAACTTGATAATGGCTCACTGGAATTTTTGAGAATGGAGGGAATCTGATTAAACTGACTAGTATTTTAGCTTAGCGTAAAAGCAGCTCATATAAAGTCATAAAGACTTATTACTGCTATTACTACTACCAAGTACTTTGTACTTGGCACTGATGAGGCCACACCTCAAGTACTGTGTTCAGTTTTGGGCCCCTCGCTACAAGAAAGACATTGAGGTGCTGGAGCAGTTCCAGAGAAGGGCAACGAAGCTGGTGAGGGGTCTGGAGAACAAGTCTTAGGAGTGGCTGAGGGAGCTGGGGTTGTTTAGCTGGAGAAAAGGAGGCTGAAGGGAGACGTTATCGCTCTCTACAACTATCCGAAAGGAGGCTGTAGCGAGGTCAAGGTCGCTCTCTTCTCCCAGGTAACAAGTGACAGGACAGGAAGAAATGGCCTCAACTTGCACCAGGGGAGGTGCAGGATGGATATTAGGAAGAATTTCTTCACCAAAAGGGTTGCAAAGCACTGGAACAGGCTGCCCAGTGAAGTGGCCGAGTCATCCCTGGAGGTATTTAAAAGATGTGTAGATGTGGTGCTTAAGGATGTGGTTTAGTGGTGGACTCAACAGTGTTAGGTTAATGGTTGGACTCAATCTTAAGGTTGTCTTTTCCAACCTAGACAATTCTATGATTCTACTCAACTTAGTTAACCACTGGATGATACAGATAGAACTCCACTATTCTCAAAATTGCCAACATTATACTTTGGTAAAAATACTTACTGACTGGCAGAAATGGCGCTTTATATAAAATGACAGGTCAACACTCACGTTACAGTGGGCTAAGCATAAACACTGTGCATGCTGCTACTTACCAGCAGAAATTTTTGAGTGCAGAGGCAGAAACACTACTGCAATAAACAATTAGCAAGCTATTTTTCTGAATATAGAGTTATTAGTTATAGGTCTAAATGAGTCTCAGCTATACATGAATCAAAAGCAGAAGTTACCTTTTCATTGCAAGCCATTTCACAGGGCAGGAGCTGTTTGATTGGTGAACCCATTGCTTTTTCCACAGTACGGATGGCTTTCACTAACTCTGCCAGTTCATTTGGCTCCAGGGATGCTTGGTGGTCACTTCCTTTCCATGTTTTGTCAAGAGTCACATGGCGTTCCACTACTTTAGCACCCATAGCAACAGCTGCCACTGAAATGGCTATGCCAGTTTCATGCCCTGAATAGCCAATGGGGATATCCGGAAAAGCTGACTGGTATGCCTTGAATCATAACAGAGTTGGTCTGAATTACCAAGGTAGTAATTGCAAAGACAAAGCAAATTTAACAGTGATAATTGCAATAAAAACAATGGACAATTACTGTGCCACAAAACAAGCAGTTGGTTATATAGAGAATTATTTTTTTTTTTATATTCAGCAAGTCATACTGCATTACTGACTGTCATGTTTTAAGAATTTCACTAGGATTATCAATACTGACAAGGAAAAGAAGGTACATTCTAGTCTGCGATTTCTCTTATGCTCTTCTTTTTAATTCAGTTTTACTCTTTAAGGTCTTCAAAACCTACATCACTGTATGTTACAGTAATATAGTCTATATTACTGTATCATTTTCATCCAGGAACCCGATGGACTCATTAGACCTGTGTCCAGAGCAGATTTCTTCAACCCCGTATTTAAAATATGAAGCAATCCTTTCAGCCATACATAGGGACAGTGACCTGCTCCTAAAGGCAATTAAATGCAGCTATGTCCCAGTATTCTTAAAGTAATACTACGTGTGCATAAAGCTGGGCAAGTGCTTGAACACTGGCCAATCTGGGAAAATTTTCTTGCATCATTATCAGACATAGCCAACCAGTATTTTCGGTGTAGGAAACTATACAATGGCTTAATCCATTTTCTTCATTGCTCTGATATTCACATGAAGTGTTTTTAACAAGTTTCTGGTCTAGCCCGGTGTTTTAAATTATGTTCTCAATTCCATGCACCTTCTTAATGGTAACAGTCTACATCATAGTTTTTCTTTGGACTACAAAGTGCAGGGTTAACATGTTAACCATGTCATATTTTCCTCTGTTTAATTTTGAATACTCCAGTAATATCACATTATCGTATTCCTCAAAGCTGAGTTCTGCTAGAAGAGGATCCAATGGATATTTTTACTTCAACAATTGCATGAATTAGAGAAACATGATACATCTTCTGACTTTCCAGAAGCAAATCCAGCATGCCTATGATCTGGAAATATATATCAATAAAAGTGCATAGCCCTTCTCTGGTACCCTACCCATGTTCACTGACCGATATAACACGTAGATTGACATCCTCTGGCTGAAGCGGGTATGCACTGGTGCACTGCAGGAAGCAGAAGTTTGGATTGATGGGCTTCACAATCTGGTAAACCTGGTGCATTGTGTTCATTGACTGCATCCCACTGGAGATCACCATTGGGCGACCTAGCCATTAGGAAAAACATGCACACGTTTTGTTCTAGGAATTTAAGAAAGCTACACAAGATTAAATTAAATTCTTGAAGTAAATTAATTCAGTTAAACTAAAAAAAAAGGAATCTGGGTGAACCTTTTTTTTCTTCAAGTCTGAAGGTGGTTTTCTTCTAAAGGTAGTTTAGATTTTTTTCCAAAATCAATTGGAGGAAAGCCCTAATAACTGATCTACTGAGACGCAGTGATGTTTACCAAGACAGCTCAAAAGAAAATGCTTACCTTTCTTTGCAGTCTTTTCCAAATATGGAAAATTGTTTGTATCTCCTGATCCTACTTTGAAAAATGGAACATTGAGTTCATGTAGAAATTCCACAGCCATCTATAAGGAAAAGAAATCACTGCATTTTAACATACCACTTCAGCTGTATCAAAGAGCATAATCAACCCTTCAAAATAGAAAAAAACAAAGCTTAATTAAATAGGATAGATATATATAGAGATATATAGAGATAGATATAGAGAGATATATAGATATATCTCCTCCCCAAATACACTGCTCCTGAAATAACATTTACTATTCCGAGGTATTGGTTTCTGACTTCCCTCCAGGTGAAGTTTTACTGAGGTGCCTTCGTTTATACTTCTACTATGAAACCAAATTTTCCACGTTTTTGACTGGGATACCTGTCTCAAGGCAGTCTCTTTGGTCTCTCAGCCATTGCTGGTCAAGCCAGCTGTAAATACAGCTGCTTAGTACAGGTGAGCTCCACTGCTCCTCTAACTTCAAGATGAGGTTGTAGTGCCAAAAAAAGCAAGAATGCTGTGGCCCAACACAGAGAGCAACTACCTGCAGATGGGAGCTCGCCTGCTGAAGAAGATGTACGGCAGGCATGCAGGCAGTCTTCCTGCCATGTACCTCCTGCAGGTTAGAAATACTGAAACGCAGAGTGTTTAAAACTACAGGTAGTTTTCCCAAATAGATCTGTCACTCTGAAAAATTGTATGAGTATATTGAATAAGAACATGAAAAAAAGTAAGTGCCCAAAAAAGGGAAATCCAAATACAGAATTGCTTCTAGGAGAGAGAGTAGAAAATAAATACAAAATATGCCAAAGAAATTACTATAAACCAGTTTATTCAAGTGTTAATTGTACTCTGCCTTCTTCTAAAAATGTGTATGCTATATTGAAGATAATTCAGGAATCATTGGAGGCTCCATGAAAATCAGTATTGCATCAGTAAGATGCCTTATAAAAATTAGTACTTTTAAGGAAGAAAATCCCAAACCTATCACAGGCAAGAGATACTGAAATCCAGGTGACTGGATTTCATATCAAAGTGAAACAATGAAATAGTTAGCTAACTTTGTGCCCCTTCCTCTGCCCACAAACACTTTTAATTTTTTCAGCTCATTCCTTGTTGCAGTCAAATTTTCTTAGTCCAGAGAAAAAGTGCTGGTGTCCAGAAGAGAATCACATCTTCTTCAGTCTAATTTTTCTATCATGGTTATAATGCAGAATCACTTTCTTGTACTAGGATGCACAATATCTCTTTAATATTGTTTATTTACTAAAATGCATTGTGCATGAAGACAATGAATACACTATCTTAAAAAGCCACAGATATAATCTGAGGAGATTGCACAAAATGAAGTATGACAGATAGACCTCATATCTAAGGCTACTCTTCATTAGGTAAATATATCTTGAAAATTGGCAGCTTTTCTGTAAGAGATTCAAGGAACGGGAAGTAATATCAAACAATAGGGATGACATTAAAAGGAGTGGTTCAATGAGATCCTGTTTTGTCTCCAGTACATACTGGAACAGAGTAGATAAAGGAGTTACTCATAGCCTTTCTATTTACTTCACAGATCACTTCACTGATTTTGTCATATAGTTAAACACACAATTTAACCTCTTCTGGACATAGCTGGAGTTCCAGAGATCATGCTGAATTTACAGAAGTTATGTATTCTCAAGAACATATTACGTCAATTTATACAATGTTTCCCATAAATTCCGCACCCATGCCTCACAGAAATGCCACCAGAAATCTTACGAGCTGTGTAATGTAATTACTGTTCAAAAAAGAAGGCATAAACACGTATCAGTAGTGTTAATTAGCTGATGAGACCACACACCAAGGACCACAGCATTTTGAGAAAAAGAGGGATCCCAGAGGCGGAAAGTAATTTTAGCTGCTGCATATGAAAGGTGTTCTGCATTGTGCTATAGCCTTTAGAAGCTGGAGGTTTTAACATCACAGAAAGAGTGTGATTTTTTTCACCCCAAAGGCATATTGTTCTTTAGGACCCCAGATACAAAAGTCCAAGGCTACTGGATTTAATTGCTCTTTTCTTAAAGGAGTAAGTGGTGCTCACGTCTCCTAGACAGGAAGATAACAATAAGATCACAATACCCTCTTTTCACAGATCTGTTTCTGAGTCTGTGGCATCGGGCTATTGCAATACATGCAAAACACCTTTTTGTCTGTCAGACACCTGAACTAATTTTTTATGGTATTTGGTGCTCGTACCATCTCAGCTGGGGCACGGCAATTCAAAGACTTTGGTCAGTAGGACGGTAAGTTGATAGAAGCAGTGAGAATGGCCAGAGGACTAGAAAAGACAGCATAAAAAGGTTGAAGGAATTGAAATTGCTTAGTCCAGAGAACACAAAGCAGAAAAGAGATGTGATAATGGCGTTCAAATACACAGAGAGGAGAATCAAGAAAAGCATGAACTTTTATGTCACATGAGGCAGGACAAAAATTATGGGGAAGGAGATTAAGATGATACATGAGGAATTTTCTCGTTAAGGAGAGTGAGGCACTGAAAGATCACCTTAAAACATTAAATAAATCCCATCCTCGTCCCATCCTGGATAAGGCTACTTGCAGAAAGAGAGGGGCATGGCTGTGCTTGCGTTACACGCAAGAGTGTCTAGCTTACTTATGGAGGGTCTCTTTCAGTTTGGTGCTCTGTATTTTCTAGGCCACAAAGAAAAGTAAAAGAATCTGTAAACTCTGATCTATATTGAGGTTTAGCTGTTCCCTGATCTTTCTGGTTTACACATTTCAATTGTACATTGCATTTGTCAATACCATAACTAAACATTGCTTTGAGACAGGCAACATGCAAGAGAGAGAGAGTATACATCTCTTAAGGGGGAACAGCAGCAGATAAGCTTCAGGAGTTCACAAGCTCCTGAGACTGCCTGTTCCAAGACCCCACTGACAAAAATCAGTAAATGCTTCAGGAGTAACTGGGCAAGGTGGAAACCCCCTCCATGAGATTAGTAAAACAAAAAGGAACATAAGCATTTCTGCTTATTAGAAAAAGAACTGGGGTCTCGTAAACAGCAGAAAAGAAAAAAAACAGCCACAGATTAATTTGAGAAATGAATCTGGTTTAAATACAGAGGGAAGTTTGAAATTCCTGGAGCCAATATACCAGACACCACCAATAGTGTTCAGATTGTAGTCTTGATCTAAAACGTTGACTGTTCATGGAGTTCAACTGAGGCATTGTCTCTAATATGATTTAGTGTCTGTAAATACCTCAGCATACATGGCAGGTCTTCCAAAATGTTCAGCCATCTACTCAACCATTATATAGACGCAAGTGAACTGGCAGAAGTACAATTACTTTAGTTTCCTCATTTAGAAATTCAAGGTCCACACATATTTATTATTCTTTTTACATAAGAACTATCGTGCGTAAGTAATAACAAACAGATACAACAGCTGGACTGTGCTTGTCATTCCAGTATGAATTAACATACCTCATCCATGCCAGAAGCTGTGAAGAAAATGCCAATCTCCTCTGCGTATTTCTTTAGCTCTCTATATTGGTCATGACTAAACTCCAAGTGACGCTTGTGCTCCCCGTAGGTCTTTCCCCAGGAGTGTTCAGAGGTGTAGGGCCTTTCTAAGGCTTTCTTGTTGAACTTGTACTCCAGTTCGCTCTTCTGGAATTTAGCACAGTCTGCTCCACACTCCTGCAAAACAAGCTGGTGCACACTGAGTGGACGTGCAAGTGAAGCTGCACTCACCCTTAGTCTGAACACAAGATTTGTGCAACTAATGTGCTCACTTGCAGTGGGGTTTTCACGTTATCATCATAGCAATCACAGGAATGGTACAAACACAGAATGACAGAGGACCTGCACACCCATGAGCCCTTTTATTTCAAAATGCCTATAAACTTAAGAGCAGCAGTCTAGAAAGAAATCATACTAGAACTACAAATCTGAACTGCCTTTTGTTATGCCACTTATTTCAGGAGTTTATTTCTGTGGTGTTTTCCAAGCTCAGCTGTCACACAGTAATTTTACTTGAAAACAAAGTGTCAGGATTCCATAGAAAAAGGAATATGAATCTGAAATTTGTCTGAAGTGACACAAACAGTGAAGCAAAATTCTCACTACGCTATTTTCCACTTATACCACTGTCATGGGTCTGAACGCATTATGCCCCGAGTTTTCCCTCGGTGATGATACGCTATTTTCTAACGTAGGTATATCTAACATGTACAACACCAAATTTTAAAACAGCCTGGCTGTCCTACCGGATGACAGAATATTACCCCAAAAAGTAACGCAATCAAGTCAAATTGGAGGTTCACCAGGGACAGTTCGGCAGTTCCTTGATTCTTCCCATGTTCACACTAGCTTATGACGGCTGCAGGCCCTGGCAGCCTGTATAATTTGCCTGTGCCTGGGCACCAGTCCGTGCCCTCAGCGAGGCCGGGGCTTCCTGAAGGAGACCACGACGTTACAGCGGGCTGTGAGGGACAGACCGAAGGCTACCACGGCAGCGCCCGCCCCGCTGGCCCTCGCCACGACCGTCTCCTCGCAGCTACGTTAGTGTAAAAATTCACCCTGTAAATCGCTCCGCCCCCGCCAGGCGGTGCCACCGCCCCGCAGACGATGCTCCTCGCACCGGAGCGTCCCCCATGGGGAAGGCGTCAGGAGGCTTCACTCCCTCTCCCGGCCTTCCCGGCCCCCGCCGGTGCCCTGGGGCTCCCGTTCACCCGCACCTCGCTGCCTGCCGCGGCCGGTGGAGCCTGGCTGCCCTCCCGGCGGAGCAGGAAGCGGTGAGGGAGCGGGGGCGGCCACGACCCGCCGCGGCCCCTGCCCGCCCGCCCCCGCCCGCCGGGCGCACCTTGGCCATGCGGATCATGCGCTTGGCGATGGCCAGGTCGCCNGATGGCCGCCGCACCGCCACTGCTACTACCACACAGCTGCTGCCGCCGCCCCGCACAACTGCGCCGACGCTCCTCGACCCCCGGCGGCGCCACCGCCCGGGCCCGTGGCGCAGCCAATCCGCGNGGCTGCCGCGCCGCTGCCTGCGGGGCCGCCAGGTGGCGCCGGGAGGCCGCGGCGGGGCGGGTCCGGCCGCTCCGCGGCCCTGTATGCGCGGGCAGAGCCAGGGCGGCTGAGGTGACCGGGAAGTGTTCGGGACCCATGGGCCGTCTGACCCCCAGCCTGACGGTCCCAGAGGCCCCAGGGCCGCCTCCGTCTTCAGGGTGCGGACTTCCGGGGGCGGCGGCGCCCCGCGGGTGCCTGTGCCCGAGGGTGTTTGCGGAGGTTTCCGTAGCGGCGCCGGTGACACGCAGCCGGCAGCTGCTGCCGCTCCCGCCCTGGCGGCGCTTCCCGGCAGCGGAGCCGCGGCCGCAGCAGTGCGGGCCGGAGCCCGGCGGCTGATGGTTGATGATTGGTGGTTGATGGTTGCACTCGATGAGATGGTTGGACTCGATGATCCCAAGGGTCTTTTCCAACCTAAATGATTCTATGATTCTAAATACAGCAAAAAATGTTTAGAAGTTTCAAATTATTTGAATGGATCAGAATGTTCTAGCTGACTGTATTCTGATTTGACTTAAAATAAGCAAAGTAAGACTATTTGTAAGACAAAAACAATTAAAAAGTGTAAAACATAAGTGTACAATTCTAAAAACAATCAAATGGAGTATGTGGGTAAAAAATTCTTAGTTCCTTTTCCCTTGAAGGAAAATTGACTCAAATTAGGATGTGTTGCTGTGTGTTTCTGTATAACAGAAAAAGGTGTAACAGCAATGTTAAATAATGCTACACACATATCCCTTCTCTCCACTCAAACTTTTGCTTTCCTCATGAACTACCTGGAACTTAGCTGTGACATTTCGCCCAAGATTGCAGTTAACTTCTCGCAGAACTTTAAGCATCATAATGAAAATTTGTAGGTGTGAAATAGGTGTGTTTGTTAAGTTCGAGGAGCAAGTTTCTGTGTAAATGAAAGCATATTCTGCAGGACAGTTATACTAACGGAACAGCTTAATGAGCAGTCTGTTTGCATTTTTTGCATGTAGTGGTTTACTGACCATAACCATTGATTAACTACATTTTAAATCCAATAAAAATAAAACAAGAGCTATCTATTTTAAGATAATGTTTTCAGTCAGGAATTAAACCGAACCAAGCTATGCTGCCTGGACAGAATCCACCCAGAGATCAGTGTGACCTCAAAAAATGTGATAAGTTGTCCCCACTTTTCTCTTGGCTGAACCCAATAAGGCTGGAAAACATTGAATTGCTTGTTTACTCACATTAATCACAGGGTCCTTTTATTTAATACAAATGTGTATCTCTGGAGAAAAATGATGAGTTAACAGATCTGAGGAAAGAAATACTCTGTGTTCAGAGATATTCACATGGTCAGTTGTTCCACATTCCCATTATTCCTCCAGGACACATATGGCTTACTTTCTGTCTTCTTCCAGTATCTCTTCCATACTTTAAAGATTACAAAAGTCACAGGCTTGTAAAAGCACACACTGGAAAAATCTCTTGGAGTGTAAACATAATTTGTAAACACTCAAGAGTAGCATTACTGGCACCCATGGGCGATAATCAAACAGCAGCCACATCTCATGGAACCAGCTACATAAAATCATTTACCATGGAACTCTCCTGCCAGTGACTGTTTGGAAGGTTATTAATGGTCGTTGAGGTATTGTTCTCTTTGGTAACTAAAAGGTGGTGAATTAAGGACAGGGAAAGTGGGTAGTGGTTACCTGATGCGGGCTGCTGGAGAGCTGCACAGCTGGGCGTTGGTGGAATAGACTTGATCAAAAAAACCCAGCAGTTAAGAACGAATGTTTCAGATATGATGTAGATGTGTACATGATAGGGATTTATCACCACTGGAAGCTGCTGACTGTGTTAGGTATGGAGCTCAAATTACTGGTTATGCCAGTAATCAAAATCACTGAAAGATAGGAGAGTCCTTACAGCCCTTTCTGTTGACCCCAGTCATTAATCCCTGATATGGCCAAAGAATACACAGAGACCGAAAGCGTTGGGTTCCTGGGATGGAAAGGAGACCACGCCAGTGGACTTCTGGTGATCAGAGTAAGGTTAAACTTGGAAATGAGACAGTGAGAATATCAGGAGGGTCTCCACGTACTGGTGATTTAAAATATAGGCATGCAGCTGTCTCAACAGTTCTGCTGCTGCAAGACCCAATATTGTGAAAACAGAAACAAACAACACCAATCCTACTCTCAGAAAGTAGGAAACATGAGACATTTGCAATTTTTTTGGCACATATTTTTGAAAACTGAGTATTTCTGGCCAGAGTATGTTCTGCATTTTTATATTCAGGATGTTCTTGCTTGCTTTCCCCTTGTATTCCAAGTGGTGGCAGTGAATTAACTTTGTAAGGAAATGTACTATCCCAGAGGAAATTAAACTGCAACAGTTTGCTAGGTCATACAGCTATGCTTTTTAAAATCCAGATTTCCCATTATAAGACTAGGGAAGTATTTAACACATTTATTTACACCCACCCTATACAAATGCAAAAATATGTCAGAAATCTCACAAGAGAGTCAAGAGAGGGCCATCAGCGCTATGGTAAGCAAATGGGTTAAAAAACTTATTGAGGTGGAAAAAAAAGAACATAGTTTTCTCCTTAAAAGTACTTCCATGGGCAAGAGGAGGAACATTAATTTAGCAGAGTTATATCTGCTGGTCAAATAAGCAGGGGTGAGGTTTGCTATCTCCAAGGACTGCAATGTGTGTATCATAGCCTTGTGTTTTAGTACTCTTCAAAAACCAGCATGTTCAGGGATTTACCCATTTTTCTCAGGACTCCTGAACTGATGCCTCAACTACGCAATATGGAGGAGCTGGAGAAATAGAAACAGTCTACACATACTTCTGTGTTCTGACGAAGGCCGATTCTGAGAGTATCTTACTCCAAAAACATCCTCTGACAGACATGCAGGCACACTTCTGACATTCTGGGCCTGTCCGCGAGGTTTTAATGGAACTGAAAATCAGTTATTGCATTTATTATGATTTTGTGGTACATGTCTTTTTTGTGGGGTGAAGCTGAATTTGATCTTAAGGCCTCATCTACACACAGGATTAGGACCACATACTGACCTTTGCACAATTGCAATTACAGTACTGTAGTAAGTCTTTTTGCTGGTATTGGCTGTTCCCTGAGGAGAACTGCATCCTCCTGAGAGACTGCAGTAACAGCGACTACTTGAACCCAAGCACCGTACTCCCAACTGTATAGCACTATGTGAGAGACAACCTAAGAAATTGCCTCAATTTCAAACCAGAAACGGCCTTGAGGAGCAGTATACCATGATACACATGGTATGTGACATCATGGTATACTGATGTGTGACATGGTATACAGCTGAAGTGACACATAGAATGAATGATGTCTTTTATAAAGGACTGAAAGCTGCAAATGATGGTGGGAAGAGGACAGTGTATAAATAAATAAATTTTTTGCTTTGTCTTTCTTAAGTATTGCAGACAATATAAAAAGCAGGCATGTGTGTATCCATACAAAACCAGCCAGTTCTCTAGAAACAGGTCAAGCTGGAGGCTATTTCATAGCCAGGAAAGTTTCATGGTAACTGAACCTCAATTAGCCATTTCTGCTGGTCAATTACATTTACTACAGTCACAGGTGGATACAAATGCAGGCACAACTTCTTTAGCGGTGCTGAACCACAGTTACAGAAAGAGATCTGAGTAAAATACAGTTCCTACAAAAATGGTTACATTATGTGTAGTAGGTAATGCATATTTTGTGAACATTTCTAGAGAGAGAATAAAAAGTTAAAAGTATGTTGCAGGTATTACTATTATACCCCATAATGGGCCATAATAAAATAATTTCAGGAATTTTATAGGATTGAAAGGCATACCATAATCTGTTGAATTTTAAGACTGTAAAAATTAGCTAACCATTTATTCAAAGACTTCACACTCATTATTGGCTGTGCAAAACAACTTTTGAGTGTGACCTTAATACAGAATGCATATAAATGCTAACAATAATTGTAATGAAGTTTCCCTTGAAAGTTAGCTGACTGAAAGACTTCATTAAGAAAATATTTCTTAATTGTAATATTTGAAGCAAATCTCTAATGTGCTATGTTGCACTGAATTTTAGTTTACACTCTAATATACTATACTTGCCCATGGGACATTTCTCCAACTAAACAATATGGCTTGCAGCCCAAAGCCACATCTTGTTCCTCAAAGTTCATTAGGTGCTTTAGGTTCTTCCTACACAAATGCTCCACAGGACAGACAGACCCTTCCTTCTTTCCTGGGGCAAGTTCCTTGTTCAACCATCAGGTAAAGAAGCAGGAAAAAGATGCCTCCAGCACACAAATAATTAACTTCTGGAATAATTTTACTATGGCAGAATACCATTTTGCCTATCACAGTCTAAAATGACAGAAGACTGAGCCTCTGTGCTTTTCTTTTTCCTGTATTAAATGAGTAGAATTGGAGGTAAGAGGATATGCAGTTATATGTACATAATTCTAATGTAGAGCACAAAAGCAAGAAACAAGTAATAAAAGCACAGAAACGGTGGAACAGTGAAAGAACGATTCCAATGCAGGCAGTTTTATCCTACCTGCCACTTCCTTCCTGATGAAGGTGTGGCCACACCTATTCCAAACTTGTATTCTCTGAAACTCTGTGATGTCTAAACCCCTGGTTCTGTTGGAGGTTTGTCTTTTACTTCAGTGGAAGACCCATCTCTCACTAAGGATTTTATGGATATATTTGTGCACAATAATGAGAAGTATTCTTTAGAATAGAACACAATAGAATAGAATAGAACAGAACAGAACAAAACAGTTCCAGCTGTAAGGGACCTACAATGATCACCTAGTCCAACTGCCTGACCACTTCAGGGCTGATCAGAGTATGACAGTTGTCACACTGTTATCACACTAGCCAAACTGAATTTACATGCAGTAATGCTTTTTTCAGGAATTGCAGAGCTTGAGACAACAAGTGCTTGTAGTTTATGCAGTCAGACACAAACAGACTTTTATCCTGTCCTGGAGCTTGGCTGGCATGACAAAAGACCTTTGAAAAGTTGCAGTCCTTGAAGCAGGTAATGTGCTTGCAGCTTTGACACAGTTTGTAGGAAGATAATTCCGTGATGATCCAATGCTGATGACCATTTGCCAGCAGCAATTCCTTTCAAATTCCAAGATCTAGTCCATTTGTAAAACAGTTATGAATGTCCAATCATTTATAAATGTTTGAATTTCTCAGTAGATTTTAAGGCTTTGGTCTCCTTTCCTTGGACTATATGCTGTGCAATGCTGGGGGGTNNNAAAGCCACATCTTGTTCCTCAAAGTTCATTAGGTGCTTTAGGTTCTTCCTACACAAATGCTCCACAGGACAGACAGACCCTTCCTTCTTTCCTGGGGCAAGTTCCTTGTTCAACCATCAGGTAAAGAAGCAGGAAAAAGATGCCTCCAGCACACAAATAATTAACTTCTGGAATAATTTTACTATGGCAGAATACCATTTTGCCTATCACAGTCTAAAATGACAGAAGACTGAGCCTCTGTGCTTTTCTTTTTCCTGTATTAAATGAGTAGAATTGGAGGTAAGAGGATATGCAGTTATATGTACATAATTCTAATGTAGAGCACAAAAGCAAGAAACAAGTAATAAAAGCACAGAAACGGTGGAACAGTGAAAGAACGATTCCAATGCAGGCAGTTTTATCCTACCTGCCACTTCCTTCCTGATGAAGGTGTGGCCACACCTATTCCAAACTTGTATTCTCTGAAACTCTGTGATGTCTAAACCCCTGGTTCTGTTGGAGGTTTGTCTTTTACTTCAGTGGAAGACCCATCTCTCACTAAGGATTTTATGGATATATTTGTGCACAATAATGAGAAGTATTCTTTAGAATAGAACACAATAGAATAGAATAGAACAGAACAGAACAAAACAGTTCCAGCTGTAAGGGACCTACAATGATCACCTAGTCCAACTGCCTGACCACTTCAGGGCTGATCAGAGTATGACAGTTGTCACACTGTTATCACACTAGCCAAACTGAATTTACATGCAGTAATGCTTTTTTCAGGAATTGCAGAGCTTGAGACAACAAGTGCTTGTAGTTTATGCAGTCAGACACAAACAGACTTTTATCCTGTCCTGGAGCTTGGCTGGCATGACAAAAGACCTTTGAAAAGTTGCAGTCCTTGAAGCAGGTAATGTGCTTGCAGCTTTGACACAGTTTGTAGGAAGATAATTCCGTGATGATCCAATGCTGATGACCATTTGCCAGCAGCAATTCCTTTCAAATTCCAAGATCTAGTCCATTTGTAAAACAGTTATGAATGTCCAATCATTTATAAATGTTTGAATTTCTCAGTAGATTTTAAGGCTTTGGTCTCCTTTCCTTGGACTATATGCTGTGCAATGCTGGGGGGTGTTAACTTCCCCTCAACACACCATTTCCCTTATCTTCTTGTCTGGCTGCTTCTTTGTCCTCTTTGATATGTCTAAAGCAGTGTTCCCAGCTCTTAAGGTTACACTTCTTCAATAGCAAGAAGATGCCTGCGAGTGAGATATTTACAGTCTTGTGGCCTCTGTTTTCATCCCGTGCACATATTTTCAAGGTCTCTGGTATTATCCCACATTTAAACTCCACAGATAACAAAAGACGCCCAGAATCAAGTTTCAGTTTGCACTTCAAAATTACACAAGCTGATAACAAGCCTAACAGCCCACCAGTTCTGTGGCCTTACAAGGCTAGCATTAGGTTTCTTACTAGCAATGACAGTATCATTGTTACTGGGACACCCAGATAACAGTCACAGGCAGTATACTTCCTTGTGGGGACAGCAGGAATTTGTTTTCTATAGATTTTCTCTTTTCAGCCAGGCATCTGAACGTAGGATACCAGCCAAATTCTGACTAGCCAAGATTACCAGCATGTATCCCTTTGGTTCTCTGCAACTTTCTCTTGCAAGTTTGAGAGCAAGCCTGTGTATTTTGAATGAGTCTAGATCACAGGATCATAGAATAATAGAATGGTTTAGGTTGGAAGGAACCATAAAGATCATCTAGTTCCAACCCCCTTGTCATGGGTAGGGACACCTCCCACTAGACCAGGCTGCTCAAAGCCCCATCCAGCCTGGTCTTGAACACTTCCAGGGATGGGGCCTCTACAACTTCCCTGGGCAACCTGTTCCGGTATCTCAACACCCTCACAGTAAAGAATTTCTTCCCAATATCTAATCTAAATCTACCCTCTTTCAGTTTAAAAGTATTACCCTTTGTCCTATTGCTACATTCCCTGATAAAGACTCCTCCCCATCTTTCCTGTAGGCCCCCTTCCGGTACTGGAAGGCTGCTGTAAGGTCTCCCCAGAGCCTTCTCTTCTCCAGTCTGAACAACCCCAACTCTCTCAGCCTGTCTTCATAGGAGAGGTGCTCCAGCCCTCTGATCATCTTCATGGCCCTCCTCTGTACTTGGTCCAACAGGTCCATGTCCTTATGTTTGGGGCCCCAGAGCTGGGCACAGAACTCCAGGTGGGGCCTCACGAGAGCGAAGTAGAGGGCCAGAATCACCTCCTTCAACCTTCTGGCCACTTTTCCTTTGATGCAGCCCAAGACACAGTTGGCTTTCCGGGCTGTGAGTGCATATTGCTGGCTCACATTGAGCTTCTCATCCACCAACAACCCCAAGTCCTTCTCCTCAGGGCTGCCCTCAATCCATTCTCCGTCCAGCCTGTGTTTGTGCTTAGGATTGCCCTGACCCACGTGCAGGACCTTGCAGTTGGCTTTGTTGAACTTCATGAGGTTCACACAGGGCCACTTATCAAGCCTGTCCAGATCCCTCTGGATGGCATCCCTTCCCTCCAGCATGTTGACTGCTTCATACAGCTTGATGTCATTGGCAAATTTGCTGAGGGTCCACTCAATCCCACTGTCCATGTCACCAGCAAAGATGTTAAACAGCACTGGTCCCAGTACCGACCCCTGAGGAACACCACTTGTCACTGGTCTCAACTTGGACATCAAGCCATTGACCACAACTGTTTGAGTGTGGCTATCCAGCCAATTCCTTATCCATCTCTCCTCATTGGTTCTTCTATTACTTGGAGAAGGAAGTTATCATCAATGCATTCCAGGAACCTCCAGGATTGCTTATGCCCTGCTGTGTTGTCCCTCCAGCAGATACCGGGGTGGCTGAAGTCCCCCATGAGGACTACGGCTTGTGAACAGGAGGCTGCTCCTGTTTGTCTATAGCGGGCCTTGTCCGCAGATGCCCACTATAACATCATCTGTCCCTGCCCTCCCTTTGATCCTGACCCATAAGCTCTCAGTCACCTCCTCATCCAACACCAAGTGGAGTTCCACACACTCCAGCTGGTCATTGACATAGAGGGTGACGCCCTCTCCTCATCTCCCCTGCCTGTCCTTCCTGAACAGCCTATATCCTTCCATTACAACACTCCCGTCATAGGAACCACCCCACCATGTCTCTGTGATGCCAATAAGATCATAGCCCTGCAGGTGTGCATACACCGCTAACNCCTCTCCTCATCTCCCCTGCCTGTCCTTCCTGAACAGCCTATATCCTTCCATTACAACACTCCCGTCATAGGAACCACCCCACCATGTCTCTGTGATGCCAATAAGATCATAGCCCTGCAGGTGTGCATACACCGCTAACTCTGCTTGTTTATTCCCCATGCTACATGCATTTGTGTAGAGGCATTAAGTTTGGCCCCCAGTAAAGCTGACTTACTGGCTGGAATTCCTTTTTGCTGCACACCAGGTGCTCTCCTGCTGACCTGTGATTCTTGTCCAGGCTCCAGGCATCTATTGCTGGCACTGGCATTGTACTGGGGACTGGGATGGATTAATGTTCCCCTCCCCCAGCAACTTTAGTTTAAAGCCTTCTTCACCAGCTTGGCAAGCCTTAGGCCAAAGATGTTCTCCTCCTCCTCTCAGAGATGGATCCCATCAACCCCCAGTAGACACTGTTTCTCAAAGCAAGTCCCATGGTCTAAGCAGCCAAACCCCTGGCTGTGGCACCAGTCCTGTAGCCATTTATTGATTCGCCAGGTCTGACTGGCCCTTTGAAACCCTCTGCCTTTGACCGGGAGTAACCCTTCTCCAGGTTCTTGTCACCTATTACTGGTACTGGCATCATACTGGTAGGAGTGGGATGGATTGCAGTTCCCCTCCTGCAGCAACTCTAGTTTAAAGCCCTCTTCACCAGTTTGGGAAGCCTCTGACCAAAGATGTTTTTCCCCTTTTCTTACAGTTGGACCCCATCCAGCCCCAGTAGACCAGGTTTCTCAAAGTGAGTCCCATGATCTAAGAAGCCAAACCCCGATGCTAGATGTACTAGCAGATCAGTACATTGCAGTAATGGATGGACTTACCCTGTCACCAGATCTTTTAGAGTTTAAATAACTGTTTAAATTACTTCCACAGGGAAGAAGTGGGAGACTGAGTCTGGATAAAGTGTTTGGAAAGGATGGCTGGGATAGTGTAAGCAAGACAACTGTGACTGGCAACCAGTGATTAAGCATTACAGAGGTTGGAAGAGATTTAGAAGGGAAAAGATATATGGAGAAACTAGGGAATAGTGAGAAAATAAGGAGTGGCACTGGCTGATACTGGGTCAGTGAACTGGGAAGAATGGGGCTGAGGAACCCAGGAAGCTGGAATGAAATGTGTGGGACAGGGGAACCTGAAGGAGAGCAGTTTAATGAGAAATGCTGCTGGAAAAAGCAGCTGGGGGGACTGAGTTATGAAACTCAAAGGGCCTTTCACTGATTGGATGAGTAATATGAGACAAATGGGACTAGGAATAAGGAGTCTACATGAGGAAAAGGCAGGAGAGAGATAGTGAAGGATACAGAACAGATGATGTTAAGCATCTTCTTTTTCCTAAAATGTCACAGGTGAATGGCTGTGATCCATTAGAACACATTCAAAATTGGTAAAGATCTTGAATTTAATCAGAGGCCTGCCATCAGCATATTTTCTCCCTTCTTCAGCACAACTGTCTCCTCTCCTTCAGTTATTTTCTGTACTGAAGAAGCAGAGATCTATTTCATGGACTATTAGATTCATAGAATGTGTTGGGTTGGAAGGGACCTTTAAAGTTCATCTAGTCCAACCCCCCTGCAGTAAGCAGGGACATCCTTAACTAGATCAGATTGCTCAGAGCCTCATCAAGCCTGGCCTTGAAAGCCTGGCCCGTTTGTTCCAACCCTGCATGTATCACTGGGACACACTGCTTTTTGATGATGCACATGACTAGGGCTATGACACAAAGCACATGTTTAGGGCTATAAAAACCTCAGAAGATAAGGGCTGCTAGTTTTAAGAGTGTTTTTCAGCCATCATTTTTTGCCTCTTTTATGATACTTGTAGAACAGTCAGCAAAATATACACCCCGAAAGGAATCTTGCCCCAGGCTGTACCAAGCGTAGTGCAGGTGAGTGTCCTAAAGTCTGTATATTCTGTGTTTTAGAATATAGCAGGCTGACAGTGATCAAACCTTCAGGGAAGAGAAAAGCTGGTCCCTAGGGTGAGTTCTGATTCACCCTGTATTTGCTACTGAGTTACTGGATAATACTGGGCAAATCATTAAAACAAGCTTTTCACATCTAATTGCCAATTTGACTTATTCAAGGCATTATTATTTAGTTTACAGAAGTGTTGAATTCTTGCAGCTACGAGTCAGTAGGAGAAGTGTGCTGAACCAGCACAAAAAATATAAAATACCTGACCTTTGGCATCTCTAAATTGGCATTGGGAATAAATAGACACTGTCCACTCTAATCTTCCTGTACTTCAGTTCTACTCTGTAGGGGCAGAGGAAGGAGGAATGTACATTCTGTAAATTGAGGGCAGAGAAGGAGAAAAATAATTCTCTATCACCTTGCTGAGAGGTGTGTAAATGTAAATTTTTACTTTAAAAAGATTCCACACTCTTGTAAAAGACATGAGGGAGATCTATAGGACAAAAATTAATCTGTTGTCAAAGTAGCAGTTGAAAAGAGCATGGTGCAGAAAGCCTGGGGTGAGAATAAACAGAATACTTAAATGTCAGGGTCCATGAGCCCAGTAGTCCCATGTCAGCTTAGCCCGGGGCATTCAGTCCCAGTAGGAGTGCTGGTCCACATCTCAGCCTCCTGGCCTGCCTGGCTGACATCACAGCTTGACCTCAGACCTGCCTCGTCATGGCCATCTGTGTGATGGGGTTATAGCTGAACGAATTCCCAGTTGGTTTGCAGATTTTAATCACAAGTTCTCACCAATTTATGTTCATTCCCATTGTAAGAGGCACATCTTGAATCTGGATCCAGTTGCTATTCTCCAACAGATCAGAGGGCACCATGAACAGCAGCTTCAGGTCCTGACATACAGCTCAGGTTTCCAGTACCTTTGAAAGAAATCTCTGTGCACCATTGCTGTTGGAGGTGAAGGTCAGTTGGGTCTGCTCTTTATGGTCAGATGGTGTCAAATACCTCTGTGGAATGAGCATAGAGGGGAGAGACTGACATCATATAACCTACCTCAAAAAAGCATGTGGCATTCTTCAGCCAGCTGAAATACATACGATGGCTGCTAATGATGAGATAGACAGTCTGAGAAGCCTAAACTAGCCATATTTCTGTCCATCACTCAAAGATACTTGTCAGTATTCTGGCAGTTGTCTCCCTTGTTCTGCATCTTTAGAGTGCAGTTTGGGTTCCTCCCATGTGGCCCTTCAAAATCCTAATATTTCCTGGGAAAAATAACATAGGTAGTTAATTTGGCAAATAGAAGACATGATGTATTTCCTCCTAGCAGTTACCTAATACTTTTATTTCCTTGGGAGGCCAGCAATGCACAGTCTCTGCCAATGCTGTGCCAGAGCCTGTTCTTGTCAGTGTTCAACCTGCGCTCCTAGCTGTGGGGCAGTACTGGTTTTCTCTGACACATTACGTATAGCTCTAGTTGTTTTACTCCAGACTGTTGAGAAAGGAAGTTCATGAGAGAAGAGCCTCATTTTATTTTTCTTCTACGTCTTATTTGACCTGTTCCATGTTCTCATGCTGGAACTTTACAAATAGCTCCTGCTGATAGATTGTTTTCCCGTGAACACTTCAATACTTGTAATCACAGTGTATTGTGTTCTAGCAGCTCTATTTTATGACACCATGCAGCTCACCAGAACAACTAGTGTCTGAAAGCTCTTACTATCATCTCTGCCTTCCACTTGCAAGACTAAATGTGGGAAGATGCAGTTCACAAAAAAGAAACAACATATCAAAATAATATGGAGGAACTGCTGAAAGTGGCAACATAGTTTGTGTGATTTCTGAAAGCTCACAGCTCTGTTTTTGTCCTCAAGTCCCTTGTGGAGAAAAGCTGCCTGTTCTACATGCTCATAGCTTACATGTGTGAGCTTAAAGTGGGTACTTCAGAACTCATGCTTAGCCTTTGACAGATATATGGCAGGGTCCTCAAGGAGGACGACCTCCATGTACAGAATGAGAACCAGGCTTTCCTGGCCCTGATCTAGTCAGTGGAATTTAGGGAAGAGGAAAAGTAAACATATTCCAGAAAGATTTTTACCTATATCCATGTGCCTGGGGTCTCAACCAAGACACTGGTGGCTACGAGCCATGACGTGCTGATGCTCAACAGTCATCCTGTCCCTCTGGCTCAGATGGAAAGGATTTTGAGTGGCACAAAGCAAGAACGTGCTTAAAGACTGCTTTCTCTTCCAGAGGAAGAGGTCAGTAATCGACTCTGTAATGATTTTAGGAGGCTAGGAAAAGGATGTAAGATTTAATGATGTGGGCTTTGATTATACTTTTGAGCTTGCATGTTTTGCTTATATGTGGCTGAAACTGACAGAGATGCCATGTAAAGCAGCTCCTCCTGGTGCAGCATTAGCCATTAGTGTCACTGGAGAAATAACAGACCAGATCACTACCTCAAAGGCAGCTCATTGATGTGACATAGAAAACAATTCCTGAACTGAGGTACTGCCTGTAGGTTTGGTCTTCACATCATGGTGACCTGTGGGGGAGTAATGTACTGCCTTGGGGACTGTGCTGATACAAGGAAATAGGTCTCTAACATTTGCAAGTAGGATGATGGGAGGAATGAGAACTGGACTCTGTTTGGGAAAATAAGAATGCTACTGCCTTGATCACCACAGGAAAAAAGTGAAGTTAATTTATATCGTGACAAGGCAGATGAATGATTGTTTCCTATCTGTTCAGATGGCAGATTACTTTGACACTTAGGCAGGGAAAGTGGTGCAATACCTCACCTTCTGTATTGAATTCAACCATAAACCTGTTGTTGTCTTTTCCACAGGAAAACATCCTGAGTGTGCACAGCTCCAAAAAAAGTTTTTGGTTATCAGCTTGCAGAAAAAGAAGTAATCAAATTAACAAACATGTTTGTGATGTTACCAAATACCTGCACTTTAGATTTATTGCATCCGGTGTGCTCAGTTGAAGACCATAACGAGGTCCCTCCTTTATGGAGGCATTGTTTATGCAAATGAAAGATGACCTCAGGAATATTCTCTCAGACTACACCAGAAAGCAGGGAAATAGGAAAATTCTAGCAGATCCTTCAGAAATTCTTGACTAGTCAGTTTCCCATACATTTCAGAGTTCTTCTAAAAATTGCTTTTAACCCTGTCTTCCACAACATCCTAATAGACAAGCTGACAAAATATGGGTTAAATAAATGGACAGTGAGGTAAATTGAAAACAGGCTGAACAACCAGGCCCGGAGGTTGTGATAAGTGGCACAAAGTCAAGTTGGAAGCAAATCACTAGTGTTATACCCCATCAATGGGCCAATACTGTTTAATTTCTTCCTTAATGACCTGGGTGATGGGGCAGAGTGCTGCTTCAGCAAGTTCACAGATGATACAAAACCAGGAGGAGTGGCTGTTATACCAGAGGGTTGTGCTGCCACTCAGAGGGACCTCGACAGGCTGAAGAATTGGGTGGAGAGGAATATCACAAAGTTCAACAGCGGGAGATGCAAAGTCTTGCATTGGGGTGAGAATAACTCCAGGCATCAGTACATGCTGGGGGCTGAGCAGCTGGAGAGCAGCTCTACAAAGAAGGACTGTGGGGTCCTTGGGGACAAGAAGCTGACTGTCCACCAGCAATATGCCCTCGTGATGAAGAAGGCCAACAGCATCCTGGGCTGCATTAGAAAGACTGTTGCCAATATATCAAGGAAACTAATCCTTCCCCTGTACTCCACGCATCTGGAGTGCTGAATCCAGTTTTGGGCCCAGAGTACAAGAAAGACATTGACATGCTGGAGCAAGTCCAGGGCAGGACCACGAAGATGATTAAGGGACTTAAGCATCTTTCTTATGAGGAGAGGCAGACAGCTTGAACTGTTTAGCCAGTGGCGTGATGGCTCAGGGGATCTTATCAATGTGTATAAATACCTGATGGGAGAAAATGAAGAAGAGGGAACCAGGCTCTTTTCAGTAGTGCCCGGTGACAGGACAACAGCCAATGGACAATTTATTTTATTTAAAAATAAAAATTAAAAAAAGAATAAAAAAAAAGACATTCAATCTGAACACAAGAAAACACTTTTTTACTGTGAAGGTGGTCAAACACTGGAACAAGTTGTCCTGAGATGTTTTGCAGTCTTCATCTGTGGAGAATACTCAAAACCAGACAGGAGACAGGGAAGCCTGCTTTTGCTGACCCTGCTTGAGCAAGCAGGTTGGACTAACCAGCCTAAGCAATTCTGTGACTCACCTGCCACTTCTTTTGATAAAAGAATGCACCCTTTATGTCTAATTCCTTATAAAAACCCCTCTACATTGCATTCCCGTCTCTGGATTCTTTAGCCCCACTCAATCCATTCAAAATGCGATTTCACAATCTCATGTTGTCAAGGTTCAGATTGCTTCTTCCATAATTCATATTATTTCAAGTGCCTTGAACCCGTATTTGCAAACCTGCCTCTTTATACTACTCCTCCCTGGATCTCTTGTCATATTACTCCTGCTGTTACTGTTCTGCTCTGACAGTCTGTCCTTCTGCTTTGTTCATCTTTGTGCAGCTGTGTGTTTCCCTTAGGCATGGAACAATCTCTATCTTCTTATTCAGATTCTACTTGAATACCAAGCACTGCTGTGACTGCACCACATGTTTATTCATTCTAGGTACATTTCTTACTCTGCCTTCTGTTTCTGGGTGTTCTTTTGTAAGCAGCTGCGCCTATTATCTTAGGATGTTTGTGTTTAACATAGCAGTCACTATGTCTGCTCTTTACTCCATCCAGTTAAATTCTCGTGGCAACAAATCAGCATGGTAAACTGAAAGCAGTGTTGGCTTCCTGTGATACTGGAGGCCTTGTAGCAGAAGACAAATGTTTGTCAATATGCATATGAAGTGAGGGTGAGACACTTCAAGCCCTCTCACCTAGCTGGTGAGTCAGTGCTTCCCAAGGAGTCTCTCTCATGAAAAAAATGCTGTCTTTCTGGAGATGAGAACTACATATATTTAAAAGCTAGCCACTCTTGAGCGTTGTAGTGATAAACTTGTGTCTCCAGTTTGATTGTCTGAACGTGTGAATTGCTCTCTGCTCTTCCAGGGCAGGCAAAACAAGGTGAACAGCTGCAGCATGCGTCTGTAGTGCAGATGGACTTAAATTGAAGGACAGTGAAGCGTAAGCATGTTTTCTTTGTGGGCTTTAGTCTTCATAAACCCATTTAGTAGAACTGCTAATTGTAGCTCTAGCTGCCCAAGTCAGTGTACGTGCAGTGATCTCTACAAATCTGCTTTGAGGGAGCTTCCAGCTTGATGTGAAGTGATGCGCAGGGTATCTGCTTTGAAGCAGACAGATGCCGTTAGCTTTACGTGCCTCTCAAACCAGCTCTTTTTGGCTCCTGTAACTTGCAGAGAAGTAGGAATTGGATAAAGTAGCTACCATCTTTCAGATATAGGAGTCTAGTTATAAAATACTAGGTTCTCATAACTGAAAAGCTGGGGTTTTTTTTATATAGCTTGAAAGTCTCTAGCCATCAGCAGGTTGAGGGAACCTCTTCATTTATTTCAATGGACCTGGACCAGATCCTAGTCATTATGTGTTCTCCCCTTCTAATTGTTGTTAGCTGTTGGCTCTTGTGCAATGAGGTTCTAGTTAGAGAAAGTTCCTGGGATATGGCTCATGTCCAGATGTCAGTTGTACAATGCCTTTCTCATCTGCATGCTTCTAGAGAGTAGGACTTGCATTTAACTTTTCTGTTATGGAAACATCTGTTCTACTAAGTGTTCAATTTTGTGAACAATAAATCACTTAAATCACTCAGTGAAAATCACACTACTTTGTTGCAAGGATTTCTTTAATGTTGGAACTGCAGAACTGTAATCCCATATTTTCATAAATGCTTGAAAACACCTTTTTAAACTACTTTTAAAACAGATCTCAATACATTTATAAATTGGAATTATATGGCATCCTCTTTCAAAGAATGGAGATAAACAGAACCATCCTGAAAGTCTTTTGTAGTCTAATTGGCTTTTAGGCTTTCCTTGAAGGTTTATTCGTTTAATATTTCTGTAATAAACTCTTCTCCTCAGTGTAACACATCAATAAATGACTATGGATGAATTATGAAGGGTACTACTTATGTTCTGTACTGGTCTCTAAGCACTGACATCTGCCTTTCAAAAAGGCATTATCCTGACTTATTGTGCAGGGTAAGAAAGCAGGAAAAAGATAACAGCTTTGATAATGCAAAAGTATTTCACAGTGCACCTGAATTATAGCATACAAATTTTGGAATTCATCATCAAGACAGATCCGCTAACTCAATGTATTTTCCTTTGCATCTAAAGCAAATAGCATTGTTACCCATTCTCATGGAACACAGATAAGAATTTTCTTGGACCATTTGGAAACTTATAATTCTGCTTGTATTTCATATGCCTTTATCCCTATTCTGCAAGTTTAAGATAGGCTTTTCATTTTAAATCACAATATTCTATTTGTGTTTATGTCATTAAGTCCTCAGAAATCTCCCATGGGCCTAAGAGACAGTGGAAGAGTGAAAGAGGAAGTTGATAGGTTGTCATCCAAAATTCACTATTCACAGTTAAAGAGTAGTAGTGAGATATTCCACTTTTGTTTACATATAAGGAAAGAAATGAAGATGAGAGTGCATTGTTTGAATAAATTATGGGACAAAGTTTTCATCAAGTTTGTGTGAAAGCATGGCATACACTTCATGATGGTGTTTCATTTTTATAGTCTCCCTGTTTCTATATTCTATGTTCTCTATATTTTATAGTTATGAAATTGGGGCCTGCTTACTGCTGTAACTCCAGTTTTCCTGTGGCTTCTGGACATTATTTAAAATAAATGACCTTGATGTGTTTCTCCTAGAAGACAAAATACAGGGAAGTCTAGCCTCCTGCCATGCCAGATTCTGAGTTTTCACAGGAGAAACCAGGCACATGTTTTTATTGACAAAGAGAGGTGAAGGAAGCTTTCTGTCATACGGGATGAGTTTGCTTGTTCTTTTTTCCCAAGCAAACAATATTGACAGTGGGGAAAAAAAGTGCAACTCAACATGCAGTTTATCTCACGTTCTTAAATTCACATAGGAAAAAAATTACTTGCAGCGTTACACTTTTCTCGGAATTTGGCCACCTTCTGCAACATGTTTGAATGACATTATAACACAAGCCTGAATGGCATACCTCTAATACACCATGAAACACACGCACAAACTTACAGGCAACATGTAAAAGGAGTTTAACAAGTACCTCTTGCAGCAACTGCACTAGGTTAAGGGCTGCCTGTGTAATTTTATCCTTTCTACATCGTTATTTTTTCCTCCCCTTAGTCTCTGCTGTGCCAACAATTTGCATATCTGTATGATAAACCAGATACAGAAACTGAGCAAAGTTGCTTTGTCAAAAAAATCACTTGCATCAGAAATCATTGCCTTTCAAATAAGGTAAATACCACTTTTGTCAATGTATGGTTAGCAGAATACATGGTGTTTTAAATTACACCAGTTTAAGCTTCCCAATTCCGGACAGAAAACACATCAAATGACAACAGAAAACCACCGACGTTTTAATTGACTTATTCCGCCGGTGCGGATTTGTCTCCAGGGTGCCGACGGCCCGCTGTTGTGCCGGCACTGGCACTTACACCGGGTGCGCACCTCCTCTGCGCCCGGTTACGGCGGAGCACCCGTCCTTTGGCGGGAAGCAAGCACGGCTCCACNTGCCCGGGCCTGCCGTGCCGAGCGCAGCCTGGGCACAAGCCGGGCCCCTCTGCGGCCCCCGCCCTCCCACCGCCAGGTGCGGGAGGAGGGAGGAGCCGGGCGGCCTCACCGCCCCCGGCCGCCAGCACCCCCCGCCCCTCCGCTCCCCGCGGCGCTCCTGGCGCTGATTGGCTCGAGCGCAAGTTGTCACGCGGAGAGTTCCGTTATCCCCGCCCTCTCTGCGCGCTGATTGGCTTTGCCGCCGGGCGGTACTGGGCTCTCATTGGCGTAGGCGGTGTGCCCGCCCCTTCTGCTCTGGTTTCTAGCGCAGCGCAGGCGCGGAAGCTGCAGCTTCTCGCGCCCCGGTGCCTCAGCCGCTTCTCGCGCCCATGGACGACATGGAGGTCTTCGGTGAGCAGCAGGCACAGCAGCCGGTGTACACCGCCGGCGATAACGGGCTGGTGGGTGACATCGATGAGGATCCTGCCGCCGCTTTCCTGGCGCAGCAGGAGAATGAGATCGCGGGTATCGAGAACGACGAGGGCTACGACATCCTGGAGGGCGGTGAGGTGCCCGACGGCCTCGACCTGGGTACGCGCCGGGGGCGGCGGGCCCCCCTCCACCGCCCCTACCCGCGGCGGGAGGCGCGGTGCCCGGTAGCGGGGAGGGGAGGGGAGGGGTGGGGTCCTGGCCTGGTGGGGCTTCCCAACTTCCCTTCTCCCTCGGAGGCCCCGTGGCCGGGAGGGGGCGATGCCGGCGGGGCCCTCGCCTGGGCTTTCTTCCCCGAGCACATGCCGCCGGTGAGCTGGGCCTGGCCGCCCGGGGATGGACGCGGGGTTGGGTCTGGGCCGCGCAGGCACGCCGTGTTGCTCTGCCATGGCGTAAGCTATCGCCCCGCTCCCTCAGGCGCGGTGTTGCTTATGGTTTTTGTCTCCTAAAGGCGCCAGCCTGGGTGCCCCGGCTTGCCGAGGTGTTGAGAGCAGTGCTGGATAACTCTGATCTCTTCTAATCCAGGAGCCTGCCTGATGGGAAGATCCGCTGAAAGCAGGATAAGGCAACATGTTGTGCTCTGCCACTCGTGTTTCTATCTTCAGAGGCAGTGGTCTTAGTCTTAAAGTGCACTAGCAGTTGAGCTAATGTTTAATTTTGTTAAGCCTCTAGCCTTTGTTCCTTGGTAACCTTTGTACTGAATGTGAGAAAACTGACACTGCAGAACACACTGTTACATTCCGAGGAGAGTGCCTAGGTATGTTGGGAACTAGAAATTAGTGTGCTTTCAGTTAGTTTAACGGTAGCTGAAGCAGCCTTGAATCAACACTTCTGATTACGAAAGGTTTAGGACTTTTAACTGAAGCCTAAGTGGAGAGGAGTTGTGAATGTAGGATGCTGCTGTGCTTAACTGATGTTTCAACACCGTTGTCCATAGGAACATACTCTCATGTGACATTCCTTTGTCGCTTCAGGAAGATGCCTCTCTTCTTCAGACTAAGTTGAATAACTGTGCTCCCCAGTTCACTGTTGGAACGTCTTCAGAATTAAGTCTTTGTTATGCAACCTGAATTCTGAAAGTATTGGCATATCTTATGTATGAGGATGCAGGTTCATAGTATTTCTTAGAATAAAGCCCAACTAGATAAACTGGGTAATGGAGACCTGCTGTTACCAGTGCTCACTTACTAGTAGCACAGCCCTTAGAGTCAGCTCATTCATGAAGTTCAAAACATAAGGACTACGTACTTCCAGTGAAAAGGGTGTTTACAGGGGAGTAACTTGCTGAAGTGCTAAAGCATGAGGATAATCACTATCCGAACACCATCCTGTTTTGGTGTCAGACATAACTCATAACCTGACTTCTGTATCCTATGTATAGTGTAGACACAGTGGACGCTTCCCCTCTTCAGAAGCCTCAGATGTGCATTATTCCTTATACGGTCTTTACATTCCAAACAGGCTCTGGAACATTAAAGTAGCTGTTTGAGGGCTATTTCTTTGGAGAAAGTTCTGACACTGCCTTTCTCACAAGGTGCTAGAACCAACTAGATCCATATCTTCTCTACATGCATGCCATGTGGCTATTGCAGAGCAATTCCTTGTCAAAAAGTCAACTTATTAAATATTTCTAGATTGGCTTGGTATGTAAAAGTTGTTCTTAAGCTGCTTTTCAAGAGTTTTTTTTCTCAAGTCACGTTAAGTTCACTTGTCATGGAATGCAAAACTGTTATTGGAGAATTTTCTCTAGAAAGCGTGTCATAAAATAAGGAATATGATAATATGATCTAAGGATCTGGGAAGTCTAGGTGTGGGCTGTATGTCATGTTGCTTTCCTGTAGGCACTGGGATTGCATTTATGTTCTAGCCTGTTAAATATTGCTTGTGGACTTTTGGTGGTCCCATTTTTTTAACATAACATCCATTTGTTGACTGTCGGAGCCTGTACTTACTTCCTCCTTGTTAAAAAGTGTGCACTGCAGCTGTGCAAAATGTACTAGTTAGGCATGGTGACAAATGATTCTTAGGTAAATCCTTAAGCATCGTGATCAGGGATTTGTGGATTTACTTTTTTTAACTGTAACCTTTTTGAACTCCTTATTTACAAGTCTGTTGGATAAGTTTGCTTTCTAAATACTGGGCCAAAAGTCGTAACTCAGGCCACTCTCAACTGAAGTTTGAAGACCTTAACTTCAAATACTGTGAGAAGCAGTCACCAACTTCTTGAAATATACTTGCAAGAAACATGGTGTTTCATCCAACAAACAGTTTTAAATTGCAGCCTATTAAAAAAAGATTGCATAAATACAGTGACAGTAGTGAACTCCATGAACAGTTAATATCAATATCAGGAAGCTAATACTGATGTGTGTTGTTGTTAATACCAGCCAAAATACTGGATGAGTATGGGGGGAATAGCAGAATGCTGCCAAGCTTGTGTGTGTCACTCAGAATCACTTCATATTGACATGGTCAGGGTTGGAATACTGGCCTGAACCAGTAGGCTATTTGTTATGTAAATAGCTATCCTGTTCAAGCTTCCTGGGCATGTGAAAACTAATCTTATTTCCCTTGAAAGATAAAGCATAATCACTGTTTCAGAAAACAGGAAGTACTGTATAAATCGAGTAACAGAGTGCTGTTGCCTAGTTATTAGTAACTTAGTCTTTTATGAGATTTCCTTTTCAGTGATAAATCAATGCCTGCATTTACAGTCAAATTCTTCAATTCTCTCCAGTCTGACAATACTAGGTCTCTGGGTTATAGCAGGACTTGCTATGTCCTATAAGCAGGAGTGAGTGAGTTCAGGTTGAAGTGTGTGGCTTCTAGAACCTGTATGTCAATATAAAAACCTTGTGACAGCTTGTCAGGTAGCTTCTTAGGGAGAATTACATTCAAAGACAAGCTGTTTTATATGTTAACAATCATGAAAATACACACAAGTTTAATGTAGGCTGTCTAGTCTCAAACATTGCCTTCACAGTTCCTGGCTCTGTCGTTCTTATGTGAACTTGAGTGAATGATGTTTCTCCATCTTCTGAAGAGGTGCTCTCTAGGAATTAAGAAACTTAATTGCATTTGGTGGTTTGTCCATAAACCTCATTTAATATCCTTTGAGGGACTGAATATGAATTTGCTTGAAAATGTTTTACTCTGTTTAAAATGTCTGTGGTGCTAACTAAAGAGACAAGGAAGCAATTCTTTCCTGAATCAGAGTTAGTTGTTGGTCACTACTGATACTTTTTCTTAATCATTTCAACAGCCATTGTTCTGGATTTCGCTATTCAGTCAATATCTTGAGGCTTCAGAGCACCATAAGGTAGCACTGAGAAATGTATAATAAAGGGATGGTTTCTGTTTAACTTGTATTTGCTGTCTTGTGGTGATACTGCATTATTTTGAAGCTCATGGTAGAAAAACCTACCTTTCTGTTTACAAGAGGGTACTATATCTACTGGGAAATTACAGAAGCATTATTGCAGAGAGGAAGGTGTGGTCTAGTACTAGCCTATTGATTATATGGGAAATGAGAGAACTCTAGTGGGTTTTGGTATGACAGCAAGTTAGAACTAAAGCATAGGAAAGAAGGACTCTTCCTGACCCGCTTGCCTTTGTTTTGCACACAGGCATGACAATGAGTTATGGCTAGAAAAACTGTTTCTTCCTCAGTTTCTTGCATAACTATCTAAACAAAAACTTTGGAGAAGATTCTTCTTTCCCATCTTATTATGGATGAAAAGTAGGTGAAGGGGAAGCATAATCTCTGCCTGAAAGAAAAAAGAATGGGAAACTAGGCTTTGAGTGGTGAAGTTACTTAACTTTATGCCAGAATATATTAAACTTAGTTATGGTCTCCTGTTGCTTTATTTAGAGGTCCTAGTTCACTCAAAGTAGCAATGAAGCAGCAGAGTACTTACTGTTTAAATGACATGCTGAAAGTAGCTTATAAAAAGTACTTTTATTTATGGTCATATTGAAGTTCTTTTTTCCTGCATGAGGATATTGTCCAAAGCATAGCTGGACAGGAGGACCTCAGGAGGAGCGAATCCGTGAGTTAGGAAATGGTTGGACTTGTGTTAGAAGAGCTACCTGTGCGAAGTCCTGCCTTTGACTTTTTTCATAACTGTTGTCTTTTGCATTGAGAAAAAGACTTCAGAGAGGCTAGTGAACAAGGCTAAGCAAACTTCCTTTTATGCCAATGTTGTGATTTAGCCTCAGATGGCAATAAAGAACCACATGGCTGCTCTCTCGAACTCCCACCCCACGGGGAAGGATCGGAAGAAAAAGGCAAAACTTGTGGGTTGACACAAAGGCAGTTTAACAGAACAGCAAAGGGGACAAGAAAACAACAACAATAACATGGTTAGAGGAATATACAAACACAGTTATGGAACTACTGCTCACTGACTGGAGCTGGGATGCCCCAGCCTGGTCCCAGCGGTGACTTCCTGACGCCCTCCCCTGTCAGCTCAGACTGGGCATGGCTTACATGGGATGGAATACCTGTGTCCCTGCTGGAGCCTGGGGAGAATTAACCCTATCCCCACCGGAACCAGGACATTATCCACCCCTTATTCCATACCATCTATGTCATGCACAGATCTTACAGGTTCCAATGAATTGCCACCACTTCCCCTGTCTTATATACATACATATGTATTCATACAGGTATAATGCCCTTAGTCGTTATAATGCCTGGGCCATCCCCCTAAAATATCTGTTGAGTTCATTTAATACATGTCTTTGGGCTCCATCTGCTAGAACAGTCTCTCAGGGCAGGTGAGATGGTGTGTGGTGCTGGACTGTTGCATGCTGTATTTTTGGAGCTTGCGGCTGGTATACCCAGTGCAGCTCATGCCCACAGTCCATGGGCTGAAGATGTAGATCTCGAGGAGGTTGCTGGGCACCAGCTGCCGAGGTCAGTAATGATTCCATCACCACTGTGCTTTACTCGGTTTTTCATCAAAGTCCATCTGTCCTTAATTTGTGTGATTCTTACTGTAGTACAGCTGATAGCAATTATAGTAATGAAGACATACAGTGGCAGGGTTATTTAGCAATTAACATCATACAATTTGATTCATTGGCTGTTCTCACCCAAAATCAGATCCCCATGAGGTGCATGTCAGACCTCCCCATCCTTCCACATCACCCACCAGGTGCACCCAGGTCCTTGAGCAAAAGCAGTCCTGTGGATGGGTTTGCCTTTGCCTGAGGCAGGAGTAACCCAGCCTGTCTTCCCTAACATATTCTTCATGTGCACTATGGGGACTTTATCCCGTTCTACGGTACGTGGAAGTTTCGATCAGGCAGGGCCAGCTCGATTGGTAGATCCCATAGTGTTAACTAGCCAGGTAGCTTTTGCTAAATGTGTATGCCAGTGTTTTAAAGTCCCGCCACCCATTGCTCTCAGTGTAGTTTTTAACAGTCCATTGTATCATTCTGTCTTCCCAGAGGCTGGTGCATGTTAGGGGAGGTGATATACCCACTCAATACCATGCTCTTTGGCCCACGTGTCTATGAGGCTGTTTTGGAAATGAGTCCCGTTGTCTGACTCGGTTATCTCTGGGGTGCTATGTCGCCACAGGAATTGTTTTTCAAGGCCCAGGATAGTGTTCCGGGCAGTGGCATGGGGCACAGGGTATGTTTCCAGCCATCCGGTAGTTGCTTCCACCATTGTGAACACATGGCGCTTGCCTTGATGGGTTTGTGGCAGTCTGATATAATATATCTGCCAGGCCTCCCCATATTTATATTTCAGCCATCGTCCTCCATACCAAAGAAGCTTTAACCGCTTGGCTTACTTGATTGCAGCACATGTCTCACATTCATGGATGACCTGTGCAATAGTGTCCATGGTCAAGTCCACCCCTTGGTCACGAGCCCATCTATATGTCGCATCTCTTCCTTGATGAGCTGAGGTGTCATGGACCCATTGAGCTATGAATAGTTCACCCTTAAGTTACCAGTCCAGATCCGCCTGACCCACTTCAATCCTAGCAGCCTGATCCACCTGCTCGTTGTTCTGATGTTCCTCAGTGGTCTGACTCTTGGGTACATGGGCATCTACATAATGTACTTTCACAACTAGATTATCTATCTGGGCAGCGATATCTTGCCACAGTGGGGCAGCCCAGATGGGTTTGCCTCTGTGCTGCGCGTTGCCCTGCTTCCACTGCTGTAACCACCCCCACAGAGAATTTGCCATCATCTATGAATCAGTATAGAGATAAAGTACTGCCCATTTTTCTTGCTTAGCCTCCACTCTCCATTAGATTTTTAACACCAGCCATGTAGGACTGTTAAAGGGTGAGCGAGTCTTGCTGGTCACTCCTTGAACTTCTAATTGACGAATCAGTTTATGGATGGGAATCAGAGAGTCTTGGTTAGTGCGATATTGCCACTGATGCACTGTTGTGGTAGCAATCAGCACCTGTTGTTCTTTCACCCTTGCCAACCCCACAACAGAAGGGTCCTCTGAGAGACCGGGCAAGGTAGACAACTGTTTAACTTCCTCTGTCTCCAAGGCAGCTATGCCAAAGGCCCACTGGTACCCTTCTGGGTCCTTAAAATACCCTCTCCTGAGGTAGTCTATACCAAGGATGCATGTAGCCTCTGGGCCAGTCACAATGGGATGCTTTTGCCACTCATTCCCAGTTAGGGTCACTTCAGCCTCCAGAACAGTCAACTCTTGGGATCCTCCTGTCACCCCATAAATACAGATGGGTTCTGCCCCTCTATAACTGTGTCCCTGCCGGAGCCTGGGGAGAATTAACCTTATCCCCACCAGAACCAGGACAGCCAAGTAGTACTGAGTCTTATATTAATGCAGCTAGTTCTGGTTGCCTTCAGAGTAGTTGGTCATCATTGCAATAAGCCTCTGAAGCCATATGTTGACTTGTATGACTGAAGTGACAAAACAGTTGTATTTATTTTCAAACTAAGCTACTCAGCCCTTTCTTTTGTAAGCGGTAGTATACAGCTGTGGGCACTGATTCTAGCTGTCTGTTTCTGGCAAGCTTGGCTGTTGTTTCTCTGCTGTGAGTGCAAGGTAGCAGATAATGGCTCATCTTCTCTGAACCCTTCCAGACTCTTAAAAACTATCTGTATTGCTGTGTGGAAGTTCATTATTACCCTATTGTCAGCATGTGTTACAGAACTGTAGATATTTGGACATGTTCTTTGCTACAGTATACTTAGAAATAAAGCTTTATCTTAAGTTCAGAAGCAAACACCAAGGAATATGGATCATTACTAATCAGAATAGTTCTAAATGTGCAGTGTTAACTTCAGGAGCTTCAAGATGCAATACTGTGATAGAATTAGATGGACTCTGAAGCCAGTAGAGATCTCTCATTGTTCATGGCTGATGAAAACACGATGATAGCAGTTATAGTATTTGGGCTTTTTCTGTGGGAAGTCGGGTATGAAATGACGTGTTTCTGTGGACAAAGAAATCTGATACACAACTAGCATTGATTGCTGATACGAAGGCTGGCAAGCAGGTAGGTTTTCTAGATTTCGTACTGAGTTATACAAGCACTGAGACTGGAGAGCTAAAATGAGAGAATGTTAGACAATTGGTCTTGGTACAAGTTAGCATACTTGTGTTGTCATATGACAGCATGCTAGTACAGTGCCATTTCCTCTTCTGCTTGCAGTATGCTCAGTCAGCATGCTGACTCTGCAGCTTAATCACAAGTTCTGGGGAGCTCAAAACAGATGGGAAGTTAGTTTTAATGTTTTTAATGCTTCTGACCTGAGTGCCCTCTGGAAATGCTTAGCTTTGTGCCAGTTAGTGTCTGTTTCTGTGCAGAAGAAAAGCGGCCCTATGACAAACGCATCTGTTTTTTCAGCTGCAGACCTCGGCAATGATGTTGTTCCTTTTACCTCAGCAGACTACCAGCCTGAGTACTGATGACCTTAATGAATGTTTCTTGGTGTAACAAGAAAACTTAATCATATCATAACAGTCCCTGGAAGAATCTTCAAGACTTACTAGCCCTCTCACCTAGCTCGTGAGTCAGTGCTTCCCAAGGAGTCTCTCTTATGAAACAACTGCCTTCTGTCTGGAGATGAGAACTACATGTATTTAAAGGCTAGCCACTCTTGAAGGTTGTAGTGATAAACTTGTGTTACCAGTTTGATTGTCTGAACATGTGAATTGCTCTCTGCTCTTCCAAGGTAGGCAGAGTGGGCAACTGGTTTATTCAGGCTGTTAATGTCAAGATGAGCCTGGCTTAGCTTTAATTCCAGCCCTGTCAAAACAAGGTGAACAGCTGCAGCATGCGTCTGTAGTGCAGATGGACTTAAATTGAAGGACAGTGAAGCGTAAGCATGTTTTCTTTGTGGGCTTTAGTCTCCATAAACCTATTTATTAGAACTGTGAATTGTAGTTGTAACTGCCCAAGTCAGTGTACGTGCAGTGATCTCTACAAATCTGCTTTGAGGGAGCTTCCAGCTTGATGTGAAGTGATGCGCAGGGTATCTGCTTTGAAGCAGACAGATGCCGTTAGCTTTACGTGCCTCTCAAACCAGCTCTTTTTGGCTCCTGTAACTTGCAGAGAAGTAGGAATTGGATAAAGTAGCTACCATCTTTCAGATATAGGAGTCTAGTTATAAAATGCTAGGTTCTCATAACTGAAAAGCTGCTTTTTTGTTAACTTGGATCTTCCTCTACTGAGGTCAGTAACTATGTTCTTGGAGACTAGTATCAGCTTTTAAGACAGGGAGAACAAAGCGGGAGTAACTTTAGAATACTGTCTGTAGCAGCTTCTCAGCAGCATCAGCTCTGCTTATATAGACTGAAGCATGATCTCATGATGAAGAAATGACCTTGCATTACTGGTTCTGCAGAATAAAGGGTCACTTGGTTTCTTGTGCCTATTGGGAAAATTGCAGAAATAAGGAAGTGACCCTGCAGAGTATAAAGTAATGCTGATTTGCATAACTCCTCTGTTAGATACTCTAGTAAAGCTTTCCATACAAGTTACTGTAATCACTAAATCTGTATGTTCTGTCTTTTCTCAAATGGCTAAACTAGAGTCACTTCTTTACAGATGCTGTTGGTGGAGTGGTTAATGGAGATGTCTATCAGGTAAGATAGAAGTATTCTGTACTTAGAATGTTCTGTTCTACTCTGGGAACTTTACCTTAATCTAGACTAATACTTTCCACTTCTTATCTGTAATGTACTTCTACCTCATCTCTGAAGAGGAACTTCTATTATGATAGCTCATCTCATAAAGCTGTTAATGCTCTTAATATGCCTCTCCTCTGAATTTAGAGGCAATTTAAAGCAGGTGTCCATTTTGAATTATGGCTTGATAGGATGTAACCACTGTAGGCAGAATGATGGGCTCTCTGGTATGACTGAATGTTGACTTGCCACGGGTGAATAAATTGAAAGCATAATCAGACTATCTAGTTTAAAGAAGTTTTCCGAATTGCTTGTTCTTTAAGGCTAATTCATGTGTCCTGATTGTCTTATCAAGATTGGTCTTACAAGGAGCTGACTCAAAACATTATACACTTCTTAGTGACATAAAGCTGCATGAAATTAAGCTGCTGGCTAAATAGCTCAATCGTAGTAAGAAAATGTGTTAGTCAGCCATGGTAATGACAAAAGGAGGAGATACTTGCTTTATTAGCATCAGGGAGGAATGAGGCATGCTAAGGCAATCACTGCCTTGTAACTTTATTTCACATCAATTTTGGCTAAGGCGTTGTCATTGCCTGGTATCAGAATTGGCTGGATAGCCTTGATTAAGTAAATTCTTGTGAAGGGGGCTCTGTATGAGCTACTTTTCCATAGAGTTTTAAATGAACACTGAGCTTTGTGGTGACACAAACAGCTTTCATTGCTGCTAACATTTTTGTATCTTCACTGTTGCTGTGAGATTGATGGTGAAACTGTATCTTACTGTCCCTTTGTGCTTCCTTATACAACAGAAGGGTAGATGAGATATCTTGATTTTGTGTTTGCACAAGAGTACAAACACACTAAGTGACCAGCTGGTTGATAGAGTTTCGTCTTAATGAGGAAGAACAGACTGAATGGGCTACATGTAGCTTTTGTTTTAGCTACCTGTAATTACTTTGGCCCTGTAACTGGCCAATTTATTTTGTTTTGGATTGAATGTTAAGCCTAGTGCTGTTTCCTCAGCCTATCTCCTTCTCTTTGCATTATTCCTTCATTGAGGGCTACACGAGGTCCAAAGAGGGGCAAGATGCATCAAAATCTGTCATTAACTGCAATCCAACTCGTACTGTCAGGGGCAGTACTTCCTAGGCCTGTTAAAAGTAGTGTGAACCTATAAAAGTTGTTGGACTTGGTGTATCTGCTGTGGCAAATAGCACAATATTCATCAGCTTTGCAAATCTGGTGTATTAATGATAGCCCTATTCATTGCAAGTCTTTGAGCTATTGTATAGTAAAATGTGTGCTGGTACTTGTGCTGTTTTGATGCTTAAATGTTGAAATGCCGCTTTGTTCTAAGCTGCATACAGCAATCCAAATTCTGTAATGTCTTTAAAGGACATTGGATTTTAGTATCAGTTAAGTCCACAAATGTCTCTGAAGTAGACAAATAAATTACAGAGACAGTTTTAAACTCCTATGCACAAAACCATAAAAAAACCCCCCAAAAATTACTTTCACAGCAAATAGTTAAGGTGAAATGAACTGGAGGATCTCTAGGCCTGCAACTGCATAGTGAGGTGCTAGACATTGTCTCCTGCTTTCTTCAGGTGTAGAGCTCTGACATAGTTTGACTTACCAGTCAGCTTGAGTTTGTGTTTGATCCCTGATTGCTAGAGGCTGTCCTGTATTAATTTGCTTCAGTCCTGCTGCAATTTGTGGCAAGACATTTTTCATGTTAATGGTGGAAATGTGATATAACATCAGATGACTGTGTTACGTGCTCAGTTCAAATAGAATCTAATTTTGTGTGGCTTGAAGGCAGTTACCTGAAATACTCAGTTGTTGTGTACAAATTACATTACTGTTCCTTCCTTTTAAGGAGAGTAATGGTCCAACAAACTCCCCTGCTGCCATATCCCAAGCAGATCGACTGCAGTCAGAACCGGAGAGTATTCGTAAGTGGAGAGAGGAGCAAAAGGAGCGTCTGGAGCAACTTGGTAAGGAGGATGTTTGTTGCAGTAGTGTTCTTGCTTGTGAGTAACTTAGTGGCATCTTCTTAAGCATCAGAATTCTCAACCATGGCTTCTGTCTTTTGGGAATCTAACGTGCTTCTTGGGTTTGAGCAGCAAGTCTGGATTAGTCTTCCAGTAAGCTGACTGTTGCTGGAGTCAGCAAACAAGTAGCTTTCTGAACCTTAAGAGTATTCACATATCCTGCCCTTTACTTACACGTAAGCTGACAGAAAATGAACAGCTTTTATTAGCAGAAAGGAGTGAATAAATACTGTAGCTATCAGCACTTTTTCCACAGGATAAAGATTGCTCATTTTGTAGTTGCTGAGGCCATCTGTTGTCACATGGTTTGAAGTGTAATAGCTAAGTTAGGTAATGGACTAGTAACTAAACTAAATAGAGCTATCAAATGCAGTGATACCTACCCGTGGACAGCTTCTAAGAACCTACAAACGGGTATGATTTCCGCTTATGTTAGGGAGGAGGCTTTGCTTGAAATTGTTAGTAAAGAACCTTCTGTACAATGTGATTCTGGATGGAGCAGCAAATGAGCTTGTTCTGAACTGTAGGCTGGTTGTAAAAGCATGCTGAGTGCCAGGCTCCCTCGCTTTCTTTAAGTGCAGAGGGTTTACTGAGCTTTCTTCTAGCACTAGCATAGCGAGGTGACTGTTTCTGTTTTTGAACAGTTTGCAGGCCAACAGACTTATTGAATCTGAATTAGTCTACAAATGCCTATGCTAAACTGAAGTGGACTGCCCCAGTTATGCACCGCAGGCATTCTGTTTAGCTAATCCTCTGAATGTTCATGGTATGTAGAGTTCTCATGGCCTAAATCAGGAAGTCTAACCTTTATCTGAGTAGACCAACTGTCTGCACTAGAGTGCAACCTGAGCCATCAGCTGAAAAGTTAGCAAGATTCAGCTGGAACAAACATGACTGACAAATCGATTCTTAAATCTTCAGATGCAAACTCACGAAAGCAGGAAGCAGAATGGAAAGAGAAAGCAATAAAGGAGTTGGAGGAGTGGTATGCAAGGCAAGATGAAAAGCTCCAGAAAACAAAAGCCAGCAACAGGTAAGGTTTCTCCAGCCATCTGGAGAGTTATGGTACTGGATATTAAAGTAATGGGTTGAGGGAGGTTAGAATACTTCCTGTATGTCCTAAGGCACTAGTCCTTCAGATCATTAAAGTAACCTCTCCTGCTAAGAAGTGGATCTCCAGTGGTAGACTATCTTTTTAAGTTTTCTTAAAATCTTGATTAAATGTCCGAGAATAGCCAGACAAAGCATTAAGATAACAAACCAGAATTACTGATGATTCTTTAAGAGGGACGGTTTGAACATGGCCGGAAAAAGCTTTAGTGTACCGACTTGTTTGCGTGCTTTCAGCTGCACAGGTCTTCAGTGACAGTAATTACCTACCTTGAGACTAACAATCTTACTTGCTATCATTAGAACACATAGAAATGGCCTTCTGGTTAGTCTTTGCTACAAGTTATTTCATTAGGTATCTTCAAATCTTTGGCTACTCCTTTTGGAAGCATTTGAGAAATAACCTGACTCAGTTCTGCTAGCGAAGAACTAAATGCAGAGTGTGTCTGTGTTGGGTTTACGTTGTCTCATTATGGGCCCTGGGGCAGAAACTAATGACTTGGCTGCTAGTCTAGTAAGCTCTTACGTGTTCTTAGAGGTTCCCTGTGAAATTTTGACTTCAAGCTATGTAAAAGTGATACTACTGACTTAATACCGCTTAGATCTCTAATTCTGACCTAGGGTTGCCAGTGTCATTCTGTCCAGGTAATCATCAGGGCTGCTTTATACTTTGGGAATCCACATACTTCAAGATAAACTGTTGTGGTTGTTTTTGAAACACCATTTTTCTTATCAAAATGGCCAGCAGGTTTGTCTTGAGTAAGTAAAGTCCTAGGTAGACTCTACTTCTTACTGAAGGAAGAAAGGAGGCTACACTTCCTACAGAATTATGGATTTGACACTTCCATTTGCTGAGGTACAGTCTTGGTTGGGCCAAGAAAGAGAAATGTGATTGGCACTCTTCTAATTGGTAGCCAGAGCTCATGATACCCCCACAGCCTTATTGTGGCCAGTGTTTGAGTGCAGGATGTGCATTCTGGAGCAAAGTCAATTTAACAAATGTTGCACAGAAGGAGTGTTTGGCGTTCTCATCAGCCTGGTGAGATCTCTCTCCTAATGTTAGTTTCTGTCCACTGGAAGGACCCTAATGCTAACACTGGGACTCTAGTCCTAAACTAGCTGGTCCCAACTTCTAGAATGTAGCAGAGCTTTTGTGTGCCCCTCTGAGGTAATGGCTTAGTTGATACATTCCATGTGGTAACTGCTTTCCTGTTACAGTAAGTCTAGGTGATACAAGGTTAATGTGCTTGTTAAAAATGCCTTCAGCTGTGTTCTGCACTACTTATCCTTATCTCTTTTCTCCTGCCTGCTTGCCTGCCTGTTGGACTACTTGCTACCTAGGGTGGCAGATGAAGCTTTCTACAAACAACCCTTCGCTGACGTGATTGGTTATGTGTATGTTGCTTAACTACTAATTCTGTTTGCTAGTCAACCAGGTAATGAGGAGGGTCAGAAATAGTGTTGAATGTCTGAAGATGACTTCTGAATGTTTCAGGGCAGTATAACTAAACAGCCTTTACTTTTTGGACTGACTCTGATCTGCAGTATTAAGTGCAGTTTTCCTGTAAGTATACCATACACTGCACAACATCCAGCACTTTCAGGTTAAGTCATGTAGTATATATACCGCTGGAATTTTAGTAATGACTTCAGTAGCCTTTAGATGTAGAGGTTTACAGTTGTTTTCAGGCCAGTGAACACTATTCAGCAAGATGCTTTGCTGGGTGTGTGGGTTAGTGTTTGCAGTCTCACATGGGTGCTGTATTTAATCCTAGTCACTTCCACAGAGAAGCACAGTGTTAAACTCTGCATTCTCTGTAATAAGACATTGAGCTCCTAATCTGTGCTCATTTCCCTACATAATCAGAAAAGTATTCGAGCAATGCTTGCACGTAAAGCTCTGTAAGCCAAGGAAGGTAGAAAGGAATCGTCTGCTGTAAACCAGGGTAGAAGAGATGCATGCCTATAGAAATAGGATGCTATTAGAAAACAGATGAAAAGTACAAGGAGGTGATACTGGAAAATCAGCATTAGCTGCTGGAAGAACATTTAGGAGAGCTCTGTGTAGACATTTTGCCAGTCTAATGGATCAATGAGAATACAGCTGTGACTTTCAAACCTCAGTGAGTATGCTAGTTTCCGTGGGGTGTAAGGATTGAAATGTTCATTGGCTTGTTTATGTATTTTAATTTCTTCCCTTAATTTGTAGACTTGAATTGAAAGATGGCCATGTCACAGATTCTAAGGTGACACCCTTACGAGGTGTATTGGTGAGCCCATGGTGTGGCTTTGAGTGCGTTTATATTGAAGGTCCAGTGTGGAATTCATTACCTAACTGTAGGTGGATGTAAACCAAGACTTGTGAAATGATGGATTTACAGGTGGTGTTTGACTTTTCTGAAGTTTCCTGGAGTTGATTTTGATAGATTTTTACAATAAACCCCTTATTTTCAGTATAAAATGTGCAGTATAAGTGCTGTGGAATAAAATTGACAGCCTGTTTGCTGAACGTAGGCTAAGCTACTAGTGCATGTTCAGCCAGCTGATCATCTGCATTAAACTCATTCTCATTTTCTATATCTGACTTAAACTTTCTCTCCTTGTTTCTTTTCTTCTCTTCACCTTTAAGCACAAACATAAATCATCCTTGCTACAGCCTAGAACAGTTAAGTAAAAAAATCTTCACTGCCCTTTAAAAGTGTCATGCCACATAAAGTAGCAGTGTTGTAGTGACCCTTGTCTTCAGTGGTGTCTGTAACCTTATCATCCCTGTGAACAGTGCTGAACCCTCATGGGAGAGTCATCCTCACTGCTTTTTCTGTACTATTTGTTGGAGTAGATGGATTTGGTTTGATCTCTTGATGCTTACTGCTCTTGCACTCAGGCAGCTACCAGGGGCCCCACAGTTCATGTAAACTAGATGCTGAAGTGTTTTCCCTGCATTGAAGCAATATTGTTGGCAGCATAGCACTGCCAAAAGGATACAGGTGGGAAGCCTTTGGCACTGACCTGTGCCTAATGTACAAAGCCTCCTTAGAGTCTCTTCAGGGTGAGAGCAGCGGAAATGTGTTTATCCTGTGACCTCAAATGAGTGATCCCCTCTGCCAAGATATGCTTCAATCTGTACCACCTACAAGCATGGGATTCATGACTTAAATTACTTTTGATTCATGCTGCTTCACTACAGCATTGGGAATCATCAGCAGATAGTTTTTTGATGGCCTGTAAGCCTTGGGGCTGACTTAAATCCTAAAATGGAATCTGTTTTAAGACATGCTTGCAAGGAGTTGTAAATTTCCAGTTGGCAAGTGTCCAATATAAGCCATCAAGTGGCAGAGGCTTAAGTAGTGAAAGCTTGGGCATTTCTACATAAATAAAATGCCTACATAGAAGTACCTTACTTCTTGCCAGTTTGTGGGTGACTCCTTAGGCAAAGGCTCAATAACTATTCTTAAAACCAAACACCTGTATTCCAACATTTTACACAGCAACCCTCTGCACTGCTTGTGCGTAACATACTACTGCAACCTACCTTCATCTCCAGGGTTGGGGCAGCGGGAGCATAAGTAGCCATAATGTCCACAAGCAGCTGTCAGGTCACATTTCTTACGAAACGTGCTGAAAGAAACTGCATCCTTTAAGAGAGAAAGAGTGCCTTATATGTTGGGTGTTAACACAAGGTGCATTGCATTGCTTTTAGGGCAGCTGAAGAAGCCTTTGTGAATGATGCAGAAGACGTTTTTCCGGGCACTGAGTGGGAACGTGTGGCTCAGCTCTGTGACTTTAATCCCAAGTCTAGTAAGCAGGCAAAAGATGTGTCCCGCATGCGTTCAGTCCTCATCTCACTCAAGCAGGCTCTGCTGGTTCGCTGAAGGAAAGCACAATGGAAACACTACAAATGCAATATCTTAACCTTACTCAGAGGAGCTATGTTTGCAGTAATTGGATTAATTGTTTCAATTTTTTTTGGACCAAACCTCATGATGTATCTAGAGATGATCATTGTTTGATTGCATGTTCTTCCTGATGTTTCCTTTCTATGTCTGAAATGGGAGAACCTCCAAAACTGTAGTCTCTGTGCTGTTGTGCACTGAGATGTCACTTCCTACGTTACTGATATTAAAGATTTGTTAAACAGCAAAATGTGTTGTCTTTGGATGAATTAAGGTCACCTGTTCCCTTTCAACAGGGAGTGTTCGAATTGAGTGTGAGAAAATGTTTCCCTTAATTGCTAGTGATTTCACCTTGCTGGTGACTAACCAGCCAGTAGTGCTCCTGGTCTCTGAGAGGCTGTCCTGCTTGTCTATAAGCTTTCTTAAAGCTCTTGAGAGCTTTAGTTTAAAAACTGCTTCCCTATACAATTCATCATGTAAGATAGAAGGTCTAGGAAACTGGAGCAGCAGGCTTGTTAAGGAGCTTATCTCACTTCTAGTGGAACTGAGGACACTGCCTTCTGCTGGTAAGCAGTTCTGTGTAGCACTGCTGTTGCTCCAGCTGCAGATCTTGGGCTAAAAATACAGTACAGGGCGCTGAGTAGTTAAAATCCTTGATATTCTACTGCATATTCTGTTCTGCCATGTATTCAATGCTGGCTTTATATGCAAAGTCCTGTTTTGTAGAGGCTGTTGGGTGTTTTTGAACTGTATCCTTGTCCTTACTGACTCTTGCAGACACTTTCTCCCACCAGGGTGGTGAACTGGAGGTTTGGAGAGCAAGAGACAGGAAGACTTGCTCTTACTGCTGCTCATCTGCTGGGTTGGAGCTGTCTGCCAAGGTGGTTGGATTTAAAACAAATTGATCCAGAAAATCTCTGTTCTGCTGCTTCCTTGGCTCTCTAATCTCACCCAGCATTCACGGGGGCTCTGTTCTAGCCTTGCTCTGGTAAGACTTACCTTAGCTGTCTGTCTTCTAAGAATAGTCTACTCAGTCTCATACATTATTTTGCCATTTTTATCAAAGATACAGTAGCTTAACTAGTGTGTAGCAGAATTGCTGTAATACAAACTGTATACAAGCTGGAAGGTTAGTCCAGCCAGTTTGAAGAGGGCTGCAGTTGCAGATGAAAATTTAGTCAGATTCAGGGAGTTGCTGGACAGCAACTGTCTTACTCTAGCAGCTGTGTCCCTGTGGTGGATAAGACATTGAATAAATGGTTGCCAGTTGGGCGTCAATAGTTAAGCTGTACCTTAGTGTTGTCTGTAGTGGCTGGAGCTGTTCTCATGTTTGCAAGCATATTCACATGGTGAAGTGTGATGTGTGAAGTGGTGATGAAAACGATAATAGACTACATGTCTGGAAGCTTGATTCCATGGAAGATTGAAGCAGGAATGTATTTTCTGAAACTGCACAGGGATACCACAGGTGAGTTTAAAAGGACTAAAGCACAGAGCAAGTCCATAGAATACTGATACTCGATGCTAGCCTTGACCAATTATGCATTCACCTTGATTGAAAACTTCCTTTCTTCTGCTCACCCCGAAGCTCTACAAACACAGGCTACTAAAATCGTCATTTAATAAAGAAAAGTCCACTGCATTAAATATACAATGTTTAAAATGTTAATTTGAATTTCCTGTAACTGTAATGTTCAGAAGATTAGAGGGGTTCCTGCACACTGAGTTATGGAACTGATTAATCACCATGTTGTCCTGTCTTCGTGCTAAGGGCGTGGTTTCGAGCTGCAATCCAAGAAAATGGATAAAGACTCAATGTTACAGAAGTTAAAACAGTGTTTTATATGCTGGCTTTACAGGGGCTAACAGTGTGTCTGCAGTTTTTTTGTGTGTACACCGTCTAGCTGGAACACTTAACAAGCAGCTCTGGGTTTTGGTTACCTCCTCTAGCTCTTGTGCTGCGGTTTTGTAGATTCTATCTTCTGCCTTAATTTTATATTAAAGTGTGCTAGCTCAGTCTTCCTCCTACCTCCTATACCAGTGCTGTCACAGAATCACAGTCTGCCTGTGGGGAGGAAGGGACCTCCGGAGGTCATCTGGTCCAACTCCCCTGCCCAAGCAGGACTACCTAGAGTCGGTTACCCAGGACCATGTCCAGATGGCTTTTGAGTATCTCCAAGGAGGTGGACTCCACCACCTCTCTGGGCAACTTGTGCCAGTGCTCAGTCACCCTGACAGTGAAGAAGTGTTTCCTGATGTTCAGACGGAGCCTCCTGTGTTTCAATTTGTGCCCATTGTCTTTGGTCCTGTCACTGGGCACCACTGAAAAAGAGCCTGGCTCTGTCCTCTTTGCACCCTCCCTTCAGGTATTTGTAGACATTTATGAGATCCCCTCTGAGCCTTCTCATCTCCAGGCTGAATGGTCCCAAATCCCTCAGCCTTTCCTCATAGGAGAGATATGTTAGTTGCTTAATCATCTTTGTGTTGGGCTACTCTAAAAGACATAGGGCCAGCATCAAGTAACCAGAGAGCACAGCACTGCAGTTGTTCTGTGAACATCTACTGTTTGCTCCCTCTGGGACTGGATACAATTGGGAGGTAGTGGCCATAAAACCTTTGGTCCACAATAATGTGGCTGAAGTGGGAGGGAAATTTCTGAACAGGTGAGGAAGGAGAAACAAACCGATAAAATCACTCATATGCTATTAAATACAATTTTTTTATTCTTTCTGATTTTATAAACCTACAGGCTTCTCAGGGAAAACCGCAACAATTTCTGCACCACTTGCACATATGCAGCAGGTTCTTGTCCAGTTGACAGAAAACACATTTTCAAAAGCATTTGAAGAACCGTTTTCGTAACAGGACTACACATTAAAGGTGTTCAGAGTAAAACTTTTCAAGTATGTTAGTTTTTCATATTTTTGCTATGCCTGCACCCTCCCTTCAGTTGCTAGCAAAAAAACCCTGTATCTGGAGCCTGATACATTGAAAATACAGAGCTTCATGAGGTCTGGAAAGCATAGCTTGGTCCCACTTTTAGTCAGGCATTCCTTGTGATACTAGAGGACAGAAAGATCAAATGATAAGGTTCCTCCCTGGTACAGCCTCAATACTGTTACTCCTGCCCTAAGGTACTATCACTGTAAAGCAAAGCTGATTTCTCCTTGGCTTGCTCATGGAGCTACTGCTCTAATATTGAAATTAGTGCGAATCACTAAGTAAACCAAGACACACAGGAAAAGGAATTAAGAAACCCTGGTGACATAACCATGTGCAAAGTTGTAGTAGGCTTTAAGAGCCAGTATTTGCTGATTCTGGGAAAAACTACAGTATAGAGGCTGTGCAATTATTCCTGGAGACACCAAGAAGGAGATCAGGTGGTGTTTCTAGAACCTGCTAGGAAGATGTGAGTTCTCAGTAGGCATTTCTTGTGGAAGAGAGGATGAAGTGAAGGCAACTTGTGTAGATTATATCCCAGAATTAGCCAGTAGAGTGGTTCGCTATACTAACAGTTTTTCAGTCCGAGATTATTGTACAGCAGAGGCCAGTGGTTGCAGAAGGTTGTTTCGTTGGAAAAGACATTTTAGTGTGGAAATAGCCCCTTTTATCCCCCTGTACTAGTACATTACTAGACTTCTGAATATATCATTTATGGCTGAGTCAGACATCAAAACAGACGTCTTGTCTTGTGACTTGACGTGACTTGTGACTGTTCCTCCACACGTATCTTCTTTCTGGGATAGCTGATCACCTAGATGGGTCTGTTTTTCAATTTCTCCTTGTGACAAATAGTTATTACTACAGTATCTTGAAAGCGTGCTAAAAAGCAGCTGGATAGAGACTAAGCTGTATATCAAGAAGGACTAGTTAAAGAGACATAAACCATGGTTTACCTAGGCAAGCCTTCATTGGTCTTTGACATGTTTTGCTCCCAGGCTTCTGAATGTCTTGAAGGTGAGGATGAGGATCAGATTTGACTTTCCATCCTGCAACCTGATGGTGAATGCAGGACAAGAACACTATACCTGCAGCCACCAGAACTGCTGAGGAGATGCACTATGTCACTCTGCAGTAGAAGAGTTTTCTTGAAAAGTAGACTCTTTACCATCAGATGCACCACATATAGCTGAATTTCAGCTAACTGGCTACTAAACAGTCCCCTCTCTGCTAATTTGGCAGAAAAGCAGTAGACTAAGTCCCTTGAGAAAACACCAAATAAAAATCAAATAATTTACTGTTGGCCATAGCCAGAACACAAAGATGGTCACTGTTACACTTGTCAGTTTCTTTGGACTGTTCTGCAAGCTGTAAGCTTGCTAGACCGTGATCTTTTTTCTTCATATGCAAAGCTTCTGAAGTGGGACTCTGCCCTTTAAAGATGATGTAATAAATAACTGCCTCCACCAAATTCTTCATAAACCACAATTGCTAGATGCAGCCTTTTTGACTGTAGAGGCAATTTCCCGCTGGTTTCTACCCACTGAAATTACTACCTGCTATTGGTGATTACATAACATTTACTTTGTGGGTGGAAACCTGAAAAGTGAAAAGCTGGTCACATTGCAGACTTCTCATTTCATATAGGTGGGAAATGAGATATGGATCCCCAAGTGTTAGCTATGTTGACACACCATACACACATTCCCCACCATACATCAAGATATGTTCATAAATAATTCAGCTACACTTAAAGCAACATAGGGACTTACCAACAGGGGTGATTAAAAACAACAGAATTGCACATCAGTTCGTATGAAGTCAGATAAAATTTAGGAAAAATACAAAGAGATAACACCTCAATTAGGAAATGCTGAAGTAGTCACTAACTACTCAGAACAACTCTGATTCAGCAGCTGCTCTCATCAAAGAAAAATTTTAGGCAAAGTATTCCCTCCACCCATTAGGAATTTGAATAGTTCATTTCTATAATTCTTCCAGGTACCTAATATATTCTACGTGTAGTATAATCCAGTACCAGGCTAGCAGCTCCAAGAAGAGCAGGATCTGCTAGATTTGAGACCACCACATCCACAGTTTTAACAGAGGACAGAGCCTGTCGATTTATCACATCTTTGACAGCATTAACATAGTGGCTAGCTAGAACTCCAGAAAGGATCACAAGAGAGGGGTTCATGGTGTGCAGAATGTTCACGACTCCAAGGCCTAATGCTGTCCCAGCTGAAAAGATAAAATAAAAAGAAATTAAGTAGAATACTCAAAGCAGTCTAGGCATCAGTATTTGGAATAAGTCTGTTAGCAGCAAATGACACTGTCAGGAAATCCATATGTCAGACAGTTTTGAGTTTATGTTATCAGACAATGTGTTTGCATTTCAGAAGTAAGACAGACAATTTTATTTCACACTAGTGCATTATCCAATGATATGGATGTGAAAGACAAAGCAGTATATTACCACACTTGTAAGCTAAGAGAAAATAGGAAATCATTACTCTACCATCTTAGTGCTATCAGCTATGTATGAGGATGACGACTGTGCTTAAAGCTAGGAAGAGTAAATTATCCTAATGTAAAGTAACACATAAATTGCCTTTGCTCAGACTAGCCATTCATTTGCCTACAATGAAATGTCCCCGAATTTTCCAATATGAGAATATTGAGACCTCACTTTTTTTAAGCTGATCTTTGCAGAAGCTTTTCATCTTTTCATTTATTGGAACAGACCCTTTTAATAGACGCTTCTGCTCACATTTCCTTCAACATTTATATTTAGCATTTCATTACCAGGAGTAATTTTTATATAGAGAGGTCTTCAATGTGTAGAGATGTGTTTGTAGTGTTACAGTGCATTACCATTTCTGTACCGCCAAAAATATAATCATGGGAGGGCTCCACCCTTTGGACTATATTCTCACCTGTTCTGAGAATGCTCTCTGCTTTTGTGTTCCCAAGTTTAGCTGCTTGAATGAGATGTGCAGCACTAACAACCTCCTCCTCCTTCATTGACATTCCTTCTACTAAAAGCAGATCCTCTGTTTGAAGAAGAGAGAAAGCCAAGAGAAAAGCAGAGTGATGTGGTAACTCAAGAAATGGAAGGTGACAAACAGACAGTTAAGATCTTCACATTTCTTTTACTTGCATACTGAAGCCTGAATACTGAGCAATCTGTCCATCCCTGAGGTTAGCCAAAGCAATCACATCCATATCATGCAGGGAACTACCTGTACGAGCAGGGCATCAAACTCAGTTAGATTATGGTAATTTACTAGTCTTGTCAGCCCCCAAAGTTAATAAAACAAAATATAAATCTTCTCAAACTTATCTAAGACTGAGCAGCTATTGCTGAAAGACAATCACTGTGAAACCAAACCTCACAGAATGCCTGTCAGATTACCTTACAGCACACTTAAGAAGGAGAGACTGAACTGTACTACATGCTTCTGGTAATGAGACCAGTGGTTCCAAATGTGGCTTGCCTGGGTATTGCCATCACTGAAAAAGAATTGTATTGTACTACGCAGGTTGTGGCAGCTCCTGGGTTGGCCATACACAGGAATCCTATCTGATTGCCTGTACACCTATTCTCGTCTCCTCCTAGAAAAAGATGGCAGGTCTATTTTTCTTAGTATCAGCTTTGGAAATGTCTTCCTACACTGCAATTTAGTAATCACGTTTTCAAAAATAAAGTATGTAGATACCATCATGCAGTTTCTTAGCTTCTCTCTGTAATGCTATTCCAGAGGCATACGCTTCTATACATCCTTGGCTACCACACAGGCACTCTGGTCCATCTAAAGATACAACAATGTGCCCCAGCTCAGCAGCACAGAACGAACTGCCATGGATCAATTCGTGTTGATGAATGATTCCACCTCCAATTCCTGCAAAGATAGGAAAACTTCTACAATTAACAACAAACAAACAAAAAAAGATTAAAAAAAAAAGCATAAATTCAGCCAAATATTAATGGTTATTGAAGAACTCATTCAACACACCTAATAAGCAAGCTTATAGCTCCCTCCTATTCATATATGTATCAAAATGGTATATAATGCTTCTCCTTTTTAAAAAGCCTATGGATGATATTGAACTACTATGACAGATCTTTTAAGCTTTTGAGTCATCTCTTTATGAGCAAAACTTACCTTTCAAGTGGCCTTAAAATTTTTGCGTTTCAAAGATGTTTTAATGCTGTATTCAGACAGCTCAACCTTTGTGCTAAAGAGCCAAAGACACTTAAATCTGCAATCCTCTGCTGCCTCTTCCCAAACTCTGCGTGGGGATTCATCAACTAGTTATTACTGCCACCATTCTAAAGGACTATATACTTAGCAACTGAGAAAAGTTACCCCACATTTGTATTTGAGATACAATAAGCATCATCTCTCACGTTCAGTTGCTTATCTTTAGATACATACGCTGATCTGACTTTATTTCTGCAGCTTGAAGAGAATTAAGCTATAAAGCTGAAAAAAGCAAAATTATTCCAGCTACAATTGCTCAGATTTTCCTTATTTTGAAAAAATGCTTTGCCTGCATAGCTTGTATCAACAGAAGCTCTTATAGTACGCAAAAGGTTTCATTTGCCTGAATAAATAAAAAAGTACATTAAAGAAACAAACAGATGAGTGGCAAAAGGATTTTTGGTTTAAGAACTTAATATATTAGGGTTTTCCAGGCACAGTGGTGGTTTTTATGCTTTTAAGATCAGCTGAGCCTCTGAGTGGTGGTCCTGGTATTTTGACTTTGGGTTTCATTGAACTATAACATACCCACCTGTACCAGTAATAAGTGTTACAAAATTTTCTATTCCTTTTCCATGACCAAATTTCCTCTCTGCTAGAGCAGCACAGTTTCCGTCATTGTCCACCCAGACTGGCAGGTGCAAGGCATCAGATATTGGAGTTCTGAGATCCACACAGCTCCACTCCTGAATGAGTTTTGTAGAGTGAAGCACAATTCCCTCTCGGGGGTTTACCCGTCCGCCTGTGGAAATACCTAAGTCCCAGAAATATAGGAGAGAAAAATCAAAACTAAGTCTGTGTAATAGTTTAAGTAAAGGACCTATTTTTCTCTTTGCAATGACAACTATTTTTATTTCTAATGCTATGCTTTGAAGCGGAGCATGAAAGTAAAAATTTCTACGTATTACTAGCAGTGCAGTTTCTGACATGTAAAGATAATTCACAGAATTCCACTGCTGTAATCACAATGCACCCAACACCTTAAGACTAACTAGATGGGTAAATGGTTTGTGTTAGTCAGAGAGTTAATGTTCCTACATTAGGCAAGATTGCAACAAATCGCTTAATACTTGTGTTGCTTCTTAGTCATGTATAAAAAAAGACATACAACAGCAAACTACAAAATATTCAAACCCTGGAACAGTAGAAGTGTCCTGAAATTTGCTGTAATTCTCAAGATTTAGAATGAATAAAAATAATCACTGGTCTTTGAGTAGTGATTTCTACTTAAAAACACACTGTTTTCCAGAAAAAAAATCAAGACTGCGTTCAGAGATTTATCTATTGAACAGAATAATGCCTAATAATAGGCACTATTAGCCAAACCAGTTTTCTCTATCTGGAGAGGCTTCCAACGTTGATGGATTCTGTTGGGACCTTTGAAAGGTAGGCCACTCTATTACAGAGGTGTTTAGCTCTGGACAACAAAGTTTGAACATTTTATCTATTATTCTTGTACAGAGGTTATATAATTCTGTCACTTACCTAAACATGTTCAGAAAAAAAAAGAGTCACAGGGTTAACATTATGACAGAAAGCAGCCACAAAAGCTACAAGACAAGCAGCTGAACTGAACATTAAAAATGTCAGACCCCCAAAAATCTCAGTTTGTAAAGAACAAATTGTCTGAGAACCTGTCAGCAAGTACCTAATAGAAATGACATTCCCTGTGTCAATCTGTGAAGATCTCCCTAGGATTTTAAGAACCAAATGTTTATTACAACAAAACCTTATTTAATACTTAGTTGCTAACTCAGCAATAGCTTAGTAAAACATATCTACTTCTTCTAAATACGGTAATTCTGTAATTGATGTAAACGACTATGGGAATTAGCAGAAGTGATCTCTTTATCCTCTTTTCTCTACTGTCAGCTCCAGAAAGATAACTTACATACTGCCTAATAGCAGTAAATACATGGGTGTCACAAGTACCTCTGTGCAACATTTGTGTATAGACCTGGGTCTCCTTGGGTTTAAAATTTGTGTTATGTAAAAGTAAAAAAAAGTAAAAAAAAATAATAAATTCAGTAACAGCTGCTTGTGTTCTTTAGCCTCGGTAGTCTTTACTTTTCCCTCATTTTCATAAAGCTGTTTTTAATACAAATGCTTTGTTGTGAGTGAAAAAACAAACAAAAATAACAAAATTGAAACCAACTGCAGAGCTGTTGCAATATGGACATATTTGATCATCAAGACAAAAAGACGTTGAAAATGATGATTTTTTTTCAGACTCCTACTTTTTAATCACTCTGAAAACCTGTTTTGTATTAGTCGGCGTTCTTAAATCAGTTATGCTCAGGTAGTTAGTATTTTGAGTGCTGACAGCAGCTTATAGGCCTAAAAGGAGGAAAACTCTTTTTTTTTTTTCACTGCTTTCTGTTAGTAGCTCTTTCTCCTTATTAATTTCTAATGGTTATTACTTTTACCTATGATAGCTGGAAGGAGACTGGTGTTACTGATTGATAAGAAGTCTGGGATTAAGTCCAGCCCTTCTGCTCAGTCTTGCAAAAATTTCTCCAAAGAAATGGAGATGGGGACTCTACATCCTATTATTAGCCTTAAGGAAACGACTAGAATCTAATACCTTAATTATTACCATAGGAATTATATGCCATTTTCTAAAGAGAACTTTCAATTTCAACTTGTATTAGGATTCAAACCATAAGTCTGAATGAGGCAAAGAGCAGTTAACAAAAATAGCCAGGTAAGAAACTTCTTACTCTATAGCACAACTTTTCCCCATATTACTCAGTAACAGAACAGTAAGGAATCAGTCACAAAAGGAAAGGGGCTGAAGAATAAACAGAAACTTAATTCTTGTAAAACAACAAACAAAAGGAAAGCTTTTTTCCGTGTATATAAACCTCTGTAAACCAGTTTATGGCTTCATTATCCAAATTAATGTAGATGACTGTAAACTGTTCTCAGATACTTGCAAGAGGGACTACTGCAGAGTTCACCATCTTTTCTACAGGAACAGTGAGGCTTTCAAGATTTAGCATTTGGACACAATAAAGTAATATGGGTGGTTAAGTCATGTGTATTACCCAACAGATAGTCTGAAATACTTGATTTGAAAGTCTGATATATTTCTTCTTATGCCTTTGTGTACTTAACATTGTTTTGAACGATACTTTTAAAAGACGTTCAAATTAACTTTTCTTTGCACTGTGTGATTCAAGTAAGTTTTGGTCTGGAGCAAACTACTTTTCTTCGGGAGCATTTTTCAGCTAAAATGAGGATTTCATGTCTTCCTTAAACATCTGGAACACATTAATCGACCTCTTCATAAATAACTAATATTTAAGACCAAAGCTCCCAGTCATCATTAAACTGAAGAAGGCCTCTCTGGTATAAAAACAGAGTTTAACAGGGAACTCTATTACAGTGTAAGTAAACTGGAAATCAAAAAACAGGCTACTTTTGTCTCTGTTAGCTGCAAATTTGATCTAATGTTTTAGCCTTTTTGGTCTGCCCTAGTGTAACTGAGAATTCTGCTGCACAGTTGTGGCCATAAAGAAACGTTTACAGACAGTAAAGGAAACTTGACTCAGCTGCAGCTATTTCAAGAACTGTTTCAAGATACACTCATATACACTTCAACATACAATCTCACTCACAATTCTGAGACTACAGGAAGCTTCAAAATCCACAAAATCTATACACCATACATTTTAGATATAGTTTAGATACAACTTAGCAGATTGCTTTCATGGCTGTTACAGACTGGGGCAACTTCAGTCTTTATAGTCAGCTTCTTGTTTTCACAGACATTTAAAAACCTTTTAGTGTTAAGAACGTAATTTAAGAGCTTAAAATACACAAGATCCGTTTTAAAAAGGTGCTTTAAATTAACGAGTAGTGATTTCATTTCATGTTGAAAAACTTAGATGAAAAGACAAAGTTAGTATTTGTTTACTTACCTACTCCCAAAATTCTGCAGTTCACATTTACTGCCTCTGATGCGGCCTCTATGCACATCTTTAGAATTAATTCTAGTCTGTCTTCATAAGTTTTAGGGTTGAGCTGTGTATACTTCTTAACTATTTCACCCTAGAAATTAAATACAACAAAACATGCCCCACAGAAATGTACTTCATGATGAAATTTCTCTTCAGTTTAAACTACAGGTCAACTTGAAAATGGAGAGCCAAAACTTGTCTCTCTTAAAAAAAAAATATAGATGCACGCCTTAGATCTTGGTCCTATAGGCTGTTCTGTGCAAGATTCCTGACACCTCTGAGGGACAGGTTTGCAAGATTAGGCATTGCATTCTGCTTCTGTAATCAACCTCCCTTGTCTGTAACAGAATATGTATTTTAAGGAACACATGGATTGTGTGAGGAAATATCACAGGAGCTACTGGAACTGTTGTTAGGAGTAAACTGTGATACAGCAATACACTTAAGCTCAATCCTAAACTGTTAAAAAGAAAAAAAAAAAAGAGCATAGCAATTGCTAAAAATGACAGAAAAGCCACTGTGCTTTGAGAAAAAAAATGTTTCCAGTCTGCCTGCATGAGAGTTTTGCTGCAGGAGGAGAGTCAGCCAGAGAGAAATGCTAGAAATTTCAATGTAAAATTACTGTCCTTTCAGAAATAACTTTCCTTCTAAGCAGTCATACTTTTGAGTCCCTTGAAATATTTCTGGAGGACCATCTACTGTGACGTATGTTATACAGGGGAGGGAGGGATTATTTTCAACCCTAGGAGTCATGCAGTTGTAATGAAAGCATTTACTGTGCATGCCTGAATCTGCAGGTACTAAGGAGCTAATCTTAATGTAATGTTAATACTATGGGATTAGGCAGGAAACTGCAGAAGATATGCTGCTTAGCAATGTTATTCTCCTTATTATATCCCCCATACTCTACAATATATCTAAATTAACAGCATTGTATTAAAAGAACTAAACAAAAAGGAGTAACAGACAATCTACATACAACATATCTGAGTCACTGTTGCCAAAATAACAAAGAAAATTCCAAGACCTCAATGGTTTGAGTATTAGATCCCACCGTCTCAGCATGACGTCAGGAATAGGGTTTGGGGATTTTTTATGTTTAGTTTCCTCTTCACTTTTGGTTTGGAGGGGGAGAGGAATGAGAGGAAGTTATTTTGGAATATGAGGCTGCAGCAAACATTATCAGAAGGCACAACATCTTTGAAAAGGAGCTTTCAAAACTCAGTTATTTTCTTCATGAAAAGAAAACCACGCCTTTTATTCTGCCATTTCCTGTTAAATCTGTTGTGTAAATTTTATTATGAAAGTCTGATCCTTTTCACTCTGATTTGCTAACATTTCAACTTTCATAAAAACCACCTCAAGCTAGGCTCCACAAAACGGACAGGATTTTTTAAAATTCGGTTTTTTTTCTCCAGGCTGTGTTGGCAGAAAATGTGGTGTGAATTTTACTTCTAAAAAAAAATATACTCTTAAAAGTTGTCTTTAAGACCTTAAAGGTCTGCCAGACATCTCCTTTTAAATGAATAAAGATTCTAGACCATATCAGGTCAATTTACATAGCCCTTCACCTTTCTGCAGGCAACTTGCTTTTCTTTCTGGGTAACTATGTCTAACTGACCTAGTTATCTGGAAGTATGCAGTGTAACAGGAGGAGTAAGTGTCCAATACTGTTGAGAAGAAAAGCCAAAGACTTCTCAACGTGAGTTTTATTCACATCTTTAAAGCGCTGCAGAGTTCAGGATTTTTATGGGGATTTTTCCCCCCAAACAGGAAGATGGGTATCTAAATGAGTTAAAATTCTTCAGTCCTAACTATCCTTTCATTTAACAACGTGGATAAAAATTATTTCAAATATTTTTACACCATCACCAAGTAATTTTTATCCCAGAAGCTTGAAGCTCACAAGTTTAAATAGAAATTTTAATGGTTTTTTCATTGATCTGGATAATCAGATGATGGTTGTGGGTATATTTACTTGCTTCACTATAAGATGCTGTCGCAAGCAATCTGGCACCAGATTGACATCGACACCATTTTGGTAGCCTCATTTGCTGTTTTTTAAGACTTCAGTTTGTTATTTTGGCCAAGCATGAACGTTCATCATTCTAAGTTAGCTATCAAACATTTGTAGTATGTTGTCTATGCCTGGCATAGCTATGCGAGCATGCATACTTATTAGTATAAGTGCTTATTAGTATAAGCTATGACAAAGGCAAAAGAAATCTTCCTATTGTGCCAGAGAAATGGGTTAGGAACTTCTAAGCATGGAGACCATTAAATGACACAGTATCCCTAAACCTGAGCATCTCTCCATACAGCCTTTACGAAGTTGTAACTTCAAGCCTATTTGAAATGGGTTACTTTTACAAGAAGAGAGGCACTTCAGGCTCAAAACTCACTCAATCTTTAAAGTGTCTATGAATTCTAGTGTATGTATCAAATTCTGTGTATTCTGATGATGGCATTAAACCATCAAGCACCTCTTTTCATGTATCAAAGGACACAGTCAACATAAAAAACCAAAACCCTAATAGGAATTCTAGAAGATCATCATTACAACTCAAATCCACCACCCTTTTCCAATGGAAGGTCAACAAACTATAATGCAGCTGGTGTTAAAAGACCTTTTTAAACCAGTTCCTACTATTTTGGCAATGAAGACACCATACACTTCCAGAGTATCTATTCCAGCCTTCTCTTGCATTACTAGCTAAGCTGGATAATAAAACCTTAAAAATAATTTTCCCTTCCACTGTTTTAAAACTTTACTACTTGTTTATGCCCAAGTGAATCTGATTTTTCTCTTCATAGAAAAGGATTCTAAATAGCTGAAGGATTTTTTTCTTTTTTTCCCCCATTCAGTTTCCTCTTCTCTAGACTAAACAATTCTAGTTTCTTCAACTTTTCCCCATTTTCCATATCTGTAATAATTATTGTTGTTTTTCCTCCTTATTCTCTCTCCAGTTGGTCTACATCTCTGTGGTGTGATGCATTACAGTGAACACTGTTCCAGCTGAGGCTCAGTACTGTCTTACTGATTACGCTTCTATGCAGGAAGGTACTGAAATTTTTTGATTACTGGCTGTTCTTCTCTTGGGAGAAGAGAAGCGAAATTCTGTATCCTGACCCCAGCCACCATGAACCCACCACCCTCTCTCAGTTAATTGCTTTGCTAGATGCTGGTTGTTGCTCAAAACGGTTCTGTGTGTCTATTACATAGTTGTGTAAGGCAGTGAGGAAGTAAAAAGGACTGCTCTTGGAGCTTCTTCCTTTTTTGCTTGACATATAAAAAGTTGCAGGGTGAACTGAGTCACCTTTTATATTCTTTGAGGTTTGTATGGCTTCCCACAGAGAGGGAGCAGCCATGACCATGTACCAGCAAATGGGCTTTGGTATTTTAACAGCAGTCTTAGAAGAGCAAACCAGCAGGCAAGTTGTATCAAGACTGTATGAGAAGTGCAACACAAATGAGGGAAAATCTGCTTTACCCCTCAACAGCAAAAGCCAGGAGGACTGCTTTGTTTGGAGCTCTTTTGTATCATAAGCCCTTATCTCCACCGTAAGAACAGAACCACAAAGCCCAATGAAGTTCGCAGAATATCTAAAAGCACAACAGAATATTTACCTTCATACTGACAATTGCTACTCGGAGATTTGTTCCACCTAGATCCACAGCCAGAGCACTCTGTGTCTCTAGAATATGGTCAATATCTTGAGAGATGTTATCTTTGACAGGAGGAAAACAGAATTTCTTTTGCAATGGCTCCTTGAGGTCAATAGATTTAAGGAACTTCAAAATCCTTGGAACAGCATTACCATCTCCATATATTTTTGAGCTAAAATATGAAAAAAAAAAATCAATCTAATTGGAAATAACACTGCAATCTGTAAAGTTCTTTATATAGACAGAAGGCTGTAGCGCTATGTCATTACAAAATTATGATACGGCTACACTAACAATGACAAAGCTCACACTACTTGAGTCTGTCATGGCATATGGTAGGTAAGTGTCAGTAGTTTGAAGATCACACAACAGATGGTGCAATTTTGGCATTAGCTCCATTTTGGAATACAAAACATGGAATGTAGAAAACTGGAGAGCTAATGATGCAAAAAACCCCAACAAACTAAGGGTTTAATGAAAGGACCGACATGATAAATCTCTAAATTTTAGAAAGTTTACGTGTGTGCTACAAGTCCAGACAAAACGTACTTACCACACAGATGACAACTACGCAATAATGTCAGTTATTTCATGTCAGGACTTTCATGTGCTTTCATGTCACTTTTCAACATATAAGCATGGTTTTAAAATATCATAATACACGGTGTCAGACATTTGGTATTACAGAATTCAGTTTTATTCAGTAAATACTCTATTGAGGTTCTTAAGAAATATACTTTTGATTCTTGTCCTTAATTAGACAACTGTTATCTCTTGAAGTTTATAAGAACTTGTACATTAAAGAACTGAGAGTCAATACTGTATGGCTGATGAATAACTAAAACCATCTTGCTATAATCTTGCAGCTTCCCTGGAAGCTTGCACTCAGCACTCTCTACATATCATGCCTGAGGTCAATCCAGCTATAAAATAGTGTGTCTTTCAGGCATGAGTCAGAAGTTGGCAGACAGGATGTTCTCCCCCATGCTGCTCCTATGGAACAAGCTCTCTTAAATCATGGCAGACTAAGCAAACATATGAATTTTGTCTTCTTGACTTTCTGTTGGATGTTAAATTACTAGTTATATCAAAACACTACAAGTAACATTTTGCTCTAAAAATACTGATCTGCCTACTGGATATTGCATTATGATTCTGAATAAGGTATGTGAAATGAAAAATAATTTATAACCTCAGATTAATGCATTAAAAGCACTCCAATCACATTTTGATTCAGACCACCTCAGGACTAAATGTCTTCTACTCTACTGCTTTAGCATCCGCTCCAATGAAGCAAGATGAATATACTTACCATGGATACTGTTTACCGAACTGCAACTGTAGAGCATGCAGAATCTTATCCTGCGTATCTGCATCACGAACATGAAGGACATTTTCACCTAGATTACAAAAGTTAACATAATAGGACAGGTCAGCTCCTCAAATTACACTAGGGGATGCAAACTGCTTTAGAAATGAAGCAATAATTATTTTTGTTTCCTCTGAGCAGGAAAAACTCCAGCCAGATTGACATTGCTCTTCATCAATTATGTGCCTCCCCTTGCTCCCAGTAAAGCAGTGGTGACTCCTAAGATACACTGTCATGCATAACAAAACTCTACAGAGTAGAATATTAGCCTTCAACAGAATTCTATTATTGAATTAAAAAAGCACAAATGAAAACAGGGCAAAAATGGCTGTTTGTGTCCTATCTACAAATCCGTGAAATACCACAATACAGTTACTTCCTGAAGAGGTGAAGAGTTCCTATTTTTTAAAGTGAAATTTTAATAAATGTAAAACATCAAACTAGCTATAAAGGAAAAACAAATAGTTGGCTACTCTGCTAAATGGAATCCACTGCAAATAGTGATATATTTTAACTTGTCTATAGATAAAAGCCTCATTATCTTACGTGACACAGGAATTGCCAGCAAAGCTTTAAAATGGGTCAAAAATTATGTAGCACTGATACTGCAAGATGGGCTCTGTCGAACATTCATTTGACTTTATCCTGTGGAAGAAAATAAACCTCAGAACCATGGGGAAATTAAAGTAGTTAAGCAAACTTGTACCTGTTTCTCTTCCTGTCTGACGTGTCCCCAGGTTGATGACAGGTGTACCAAATGCTCCCACCTCTCTGACACCACAACTGCTGTTACCAATCATACAACCAGCATGAGCAACTAGCTGAATGAACTGGTCAAATGGGACATGCTTTACTGCCCGAAAATTGGGATGATGCTCAATGCCCTTCTTCCTCATCACCCGAACCATCTCTTTGCTTCCTATAGAAAAACAAGAGGTAGACCAAATGATTCAAGTTCTATTGTAAAACTGAAAGTCCAAACATGCAAAGGAGCTAACAGCTGTTCATTGAGTTGACAGCTCGGAGTTGGTTTTGTTCTACTTTTATCCTCACAGTGTAAGTTGCAGAGCTGGGCATGTAAGCCCAAGTTTGATCCCAAAATCCACTGCAAAAATCTTTTTGTAGTTTTTAGTTAATTTAAGAGGCACTAATGTTACTTCTACATGTCACACGGTTCCCCTTCATCTTCCTCTCCACACTGAAAAGCTGAAATGTCCTCCAGCAACGTGAACATGGAGCTGCAGCAGATGCACACTTGATGCTGAGACCATCCAGCTATTTCCATCTGGCTGGAGGTTCTGGGATAAAAGCACTCCATAAGAACCAATGTATGCTTTAAAGACAATCTATTGTGTGTCCCTCTGTGATGAAGGTATAATACTCACCTGCATCCACATTAGGGAATAGAACAAGTGTTCTCTTGTTGAAGGAGATGAGTGCATCTAGTGTCAGCTCAAACATCTTTATGGAATGTTTAATATCTGTGGTTACAGGATGTTGGAGAGCAACTATATAATCTCTGGTTTTGACATCTTCACCTGTCCAAATGGAGCCCAAGAAAAGTTTTTTTTATTGGCATTGAATCGTAGGAGGAAGGGAGGACATACTTTTGAAATTACTGATGTGAAAGCCTGAACAGTCAAGGCACTGAATGGGATATTCAACATATAGATTTTCATGCTACAGTAAAACTGAAGGGAGTAACAAAAGGATCTATCTTATTATTTGCCTCTCTAAGCAAGTCTCATAACTTTGAGACCACTATCTAAACCCCAAGAACCTTAACTTGCAGGCCTACATCTAAAGCTTTGCAAGACTCTACCAGGGTCAAGAGCCTGTTCTCACAACAGTGCAAATCTGGAGTAACGTGAAATGCCTGAAGCTGCTCAGGTTTTCCTTCAGTTGCCCATCCTCAAGCAAAGACTTCATTCCCACTGCTTTAAAAAAGTCAGTAATACTTGTTTTAGTACATTTGATAAAAAAGTTTATCTGCAAAATATTAACCTACTCATCTAAGAAAATTCCAGCTTCCAACTACACAGGTTAACATGCCATATAGGAGACTGCTTTCTCAAATATAAAAAGCAAACACAAAACCCCATTCTTTACAGGAATTATTTGTAAGTAAATGAATATGAAACACCAAAATCTATCAGCACCACGTTGCCCTGTTGCAATGCATTCCTCAAAAGAATGTTCGTAATATAAATTCCCTTTGATTTTTTTTTTTTAGATTAGCCTTGAACAGCTTTGATTCTATTTAAATACATCCTTTACACCAAAATAACTATTCACATAAGACTGTTCTGTTTTCAAATCGTTCAGCTCAGAGAAATTACCCATTTAAGGAGTTACTTTTTCTGACTTGGCCAAAGGACCAGATGTGTTTACTAGGACAGATTTGTAGCTTTCCAGCTATACATGGTAGAACACAGAACAAAAGAAAAAGAAAATGCAGAAAGAGAAATACTAGATAGTATTACCAAATATACTATTTTTTTAGAAGAAGCAGCAGGTTGGTGCTTGATAATCATCTCCAATTAAGCGAACTTAAACCTACTCGTAAGAAGTCCATCTCTTTCTTTCCCGTACTTTTCTGAGAGCCACTCATCAACAGATCCCACAGACTGGTAACCTAGTTACTGAGTTTGTCTGGTGTTAAAAGTCATATGAAAAACATAAAAAGTGGACTGCTCACCTAGCCACATGCGTATAATACTCATGTAGTCCTTGTTTTTGGCAGAGAGAAGCTTGTCATATGAGGGACATCCCGCTAAAAGGATGCGGTCATGGTCTTCACACATGGCTATCAAATGCTGCTCTGCACTCCTCGTGCAGCACACGTGGTAATGGGCCAGTTTGGTTATAGCGTGCCTGATAGAGTCATCAATGGTCCCACTGACTTCCCCACCTTCAATGTGAAGAATGCGAATGTTCATCAGGGCTGCAGATGTGGCCAGGGCCAAAGCATCAAATCTGTCCCCATGAACTATCATTATGTCAGGTTTCAGGCGGTTCAAGACATCTGGTAACTTGACTAACGCAAGGCCCACTGACTCCACCATAGCTGCCTCATCCTCCCCTCTCACAATGGTGTGCAATCTTGTATGAATATCGAAGTCATCTTGTTCAATCATACGATAGGTATTACTGAAGGTAAGAAGAAAAGAGTCAAGAGTAAATACAACTTGGTTTTACAGCAAGATAGCTTGACAAAACAACTGCGTATTATAATAGTTGTACTGGGTTTGAAAAAAGGCCTGCTTATCATATGTCCTTCATTGAGGAAACTAGTTTTTAAGAATTTTACAGAATATTCTCATCCATACAAAGGTCTTCCCTCATGCTCCAAAGTCAAGTTTTTCTAGACACCTTTAATGAGGAGCTTTGCTGAAAATGTTCTGGAAATCCTCAGAAATCAAACTCTTTGTTCACGTGTTTGTGGAGCCTTGCAGAGAACAGATATGGCATGACTTCCTTTCAGGAAAGGTATGTTGTCTCCTCACCAATATATTGACTTTGCTGGACAAATGTATAATTACAACACATATGATGCAAAGCTGAGGCCTGTATGTTCAAGGAAAACATCCTGCAGCTAGCATGCATTTTTCAGATTCTTATTTGAGATGTATCAAGACTTATATAATCATAGACTTAAGAAATCACTGCACAAAGAGTCCTTAAGTTCAAAGGACAGTAAAGAAAAAGGGTTTTCCACAGATATTACCAGCTTCATTCCATAATGAGAAAGTTAAAACATTCCTTGAGTACTGACGTTACTGTTTACAGTTATGTATTTGAAATATGAAAGATCACACATCTGTATGAGGTAGATTACCTGTCTTCTATGTTCACTAAACCTGACCTAAGTAGTCTGTGTACTCTAGCTGCAATAAGAGAGGAAAAGCTCAGTTTTCCAGTTTTGTCTTCAACCCATCTGATATGTTCACTGTCTTATTCAAAGGATTACACTTTCAACGAAAATTAAATCTGATTTAAGTCAGCTTAAATCCACATTTTCATTCCATAATGACCAGATTCTTACAGAAATCTGAATGAATTCAGTTTCTCACTTCATAAAGTCTGTGACCATGCTGAAGACCTCAATTACAGCATTTACATACAACTTTCTAAAATTACAAGATTGGTTGGAAAAAAACCCAGAAATATACAACCCCAGAAGGAGATGCAAAATTAGATAAAATCTGAAAAATACATTTGAAATTTTGTTACCTAACATTCATGACATTATCACTAACACCCCAGAAACAGATTGGCAGAGATACAAAAATTCACCTACCCATAATCATCAATCAGGTGGGAACCAAGCACTACGACATCAAGCTCAAAGAACTGTGGTTCTGCTTTAATACCAAACATAATAGGAGCTAATTTTGAATAATCAGCACGGTTGCAAGTAGCAACACAAACACGAAGTTTGTGGTTGTTTCCATTCTTCTCCATGACTTCCTTTTGTTTCTGTTTTGAAAGATTCTTGAAATACACTTCCTAAATAAGAGGGGGGGGGGGAATAGCAGCAGCATTAATAGTAATCTTCATAGCAAATAAATGGTACACTTAATGAACAGCATACACAAGTGCAGCCCAGAATTATGGGCACATACTAACTCATCTGTTGATAACTAACAACCGATACCTTACAGTACCTATCATTAGAAAAGGTCAGATTTATATATTTCTTTTTTTGTTAAACCCCACTTAATTTTAAAACCTCTATTTCTATAAATAATATATAAAACTTCTATATAAACAATATTGAAGTATTATGAAGTTCAACTGTAATTAAACAGTAAAATGACTTTTTCCCGTTCAGCTGGAAACTTCTGTAAAAGTGGAAAAATTATTAATGCCTTAGTAAGTGAAAGAAAAAAAAACAACTTCATATTCCAAACCCACAGAATGGAACAAACTGCTAAAAAATACATCCACTGACAGACTATGTGAACAAAAAGAGAAAGTTTTTGCCTGAGTCAGTTTATGTATCTGTTAAACACACTCTGGTGACATAAAGTCAGTTATACGTCAGGATATTCAATAATACAATATTAGGTTACAACAAGACAACAACTTTTGAAGAGAAGTAGACAAATAAGGATGATGATTACCATCAGGCAATTCGGAGGCTATTTTAAAAAGTTTCTGACAATTGAAGTGCCACAGAAACTTAGTATTTTTACAAGCAACATCATCAGTTACTGTAACAAGACGTTATCCTAATGCAATCCAGCCTGTTTAGTAGCTGATTAAGCTATATAATAATTTTTAATGTTTACCTATCCTCTGTTCACTATTTTGCCTTGCTGTTTTTGCTGTGGGGTTTTTTTGTTTGCATTTAACAATTGGAAAAAACACTTCAGAGAAAAAGAAAAGCCTATTAAAAAAGGATACAGCAATAATTCCCCCGAAATAATCCAAATTCCCTCCCCCCCCCCAAACAGAAACTACTAAATTAGTATCAAAGGGTATCAGACCACCTATTTATAATCTTTTTGTTGTTCTCCTTCCAAGAACTGTATTTTAAGTAATACTATCCTTTGGTATGAAATCTAACATTATGTCATATTTTCACTTCAGTTTAATGGCAAGTAATCTTTTTCCAGATTAACGCACAAGGACTGCTCATCTCTGACTCAGAGTCATACCAGTCTCTCTACTGGTTTTGACAGTTAAGGAAGCTCTTTCTGAGCAGCTGCTATGCAGGCATGATTATACTGACATGCAATTTCATGGTCCTTTTACATTACATTTAATTATTTTCAGTAAATTCTTAAAAGAAAGGCAGTGACATTGCACTCTTATAAAACTTCGAAAATTCAGCAACTTTTCAACAATTTCCCTATTTTTAACACAGATTTAGTTTACGTTTTATCAGACGTAACGAAGCAATGTTTTGGTATAATAGAAGTGTTCAGGTGATCAAAAATCTATCCCAAGTTGTCAAAGGTGAGAGACACTTCAAGTCGCTATCTGCAATCCATTATGGCTCTGCAAAACTATGACCGGCAGTGATGTTTTTCTAGTTTAACTCCAACAACTGTGATTCCTGAGAGAGTAGTTCACACTACCTTCCAGAATAAAACTGAAGTGGCAAAAAGCAAGGACGGCTGCCATGACTGAGCTCGTAAGAAATGGCATTTCTCATCTACTCAAGCAAAGCAGCTACGGCTACGCTAACCAACTTCAGTAGAATAGATACAGCCTGGAATTTCATCATTTGATTACTATCATGACAAATTAAGCTGAGTTCTATGGAATCAGCCATAAAGTAAGAGATACTATATGGCTTACATTGAGCCCCTTCACTTGAATTTACATTCGAACCTTACTTCAAAAGCAGTATGTTAATCAATTACTGTTTTACACTTTCAAAGGGTCAGATGATAATCCTTCAGGCAAACTGTTTACTTCCTCATGCTGAAAGCATCTGCAGTTATGTGCGTGTACGATGGCTGTTTTAATTTAATCTTGCCTTTCTTTGTCCAGCAGGCTTGAAGTATTTTAAATGTATGTAAGAAATTCAGTACCTCGTGTTGAAAATGTAGGAAGAGTACTTTGCAGGGTTTTAGATGCTCTATAAAAGTAGGTCAGAGAGCATGTTATCCTCTATGACCAAGTGACACTTGAAACCACATGAGCTAGACTCACATCTCACAGAACCACCGCTCTTATTTCTAAAACAACCTCTTTTTGGAGATGGTTCTGAGCAAGACATCCTGTCATTTCACATGTAGAAACAGCCACTAATTCAAATAAAACCATGTTCAAGATGTGAAGGCCTCTTCCGACATCCCTATAAGCTTGTCTTTGAAACTGCATGAATAATATTATAAATAGAAGCAAACCTCTCAGAAGACTCTTCAAGTCAGCCACTGCTGCATACATATTCTGTTACTATATAAACTGAGAAGCCAAAGTAAAAGGGCACAGAATAAGGAAGTAACAAAATGAGTTTACCTAAAGACCACTTACTCCAAGTTATCTGCCTGAGATAGAACCATCACTTCCCCTCTGACTAAGCAGTTATCTTTTCATTTATGCAAAGCAGGCTTTTAAGAAGCAGGATAGTTTTCTGCCCTCCTTGATCATCTTGTAAAATATTAAATATGTAAGTTGTAAAAAAAATAAAATCTCATGTTTCACCATAACTACAGATCTACCAGAACTGACTCTCTAGTATGGCCACACAGACCCCATTTAATTACAGTTGCTACCAGCTGCAATAACAGTGTCTTGAAATAATTTCAGAGGTAGATGTGGAGATACTTCAAAGACACATGAACTGACCAGAATCAAAAGCAAATCATGCTATTTTTGCATTTCAACTTCTGTTAACATTAGGTTTCAGTAAGCCCCAAAGCAGAACTATTTTTAGTAGTGCCTTAAACTCTGTAACACAATAGTTTCAAAAAGCTGCAAGTAAGCCACACACAGGCCTTGCTGCACAGTTCTTCTATTGCTGTCAGTTCTAACACCTGTTTTTCTGAAGAAACAAAATATTTACTCCAGCAAAAGGACTGATAACAATCCAATATAAGTGTTAACCACATGAGGAAATTTACCACTAGTTAAACCAGTTTATTGTTTTTCAGATTAAGTTGGATGATGATTTCTGAAGAAATGTATGATGTCTTACTACATCACAGTTTAAACCCAGAATTCTATCTTGACTCTGTCCTATTCTGAGCCTGTGAATGCAAAAATAATTCTGTATTTTCAGACAGCATTCACCATCAACAAGTAATGGCAAAGTCCCTTCAACCATTAACACTATATTCCTTCAAGCAGGCTATAATGTCATAGCTACATAATTTTGTTACTACTATGATTTTAGAATTTTAACAGGTTTTGCAGGCTAATCATCTCTTTTCAGAACTGTTCACTGTAATTCTTTTAAATAAATAATCACTAGCAATTGCCTCTTAATTTCTAGGTGTTCGATGATATACTGAGTTTGACTTACACAGCCTTCTTTAGAACGGGATCTATCTTTGTTTTCCAAGGTCTATCTCTTCCACATTGCTGGGACTAGTAATCTTCGGCAGAAAGAAGAAATAAAATAGTGCTCCATGAAGGACTATGTGAAGTAATTAATCTCTACTTGTTTTGGTCTACTGCTCTTCCATATCCCATCTTAAGGCTTTTAGACTACTAGAGGTTCAAGGACTTTTTAAGATTGGGGAATTCCGAGCCAGATTTTACAGCAACCAAGTAGCTACTTTTTCTGTTAGCAGTCACAAGTGCATGAGACACTCCTTTATCAGTATTTCACAAAAAAAATTACACCACCTGTATATTCTACATTCACATTTCTGAAACGATGATTTTTCAAAATCAAAGAGCCTGGAATACTCCTCTTTACGATCTCTACACTCGTGCCAGCGTGCTTGTGGAATCGTTTGATTGTCCCTCTTGCTTTGCAGTGTGGTATGCATATTGGTCATTCTGCCCAAAACTCTTCCCACACCACGTACTAGTACATGTGTTCATGCCACCCTTCTTCATCCACGGAGCCATCGCTTCTGTATCGCCTGTATGCACACACGTGCGCTCTTCAAGCAGCCCTGTTGCAGGTCACCATATATAAAACCAACCCTATACAAAACCAGCACAACCCCCTTGAATGCATCTGTGTGAGTGGAAAAAGCATTCTCAGTATCACCCCGTGCACGTATTGGAACGTCCCGCCCACCACTTCCCCCCAGAAACGGGATCGACCCCTCCACTGCCACTCTTCCTCGTGTGTGTGCGTGGGCTCACCTCCTCTGCGCCTCTCAAACCTATGGATACATTTATTNTCCGCCACGCAACAGACGCGTATGCGCGCAACCCTGGGCAGGGCCGCTTCCTTCGCGGGCCTGTCACCTCCACGGGTGCGAGGTCAGCCCCTCAACACGCCCCACACACGCAAAGGTGCGCCCGTGCCCGTCCGTGGACAGCCCTCCCCTCCTCCCCGATCTCCACACGCATACACGCCCGCGGCCGCTGCCTCCGCTCCCCGGCGGAAGACTCCCGCGCACGTTCCGGTTTGCGGGAGGTACAGAGCCNCTTACCCCCGCCGCGGCGCCCCAGGCGCACGCGCGCCCAGCCCCAGCTCTCCCGGCCTGCTGACGCCCCCGCCCCCCACGCCGTTAGCCGCTCCCGCACGGCAGCACGGCCCCGGTCCCGCTGGACGACTAGACACGCTGCCTAGGCCGGGCCGGCTCGGCCGTCACCTCGCTGCGCGGTCACCTCACCCGGCGCCGAAGCCGTAGCGGCAGCGGTGAAGCCGAGAGCATCAAAGGCCGAGGCGGCACCACGTCCCCGCCCCCAGCAGGGCGGTCCCGCCCCGCCTCCGCGCGGGGCTGGCGGCGGGAGTGCGGAAGAGGAGCCCCGGGGCACCAAATGCCGCGCCGCCCCCGCGCCCGACAGCTCAGGACCTTCCTTCGCTCCCGCGCACCCCCCGCCGCGGGCGTCCGCGGAGTGAGGGGGCAGGAGCCGTGAGCAGCGCGGAGCCCCCAGGGCTGAGCGCGGGGTCTGCCTGTGCTGGTGTTTGTGGGGTACTGCGCAGGTTTGCCTTCACGACGAGGGGCCGTGCCCGTGCTCCTGCTGCCGGGTTGTACGAGGAATAACCTGATGCAATGCGCATCAGAGCCATGCGGGTAAATCTGCTGAATGATCTTACAGCTCCAGTGGGGATCACCGTCATGTTTAAGAGCTCGCAAAATGAAGGCTGTCTGAAAACTGTGAGGTTGCCTGTGGGAGATGCAAAGCGAGGACGGACACAGCCCACAGTGATGCATGGAAGAACGAGGAGGTTGCCTGATCTTGCAGGATGTGAGGAAGTACAGTCCCCTGTGGCTGGAGTTCCTGCCGGTAGCTCATGAAGGGTTTCTGGGTGTGCTACAGAATTCTATGACTTTGGTGTTAATTCGGCCAGCAATACCAGCATTTCCTATGTGACACAATCAAGAAAGCTGTTTAACCAGCTGTCAAGTATTGCCGATTGTCTGTGTGTTTCAGCTGATTGTAGAAGAGATGCGTTTTCTCACAATGGATATGTTCCGGGGTCAAAGTGCTCTCTCAGTGAGAGTACTGTGACTTGGATCCTAGTTCAGCACCCTAGGCACCATGTGTAACAACAGCAACCTATGCCCACTATATTTTGGTATGGAAGCACCTAAATAAAACATTTTTGGTAGCTGGTGTCACACAGTCCTTGTAAAATGAGAATTCTTCAACCATTTTTCTCCCTCTGATAGATCTCATATTTGTGTGGCTGAAACCTGACAGTGTAATGCGGTAGGGCCATCTATGTGATCATGCTTGTGCCACATTCAGACGTTTGGCACCAGCACTCTGACATAGTTTTTCAGTCCAAATTGTATCTTTGTTCATCCATGTAATACATGAGGTGTCTCAAATCCCTTCTGCTTTTGCCCCCTACTGCCCAGAAAAATTAATCTGAATAGTGACTCCTGTGGCTGACATACCTAAAGGAAAATGGAAGGAATGGGAATGGTTGCAGACCTGTCCTTTACTAGGGAGAAGAAGTTGACTTTTCTAGCTGTTACAAATATTTGTTTAGAACAGCTTTGAGGAACAAATACTGAAGTCTTCAACTAAAGAAAGATCTTACATAGGAGTAACGGCAATGTAATTTAAAAAGTAAAAAACCTGTAAGACTTGCCCTTGGGAATTTAAAATTGTGAACTGACTGTTTCCCAAGAGAGACAGAAAGAACATCTTATGATGACGTTCAGAAAGTCCTCAGGCAGCTGTGGTCCAGTGAGTCATAGCTCCTCAAAGCCTCAGTGTTTTGAGAATATTGCAGCACACCCACTTCTCAAATTACCAGGGATCTTAACTTGAAATGCTGACCAGAGGTAGTAATAGCAACTGGAAGGCACCTTACGTTCAATTCATGTCCCACTTAACTTGTTATCATTGTTCTCTGCATTAGTAGATTTTCTTTATGCATATCGCACATTGCTTAAAGACCTATGTGTATTCTGGACATGTCATTATAAGTGAGTTTGTCTTGTCTCCTGTAAATGCTTTTGGGTTATGATAAGCTCACCAGTATATCTACAGCTGGTTTCACAGAAGCAAAATGCTGAGGATGAGCCTAAATCATACCTGAGCATGAGTGTATGAAAGTGTGTATATATTTACAAATTCTGAATTATACTAGTAGTTACACAGCTAGAAGCAACTACATAGTTAATTATTCTTACAACAGCATCAGTGCATCTCTTGATGTGTTTTTTTTCCGTAAATGTTTTAATGGTGTTTCAGCATCTTGCAGCACACGCTGGAGAAGAAAGGGGAAAGTTTATGCTCCTTTCAGTTCTCCCCCACAGACCTCACATATTACGTAAATAGGATGAAATTTATCTTGTGTTACTGAGTGACCCCTGCCCCAAGTCTTTCCAGCAGAGAGACAAATGCTACCCAGAAAGATGAGATGGGAGGAGAAGCGTCACCCCACAATCTGCCTGCTCCAGTCAGCCTTACTCTTTGCTGCTCAAAATCTCTGATGACACTGTGAAGATGGCCTCCTGTCTTTGCCAAGCCCTGAGGCAGTACTGGGGCTTATTAAAGGAGTAAGGTCTCAGTGTTCACATTAATTCATTGTCCCCCTCCTCATCAAAAATCATCAGAAATGGCAACAGCCCTGCAGGGTCTAAACGCAAGGTGCTGGTAAATGCTGGAGATGAGGAGCTTACTTCTTTCTAGAGAGGTCATGCTGCTTTGAACAGAAGGACTAAGATCATCTGGTTTGGTTTGCAGCTGGCTCAAAGATCAGACTCTTTGGAAATCCACACTGAAAGAGGTGAAAGGGGCTAAACTGTGGCCTGACATGGGATTTGTCAGTGCATGTCTATGGCCAGGAGATGGATAGCGTGGACAGAGTCAGTAGTAGCACAAGGGGCTAAACACTGTTACTTCTTGCCTCTTGAAACCAAAGGAATCTGTCTTTTTAAATCAACATCTACATGAGGTGGAGCTTTAATTACTTCTTTCCTCAGCTCTTCATTTACATCCATTTTATTCATGTCAAAACCAGCTGCTGAGTGTAAGAAGGTGAAAACTTAGGCTAAGATTTTCAAAAGCAACTAGAAGCAGCTGCCCGTGTCAATTCTATACTGCCCAGCCACAAACACTTGAAAGCAACTTCAATTTTAAAGGTAAGGGTCATAGTGCTTTCAGAAGAGCAGGTTCTTCTGACACAGCCAAACTAATAACTTTCGAAGACTGTAGCACAGCAGTGCTCAGCTGCTGTGAATGCACTCCATTATGAATATCTCTTATAGGAAAAGACCAAGTAACACATACTGCATGATATTAGGAGAATATAAACAGATACACACAGTGGGGAAAGCATAACAGATTATTACCTTCCTGCGTTTTCCTTTTTGTTTTTCGCAGTTAAAACTACCAGGTGAGCTGTGCAGTTAATAGTAACTGTAAGCAACCACAGCAGGGTGTTAGGTAGACCAGTATCACATCATAGGCTAGCGGCTTCTATCTGATGTTTCAGAGAAAGGGGTGAGATGGAGATAAGGCAATGACATAGATGCTATGCAAAGGGAAATGTGGGATTTTATTCTCTCCTCACCACAACATAGATATCTCACATCTTTGGTCAGCGTCTCATGCTAACACAAAAAGAGGACCTGCACGTAGATAAGGTTGTTAGGCACAGAACTCCTGTCCAAGAGAGCGGAAATCTAAAACTATGTGAAAATCTCTTGCTTGTCTTGGGGAGGATATGTGTCCAAAGAAAAGCAATGAAGCTGGTGAAGTAAGCTGCCTTATGAGGAGCGGCTGAGGGAACTGGGGTTATTTAGCCTGGAGAAAAGGAGGTTGAGGGGAGACCTTATCACTCACTACAACGACCTGTAGCGAGGCGGGGGCCGGTCTGTTTTCCCAAGTATCAAGTTGTAGGACAAGAGAAAATGGCCTCAAGTTGCACCAAGGGAGGTTTAGTATGGATATTAGGAAAAAATTCTTCACCAAAAGGGTTGCCAAGCATTGGAACAGGCTGCCCAGGGAAGTGGTTGAGTCACCAACCCTGGACGTATTTTAAAAAAAAGATATGTAGATGTGGCACTTAGGGACATGGTTTAGTGGTGGACTTGGTAGTGTTAGGTTAACAGTTGGACTCAATGATCTTAAGGGTCTTTTCCATCCTAAATGGTTCTACAATTCTATGTTAAAATCAGGTGCACCAAAACTCCAGGTAACAAGTAGAGTTGTGAGTCTCACTGAAATAACTAGGAATTAGCTTACAAATACCACAGGCTTTTCTTTAGAGCTGCCAATGATGTATAACAGCCTCTTACTGGAAAGACAGCATATACTGATGTCTGGTGTATTACGATATAACTGGATTTGCCTATATCCTATAAAATTCGAGTCAGGTTTCCAGTAAGTAGCTAGAGTTGTGAAATGTGGTAGAAACAGGGTATGAAGAGCAACCTCTGTTGTAGAGGATTCCTTGGTCAGGGGTGAGGGGGCGAAACAGCATCCATCTGAAATCCATGAAAACGACTGGAAAGAGTGCTGTCAACCTCAACAGGGTTTTTTTTTCCGTTCGTTCAATCTCTAACAACTTGAGCCTTTATCTTAATTTCAGCTGAAAAAAAGCACAAAACTTTTCTTTCCCACTCCCTCTCTCTAAAAATAAAATAGTGGAATTGACACACTTTTCGCTATCATCACGTAATTCACTCTGCTTGTGTGATCTGTTTAACCCTTCAAAAGGGCCTGTTTTCTTTACTTGGATTAAAAACTCTTAAGGTTATGGTTTGTTTGCTTCTTCTGAAGCTCCATGTGTGTTCCATCCTGCTGGAATAAATATGATTACCATTGCTGATTGTTGACACACATCAAAGATCCACTGGGGAATATGACACAGTTCACCATACCCAAGCTGTATGCAAACGAGTTGCTCTTGAACAACAATGGCAGCCTAGACCAAGGCAATTCTTGTGGTGGAATTCTTCCTCTTACTGTGCTGATGCCCATGCTGTGCATCTAAACCCCTTGATCTGTAGACAACGTGGTCTACTTAAAACCACTTGGAGTATGTTCAAACAGGAATGAACAGGACTGCTGTACATACTCAGAGTATTTGGACAAAAGCCAGAGAGGAACCAACTGATTGGAAGCTGTAAGATTGTAGGTAAGAAAAGTGGGTAAGTTTGCCAAATACCAGATCCCGGTTTCTACCTCAGCAACAGGTGGGATAGTTATTTGTTATGCATACTTGGTCGAGGAAACCATGCAGAAAAACAGCCAAGTTATCTGGATGCAAGTGGCTATCATATGTGAAAGATCAGAAAGCAAGTTCTGTTAAGCTTTCTCAGTCCTGGTCACTTTGGGCTTTCATTCCATTAACAAGTTGTTTATATTTCTTTAAAGAGGCAGGTTTGCAGGACTGAGCTTAATTCTCTATCCAGCTTTCAGTGGAAGCTAAACCTACATAATTTCTGCTTCATTCCTACTGCATGATCACGATTTTAAAGATGGAAGATACCAAAATTACCATGTTCCAGTAGTGCTGTGGTGCTAATCTAGCATTCTGCTTGCACCAATCAGCCCTCTGCCCTCAGTCCAATCTTCCTTTCAGTGGGTACAATGAGACTAAGGGTGGATTGTGTTGTCTGTTCAGAGAGGAGCAGTCGTGCATGGGAGTCTGGGGGTGCTTGCGAGCTTTAACAAAGGTACAAGGGCTATGCTGTCTTGGAGAGGAAGTCCCAACAGGCCAGAAGCTGGGAGAAAAGGAACAGGGGAGCCAGAAACAATCATCTAGTGATAAGACTGCCTAATTTTTCCATTCAAAATTGACATGCAGCGTTGAAAGTAGTTAAGTGCCTGCCAGTAAGGAAGAGTACTGCATCAAACTCTAGTATCCCGTCACTATTAATAAATACCTCCTGTGTTGCGACCAGGTCTAGAAGTTCCTATTTGCCCTTCTTGTCCAACTAGTATCTCTTTTTTACATCTTTCTTACCCCTTCTGAGGCTCTATGGCATCGTACTTGCATGCAGCTGTGTTTTCAATGTGACTGTTGGCAGACCAATATTTGGAATGTTATGTCTTCAGTGTTAATTCCTAATTTCTAATTTTAAGGAGTAATAACGCTAACATATAATTATGAAAAAAAAATCTGTTAAGCAGAGATCTAATGTCAGGACTCAAGAATAATAATAGTAAACATGTATTTCCACCTTTTTCCATATTAAAATAATGTGTTTTGTGTGTAGTTTGTGGACTTTGGCTATTAACTGCACTAAGACAAAAAATGATGAAAGAAGAAAACTTGATTGTAAAGATGGTTACAGTACAAACATGTAGTCAGTTTACAGTTTCAAAGATAGATGAGGAAATTTTGAGAGACAGAGAATATAAAATGGGCAAAGAAGTGTAGCTGTGGCTGTTCACTAAGCAAAGGGTAAATCTTCCTGTTTTGGAAGTTTGTAACACACGAGGTATCATTAGCTGAGTTTTTCAAATGTCTTCTTTAATCATGTGACTTTTAGACCAATCTTAAATCCTAAACTATTACATGGCTATTAGAATTTCCTGAAGCCATTTCAGATTTTTCCTTTGAAGAAGTCTTCTGAGATGTAATGGAAGGCTCAAATGCCAGTCAAAAGCTACAGTGTTTTCTGTATCAGGCATATGCACAAAAGTATGTCTTTGTTTTTAATTCTAGGTCAAGAATAAAATGTTCCCATTTTTTTGTCTGGAGTATCTATAGCTCTTATTTCATTACCAGTGACCTCCAGAAAGAGTTTTGTTTTTCCTAACAAGAAACAAAAGTCAAGGAAAAGTAAAACCAAGCACAAAATTTTAAAAGAGGAACTATCTCTAAAAAGTGCATAGAAAGCCTTCAACCAACAAACCTTCTGTAAATGTGCTTTACTTGGAGAGGAAGCCAGGACCTTGTAAATGATGAAGAGCAAAAATCTTTGAAGTTCAGCATGACATTTAGGAAAGAAAAAAACCCTCACATATTAAATGGTCATTTACTTCTTTCCCTCCTTCTTTTTAATACTTATCTGGAAAAAAAGTCACGTGAAGAGCATCTGAGTCAGCTGTTATTCTGACAACCTTCAGGATAGTCTAATTTTCTCAGCTGGATTTGCTATCCGTGTTCTTTTATTGAAGCTTTGATTTAGTACTGGATGTTTTAATGAAAGATGGTCCAGAATTACAAAGAAATAAAAGCAACTGCTAAAATATTCCCTGATTTGCAGGAAGAGCAACTCTCTCGATAGATGTTCTAACTTCAACACACATGTCCATAGGCTATGCCAAGTCCCTCTGCCAAAGATCACGCACCATTGGGAGACTAGCAGTCTATTTTCCCACAGCCCTCTATGTTCTAGGATGTAGGAGGTTACTCAAAATGATGTGGTTTTATGGATCACTTTCTGACTGGCCTGGCTGCTGAGGCAGTATTTATGAGAAACTCAGCCTGAATGTCGCTGCTATTTTGCTAGTGAGGCTCCATATTGCAAGAGGCGCTCTCTCTTACTTTTCCTATGCTTTCTGAAACCTCTGTGTATCTCTGAAAGGCAGTTATGAAATACTAACATTATGTAGCATGCTCTTATGCCTGTATTTTCTCATACAAAGTTCTATGATCCATCTCAATCTTTTACGATGAAATTGTAAGAAAAAGCATCCAATTTAAACAGGATTTTCAAAAGGACATTTTGTATTTTCAGAGCTAAGTACTTAGTGGGAAAATCACTATGATTGGCTTCTACCACATGGTTTATGGCAAAGATTGCAGGGATCCTTGACTCTGCTCTGGTCTAAATTTTACATAACCCATTAAAATACCTGTTCCCTGAGCAGCACAGTGTTGATGGGAATCTCCTTAATTACTCCCCCTAGTATGGGCTGCCAACATTTTATTAGCTAAAGTTCTCCAGGCTGCAGATAGACTTAACTTACAGGACCAATGCAGCAGACATGAGAAATCATCTGGTAGAATACTGCTCCCAAGTCAAAAAAGTCCATTTAGTTTTTGTGTACAAGCGTTCTAAAGCCTTGGGGGGCGTGCAACCATTCTATAATTTCCATCGGCACCCCTGATTTTCTTAATATGAATGAGGAGCTTTGTTAATTTTCACTTCTGTCCCTAGGTTGGTTTACTCTTTAGCATCTGATGTACTTACACGGTGTCACATTTGGACTTAGAGCACCATAGAAAAACACTGCTACAAGAGGGAAAGGATGTTGTCAATTAATTCCTTACTTAAAAATAAGCACAATGGACGTATTTTCAGTGCTTGTTGAAAATCCATGTCTTTAAAAAAAATTCTAAGTCCTAGATGCATGCCTTCATTGGAGAATATCCAAGGTGATGATATTTCTCAACACCTCCAGATCTCAGGGAGAGCTGAAGCCAAATTTGAAGTCAAAGCTGGCTGGGAGGCAAGTGGAAAGGGAGGATATGTAAAGAAGCACTTCAGAGAAAGAGGGATTTCCAGCTGACATGGTAAGACATCCAGATTCAAATGGAACAGGCCATTTTCGCATAATAGGCACACACCTTTTGTTTTGTTTTTTGACAGACATCACCTCCAATGCCTTTCCACATCTTTTCCTGTATGTGGAGAGCCGTATCCCCTGGTAGCTTAAACAGATGTCAGGAAGCCACAAAACCTGCTCTACAGGCATAGCAAAGTGAACAGCTTGGGGCAACAGCATAAGCAGAACTACTTCCTGCAGTGGGAGTGCTGGCCAAGGGGCAAGGAGTCAGGATCACCCCTGGGAGGCTTGGCTGGCTCTTTGCCCCTCTCTCCAATGCCACCTTCCCAACCTTTATGGACTTGCTGTCCTCCTCCTCCCTGCTGCATGCCTCTCCTCTGCCTTTCCCTCAATATTGCATTTACTTCACTTTTTAGCTGAATGCCTTCTGAGAAAACCTACTTAAAAAATTACCCCACAGAGCTCAAGCCCCCTTGTTACCCTTCCTGCATTCGTGTCTCTTCTCCCATCCCCCTGTGAGATGTGAATCCTTTGAGGGTCCATGCTTTTCCTCCCACTGTGCCTGTATAGCACCTGGCATGGTGGAGCCATCCCTCGTTGCCAGAGGTACATCAGCAAAATAAAACTGATTAATAATCCTAAAACCCTGCCGAAACCACCCTCCAGGTAGTATTCCAACGTGGGTGAGTTCAAACCTGATCTCTCATCTCCCAAGTAACAGGCAAAGAAGTCACAGTGACAAGGAACAGACTGCTACCTTTGGGAAGGTCACCACAGCTTGCTATGGACTGAATAATGAAAAGACAATCCACACAGAACGGGCACAAATGGGCAACCATTTAGCACCGTTCTCCGGAGAACTTCTAAACGCCGAGCACGTTACCTGGCACGGCCGCAAATCCCGCATACCGAGTGGAGAAACGGAGGGACAGAGACCGGTCCGGCGCCGGCCCTGGAAACGGCACCTGCCGTGACACCCTCGCTCAGCGGGCAGGGAGCTCCCTCCCAGGGCTCGCCACACGCCGCGGGCCGGCTCGCCCTCCCGCGCCGGGCTGCCCTCGCCCGGGGCACGGGCTAGGGGAACGCCGCCTCCCCCGGGGCTCCCTCCCGGCCAGGGGGGCAGACGCTGAACGAGGCGGCTCCGGCAGCCCCCGCTCGGCGGGCAAGCCCGCAGGCGGTCCCCGCCCGCTCTGCCGAGCCCTCCCCCCTCGGGACTCCCGCCGGCGGCGGGCGAAACCGCTGACTTACGTGGGGGCCGCGGGCAAGCGGCTCCCGGCGCGCTGGCGCGTTGGTCCCCATGGCGGCCACCGGGNCCGGGCGGGGACGGCGCTCGGGGGTGGGTGTCGCCAGAGGGGCGAGGGGCGCCGGGGTTCTGCCGGGATTTCCCGTCTCTTCCCGGGATGAGCCCGCGCTGGGGGTCAGCAGGCGTGCGGGAGACCAAGGCTTTAGGGGTGCATCTGCAAAGGCCGTGCCCGTATCCCTGCAGGGGTCTGCGTTCAGGGTGCCCCGCCTGTTCGGCGGTGTTGCCTCCTGGTGTGCTCCTGTGTCTCCGGGAGCCATTTCCCTGCTAGGAGATGCAGGCAGCCTTACTGCTGGTAAGCCTACTCTGTGGATATTACCAGCTGGTACCAATGACACCTTGTGTTTTTAACGTTGCCCAGGCTACCCAGATCCATTCAGAACAACAGCAACCTGCAGGTGTCTGAAGGCAAGGCGCTTGGGAGGCGTGTATGGCACCTGCATCAAAGCAGCAAGTCTGCCAAGTACGGGTCTGGAAGACAGCAGCAGCTGTAGAACTCTGATTCCAGCTTCTTCTTGGTTTCATATACACCATTTCAAGGCTGTGTCTTGCTGTGGCTTGTTTGCAGCTGTACGTCAGACCCCTTTCAGGTCCATGTTTGCCCCTTCCCAAAAGAGCCCTGCAGTCACCTGTCTCCCATAGGGCCCAGAGCTGCTATAGGCACCCATGTGACCCCTGACTTTCAAGGTCATCTTGGAGCACTTGCAGTTCTTCCCTAACTGTCTTTTGATTTCTGATACGTGCGCCTTAGTGTTTGCAGAGAAATTATTTGTCTCCAGCCACTTTCTCCTTTCTTGCTTCTTTTCCCCGAAGAACACACATTCAACCTAACATATAACTTTATAGAAGAGGCATTCCAGTAAGGAGGTCAGAGTATAGCACCTGTTAATTTTACTGATTAACTCTTCCTCTGTGGCCAGATTTATGCCAATATGCAAATAATTCAACAGTAGTGGCCATGACTATTGCTGAGAATTTTTCAACTTGAGATCAATGCGTTATGCTTATATCTGTTTTAATTCATCCCTTTATAGCCATGGCAATTTATAATTTTTTGCATTCTGTTAGCACAGTGTGTTTCTAGCTGCTCATTTTATCCTGGTATATATCTACAAGGCAGGCTGCTAAATAAAGCATGAGAAGAAAAGGAAGAACAATAAAGCAGCAACAAAAGACTTCAAAAGAGTGGGCACTTGTAGAATCAGAGGACAAGGAGGTACTTTGTTAGTTTGCTGTGAACCAGATATTGCAATTTTTCCCCCTTTTTTTCCACACACAGATCCACATGATTCTTCTTTCACAATGTATTTTAACTGAGAGTTAAAAAACTGTGAGTTCTTTTGCTGTTTAGTTCTCTGCTTTCTTTGTCTCGGAAAAATACCTTATTTTTTTCTGCCTGCAATCTAATCTGAAACCCACCAGTGTTACACTCTGTTCTACTGAAGTCACATCCTACACACACGTTTGCAGCTCTTACTGCTTCTTGGCATTGAAACATTTGCTTAACAGATTTTCTTCTCCCAGGACTGCATTATGCATGCGTATATGTGTATGCATACACATAAATATATGTGCAGGTATATGTTTTTTAAAAATGTTTGCCAGTTGTGGAAGATTTCTGAAACAATGTATTAAAATTTCCCTGTATCAGGTATTTGGCTTCTAAAATTTCTCCATTGTTGACAAAAAAGGACATTAGATTTCGAGCTTGAGGCTCTGTTTTTCCCTGGGACAACACTACATAGAAAGAAAAGCCCAGATTCCCTTGGGCTTCCCCTAGCCCAGTTCCCTTCGTATTGTACTTTTCCACTTTAGCAGACATTTGTCATCCTGCTCCTGCAAACCTCACTGATCATTTGTCTGGCATGGGACCTTTACTTCCTACTCTCTTGATGATTAATATACTTCCACAACGATGGGCCTTTGTTTTGGATTAATGCAAGTTCATTTATTTAACTCAATTGTTCCTTTAGTACTGTATTACGTAGCACTGTGGAAAACTTAAGTCTGCCAGGAACTGTGTCTGCTGGACTACTTCATGTTAACTTTACCGTCCAGCGTAAGATCTCTGTCTTTTGCTTTTCCTGAAACCTTGCAAAAGCAGGAGCCCCAGAGCATGGGATGTCGGCCTGAGACATTCTTGAATCTGCTCTAAAAACTAACCAAAAGCCTTCAGAAAAATGAGCTCACTCGAGTGCTTGTAGGGACAGTGAAGTGTTCTTGTCCTGGTTCCTTGTGCGGCATGAATTGTGCTGGTGCTTTCTCCAGTGTGCAGAAAAACGCAACCACAGGCTTCAGAGGTGCAGTAAAGTACTCCCAAGTTGTTTGGGGCTCTGCACCAAAGTAGTATGAACTGCTCACTGTTGTGTGCTTTTGTCTTAGCTTCCCTGGCTGAAAGGTCACTGTTACTCTCAGGCAGGCTTTACAAACGTACCTGTATAGGCATGGTAAGACATAATTGTAAGGCTTTAAGCAGGAGGGATGGCTGGGGGACGCATAAAATGAACTTTTGATGGGGTTTTCCCGCACTATCCCTGCTGCTCAAAGTAGCAACAGGTGATTTCCGTGATATGTCCACCAGTCCTCTGCACAAATGACAAACATAGGAGAGGGTTGTATTCTCCCTAACCTTGACTGGGCTTGTGAGTCACCTAAGAATGTACAAGTTATTTGGGCCTAATTGAGTGCATGTCTTCTCATGCAAAACCAGACCTTCAGGTGCCATATCTGGCGTCTACTTCAGGGAACAATTCTTGGTAATTATTACATTTGTAATAACACTTTGATCATTTTTTATCAATGTGCCGGAAGTTTCACTTCCTCCCCCTTTTCCCCCCATTTGATCAGACCAGTTGCTTGGGAATGGGGATAAGCCCAGTGAACAGGGGTGTTTTTCTGAGGAACAGGCAGCTCGGTGAACTCAAACTGTGCTGCTTGCGTTGCTGGCCAGGTTGTGGCAGCTGGCACACAGCTGACACCTAGCCTGGCTGTCTGGTAATGAGAGGGGAGAAGAAAAAGCTCAGGTTCAGTTGTATGGGATATTAAGGTGAGTGATATAGTGATATATAGGATATACAACGATGGCTTCAAACACTGATACCTGTTCTCCGCATTCCTCCACTGCCCTTTCCTATTGGAAGGCAGGTAGCACCACCATTTCCGTGCTAATTTTGCCTGGACTTCCAACAGCATCTTACAGGTTCACTTGATGTCTGTTTTGCAGTTTATACAGTCTGGAGTCCTCCGCCCTGCCCAAATGACAAGGCGTTGGGCATGGAGGAAACAAATACGGACCTGGAAGTTTTGCAGAAGGTTTTTTCTGCTCCTGTGTGGGAATTCAGAGCCATGTGCTGGTGTTACAGGAAGCTGAGAGTAAATGTTAACTCCTCTGACCCCTTCTAGAATATACTTACTTCTCTGTGCTTTTGGTCAAGGAGGGATAAAAGGCACTTTTCAAGCAATCTCTGATTAAACAATTGATCTTGTTATACTAGTTTTTCTTGTTCTACCCTCCTCTTCATCCCTTTCTTTGCCTCCAGGCTGTTTCTGTGAAAATGGCATGTGAACAAAATCCACTTAGAAAAGAGCAGACAGTCTTATGTAGTTCGTATGGGCTCAGTTACAAAAATGTTGCAACAAACACCACAGGGATTCAGTATAACAATTAGGACAGTAAAGTTACCGAAGGAGAAAGGAAGGGTCTGAACTTCCAGAATGACAGAAAAAGAAGTGGTTTCTACCAGCCACTGCAGTGAGGGGCTGTGGACTCCTCAGGCCAGCTGGGACCCTCCACTGGCCCTTCTTATCCCCTGTGCAAGAGCCTGGCCAGATGGTCTGGAAAGGGCATCCTGGGCCCACAACAGTGGGGACTGTGGGTTGAGAGGAGGCGAATGAGAAAGCTCTGAGTGGAAAAACCCTAGGCTTGCAGGCTTAATACGACCTAGTATCTTGTTCAGATTCAAACGGATGATAAATATTAGCTTACTCATATTTAAAAAAAGGTCAAAGATCCATCCAATAGTCCAAGGGTGTTAACTACCTTTACCGAAGGCAGATGAGTTTCTCTAGCTAGTGGCATACAATGTGGTGAATGGCTAATACATTTAGTTAGCCGCAAATCATTGAAAGTAAAACCAAAGGCATCTGAAATATAATAGCATCTCTCTGCTACCAGGAGCAAAACATCACATTTATTTACATGTCCACAGCCTGTTCCAACCCCCAATGAAATCAGATCTTACTCCTGAGTCAGGTTTTGTTGTAATCCCAACAATGTGGCTGTATGTAATAAGGTTCTCAGAGTAATGGTTTAGTATACAAGCTTTGTGGTGCCGGAGGAAAGCATGTTTACTCCTGCTTTTCTAATTTCAAAAGCTTCAAGCTCTTGAAGCTGACTGAAGATCCTGCTGGATCTGCAGGATCCTGCACTGTTGGAATTCAAGGAAGTATCTGCAATGGTGGTTATCTTCTGACTATTCAGACATCATTGGACTACAATCCCTGCTACATTCTTGTCATGCAGGAGTCTGGGGAACACTAGGTTTATATAGCTAAATAGATATGGAAGCAGGCTGGAGGTAGGATTCATTGGAGATGGCATGGGCTGTTTACCTAGAAAAAAGAAGGGCCCATCTGGGGTCCCATTTTGCTTAGAGGTTTTTAGCTAGGATTGCAGATCCTGAGATCTTGGTGACTCAGATTGACGCTTGTGCTGGTTCTAGAAAAGGCAAATGTGAGCAACAAATATTTGCTCAAGGAAAGCTACGTGAATTTCAAAGTTCTCTAAGGAGGCCTGTAACCATATGCAGGACTCATGAGGTATAAGTAGTCTTTCAGGAAATACATCCATGTGACTCTTAGGCCAGCTCACATGTGATTTTTGGTGAGCAAAAGCATGCAGAAAAGAGCACTTAGTTGTTATGGAGAGAACACCACTGTTAGAGGATGGTCCTCAGACAACCTCTGCCCTTAACCAAACTTGAGGAAGGTACCTTTACCTGCCTTCTACTTCACTGCTGTCATGGGGTATAGCAGGGGGACCAGACAAGATCCAGGACTTTCCAATAAACTGGGTTGGCTGTTTATGAAGGGAGCACCATGATCAGGTATCTGAGCATGAGAGAGCTCTGGCTGGTGGTCTGAGAGCTCCCTGTCATGCCTTCCCTGACAGAGCAGTGGGAGGCACAGAGTACTCCTGTCCCAAGTCTCAAAGAGGTGCCTGCTCTGAAGGTGGCTCATCTGTGTGGCAGCATTATGTCTAGGCTTGAAAGTTGCCCAGGGAAGATTGAGCCAGCTGCTCTGGTATGACCCTGACAACTTCTCACTCCCTGTCCTTGGTCAGAGCAGGGCAAACATGAGGTTTTCTTCCACAGCTGAAAATATCTGAGCAGCAGAGGACAACTAAGGATTGAGGTGTGCGTTTTTTTGGTTAATAGCAGATAGACAAGAGAAACAACATGTTTCTGTCAGAAAACAACAGTGATCCAGATTGACATGGGTCTTTTCTCTGAAGAAAGGTGGTCTCTCCACATTTAGCAATGACCCTCGTCCCAGCCCTATCTGGAAAGAGTCACACTGAGTGAACACAAGCATAGACAGGAAACAGCCCTCCCTATATTGCTGATCTTGCTGTTTAACATTAAATCCTTACTACTTCTATGTGCATGCACAAAAGGGTCTGAGTTATTGGTGCCAGTGGATTTGTGCAGTTCCCACCACTTGAGAATGATCAAAAGACTTTCGCTTTGGTCCCAAATAACAAACCAAAGACCCCAGAACACTGAAAATGCCTTTCATGAGTTACCAACAGTCAGAAAGCAGGTCTGCAGCTTCACTTTCCTGATCAGTGGTCAGTAAGCAATAGCTGCCTCATTGCTTGCAAGGAAGCGTTTGGCCTCAATTTTGCTGTTTGCTTACCAAGCACTGTAGGAATGAATTTGTTTAAATGTCTGGGAGACTGGGGGAAAAGTCTGAAAGCAGGAGGACTTGGTTCTCTTCTTGTTGGAAGAGATTCAGGTTAGGGAATACTTAGTAAATTGGACATACCTAAGGCCATGGGCCTTGATGAGATGCACCCATGAATGCTGAGAGAGCTGGCAGATGTCATTGAGAGGCCACTTTTGATAATCTTTGAATGGTTGTGGTGATTGAGAGAGGTTCCTGAGGACCAGAGGTAAGCAAATGTCACTCCTGTCTTCAAAGAGGGCAAGAAGGAGTACCCAGGGAATTACAGGCCAGTCAGCCTCATCTTGTTTCCTGAGAAGATGGTGAAACAACTAATCCTGGAAACTATTAATTCCTGTAAAGAAGGTGATTTGGATTAGTCAGGGTGGATTTACAAAGAGGAAGTCCTGCTTAATGAAGCTGATAACCTTCTATGATAAAATGACTGCCTTGGCATATGAGGGGAGAGCAGTAGATGTTTACTACCTTGACTTCAGTAAGGCTTTTGACACACTGCCTCCCATAAGATCCTCAGAGAAGCTGATGATGTATGGGCTTGATGAGCAGACAGTGAGGTGGATTGAAAATTGGCTGTACAGCTGGGCCCAGATGGTAGTGATCAGTGGCATGAAGTTTGAGTCCAGTAACTAGTGGTGCACTCCAGGAGTCAATACAGTTTCAACATCTTCTTTAATGGTCTGGATGATGGACAGAGTGCACCCTCAGCAAGTTTTTTGATGACACCAAACTGGGAGGAGTGGTTGATACACCAGAGGGTTATGCTGCTGTTTAGTGTGACCTTGACCTCATACAGTTCAGCAAAGGGAAGTGCAAAGCCCTGCACCTGGGGAGGAATAGCCCCATGCACCAGTATATGCTGGAGGCCAACTGCCTGGAAAGCAGCTTTGCCGAAAAGGACCTGGGGTCCTGGTGGACACCAAGTTAAACATGAACCAGCAATGTGCCCTTGTGGCAAAGTAGGCAAATGGTATCCTGAGCTACATTAGGAGGAATGTTGCCAGCAAGCTGAGAGAGTGATCTTTCCCCTCTTTCCAGCACTAGTAAGATCGCACCTGGAGTACTGTGTCGAGTTCTGGGCTCCCCCTGTACAAGAGATATATGGAACTCAGCGAAGGGCCACAAAGATGATGAAGGGCCTGGAGCATCTTTCATATGAAGAAAGGCTGACAGAGCTGGTACTCCGAGAAGGCTCAGGGGAGAATCTCATCACTGTGTACCAGTATCTGAGTGAGTGAGAGAGTGTAAAGAAGAGGGAGCCAGGCTCTTTTCAGTGATGCCCAGTGGCAGACAATGGGCAGAAACTGAAACACAGGAAATTCCCTCTGAACATCAGGAAACACTTCTTTACTGTGAGGGTGACTGAACACTGCCACAGGTTGCCCGGAGAAGTGATGGAGTCTCCTTCCTCGGAGGTTTTGAAAAACTGCCTGGACATAGTTCTGGCAGCCAGCTTTAGGTGGCCCTGCTTGAGCAGGGGCGTTGGACCAGATGACCTCCAGAGATTGCTTCCAACCTCAGCCACTCTGTGATTCTGTGATAGATATTGTCAAGTATTGAAGACATGCAAAAGATCCTGTAGGTCGTGTACTGGCAGCTGAAAGCCATAAGGGATGCTTAAAGGTCTCTAAAATTATATCAGACACCTATCTTAAAATGTCTGAATTGCTTCTTGGGTGTGTTTTGGCAGTAACCTCTCTGCAGAGCAAACCTGTTCCACTCATTGTTGTATCTGTGGAAGGGCAGGGCAGGATGTGGATCCTGTTGAAGAGGAAGAAGATATTTGACTTCAGCTGTTCGTTCGTTTGGTGTCTCAAATGATGCATTGCAGAAATTCTTGCATTTTTTTCCCAAGCATGAACTTTTTACAGTGGGGTTTTTTTTTCTGTGGTTAGGTTTTGATTCTATTGTTTAGTGCTTTGGATCCTTGTAGGACAAGGTGTGTGTTTAGCTTTTATGGTGTCAAGGGACAATTTGAAACATGTGGCTGAAAGAATCAAGGTAGACAAGGCCTGGGAGTCTAAATGCCTTTACAGATCTGGGCCTTGCTGCTTGGTACTTCAGAGGTGGAGATTACAGCCTTGGTGGTGCTGAGCCAAGTGCCTGGGGCTTAGTGCTTTTGGAGAGAAGGTCTGGGCCAGGAGACTTTGATAGAAGAGTTGAAATCACAGTTGGGCACTGGTGTCTTTAAGCTGAGAGGCTAGGCTTGGGGTCCATTTGGGATTTGGGCTGTGCAGGAAAAAACACCTTTATTGATGAGAGAAAATTTTAAGGATTGTACTACAGCTGCCGACAGGCACACAGTCTTTCCATCCTAGACCACCTGCCATCTCATCCTGCCTGTTTATGACTATAAACTAGACTAAACCAGAAAGCTAGTGGAACAGATACCATTGTACTGGATTATTCTTTGTGCAGAAACTTAGATCTTTGATTGATTTGGGCTTTTTCCTGGTGCAAACTATGATGCCTTGCTTTGAAAGCTATGAAAGACTATGAAAGCAAAGGACAGCCTTGCTTTCATGACCATTTTCTACTGTTGGATCAGTGTCAAAAACAGAAGGTCTAATTCCGTCATGGGAGTTTAAGTGACGATCTGAAATGTGTTGGATCTGAAATGTAGTGAATCTACACCTCCAACAGATCTTTGAAAATTCAGGGGTGGGAAAACAGGCCCTAGATGATGCAAATTTCCCACATATAGTCGGTAGAGTAGGCATATTTGTGGGCATTGCCTATAATGCAGCTAAACTCAAAGGAGTTAAGCAATTTTTCCTTTAAAGACAGAAAGACAGAGCCATCTTCTTGCAAGTCACTATTCTTGCATTAAATACAAGGGGAGCAACACTGATTATACTGTGTGAGAGCGGTCCTGAAGGTGAGTTCCTACTTTATGTGTGAGATGAACAGGGGACAGAGCAGGTCTTTCTGTTCTTGGCAAAGGTATTTGCAATGAGCTGTGTGGCTGACACTCTTCTACAAAGAAGAGACAAAGACTACATACATGTTGAGGTTAATTTTTTTGAGTTCACCTCAAAAACAAGAGAGGTCCCTACTTACTTTAGCACTTCGCTCATCCAAAATTACAGGATGCTGTACCAGCAAAGTGCTTTGGCAACAGTGCAGCTCTGTGAATAAACATGTCATACTTTTGCTCCAAGATGAAGACGTAGTATCCCAATATAAGCTCAGGCCTGTGAGACAGCTGAACCCCTCCTATGGTATTTGCGATCACTGCTTTGTCAATACTATACAAAGGGCACACTCCTGCCCCGCAGAGCTGTGTTGATAAAAATGCTGGTCTGAAGATTCCTTCTGGGTCCTTCCTGTGCAGGCCTACGTCAGGAATTGACAGTACAGCTCCTCACAGCAGCAGTTCACTCCACTGCTTTCATTCCCCTCCTCTGAAAGTCTGTTGAAACCTGTTCCTGAGGCAGAGTTGAAGAAACCCTAGCTCTGCAGTTGAGCTGCCCTGTGGCTATGTACTGCTGAGCTGTGGGAGATCTTATCCGTCTGTGACAGGAAGGCTCTGGAGGACATTCTGGTTTATGTTCTGTCCTCACTGGGTTTTTAATCCAAGTGATGACTCTAGCAGACTCCTTTCTTTAAGTGAGGCCAGCAGCCTAGTGTAGAGGGAGGATTTAGGAAGCAGAGATGTAGGGTATAAGTGAGCTCTTCACAAATTCTGTAGTGAAAGCCTACCATATTGATTTCACCAAACTTCTCTGACATTCACTGCTCTACAGACCCAAGCACTGAGAGTCCTGAGGTAAATCCCCCTCTAAACCTTCAAAAGAGACTCTCTTCCCAGTACCCCAGAGAGACTATCTTCATAGATGTCATGCATGCTTCTAGAAAGGGTAAGAAAGCATGTGTAGAATGCACAAGTTTCAATAATTCCTAGCATTAAGCCTATTGAAAATTTTTAGTGCTTCACATGTTTTGCAATTACTCATGTATGGGCTTTCTGGTATCTGAAATGTTTTTGAAGATGTTGTATTAGCCAAACTGAAATAGTCGATAAAGGAGGAAAATAAATCAGCTTTGAGAGAGAAGACTAGGACATTTCAGACTGAAAGAGATTTTGTTTGAGCAAGTTATGCACAATTAAGAACGTCAGACGTGCTGAAACTCATAGTAGACCTAGCTGAATTCTTAGCCTAATTTTGAAAGTAATTTTTAACAGCTAGGTCTCGCTGAATTTTAGTTGAGGGAGGGCAACTTTTTAAAGCTACTTTGACCCTTAGAATATAGAAAGACACCAGTAGGATTTTTGTATATGCATTGGAAAGTATTGAGATTCAGAACTCTCCTTCTGTCTTATACCTAGCCAATTGGGATCTAACTCAGCCAAGACCTTCTTCCATCTGCAGGGACAGCAGTGTATGTGAGAAGCTGATGGTGTGATGCCCAGCTTTGTCCTGAAGCAGACAGCTCTGAGGCTGTTAAGAAGCTGAGAATGCAGTCATTCTGGACTTTGGCCTGGCTGAAGGTAGGGAAAACCTGCAGGAGGGCTGTCAGGGCTTTGAGACTTGGCAACACCTCTGTGGGCTGTTGCCTCTTCCTCTGCGTCAGAGGACTTTCAGGGGTGGCACGTCATGGCACAGCAGGAGGCAGAGCATGGTGAGCAACTCTTCTTTTGCTTCCTTCTTCTCTTTAGGTCACATATTTGTTTTAACAAATAGGTACAGTTCTCACACCAGACCCCAACTCCACAGCAGTAGTCCAGCAGGAGCTCTGCAAACTGCATAGCTAAGTGCTGCTATATGTTCTGCAGCCAGTCTAATGGTGTAGAGAAAAAGGAGGGGGGTGGTAGGTGTGGTATTAATCCTTGCATATGACTGGCTTTTGTTAGTGCTCTGTCTAAGCTGCAAAACTCAGGGGCACATAGTTCTCCCAATGAAGGAGCAGCAAAGGGTAAGCACAGCTTTCCTGTATGGCAAATATCTGCAGTCAGAGACAGAAATCTGTAACACTTGTGTGAGAACGGCATGCCTAGCACCCAAACAACACAAGATTGCCAATATTTGGCTAACATCAGCAGCATATAATACCTGACACAGACCAGTCTTTCCCTTCTTGAAAAATACGGATGAGAAAATTAAAAAATAGGTCACAGAACCTGCCTCAAACATTCAGGAGTGAGCAGGTCAAAGGGCAGGGCTGGGGTCAGATGTCCTGGTCTGTCTGGTGGTGATCAGGTAACTTCCAGCCGCTTCTCTGTCAGACCTGGGATGTCCAGCACCACTGTATAGGTGGCTGTTTCTTGGCCAATCCATATAACCCAGTTTAAACATATAAGCTAACCCTAGATCACTGTCACATCCACGTGTATGCATTTGCATGTGCAAGTTGTGCTGGCCAAACTGAATAAGTAGAAGTCTTTTGAATTTAACTACTTGAATTTAAGCATATACTTATGCCCTATAGAAATCAGAGTGGAGTAAACCCACACCTTGTTATTTTGTTGACTGTTGTTGCTCACACATCTTCATTCTAGTTGTACTGTTGAGCCTCTCTTCTTTGAGAGAGCTTTGGAAAGCTACAGTGTGGGAACAACTTACAACTTTAATTCTGCATTTCTTTCTCAGTCCTTAGGGATTCTCCTCCTAAGGCCATTTGATGACTGTAGGGTGTGGCTTTTGAAACCCACAGACAAGAAGGTATGTGCATAACATGCCCTTATTCACACAATTTTATCAGTGTGTTCATAAGGAAGAATGTATTGGTAGTTGATATCATTCACGTCAGAATTAATAGCAGTATTTTGTACCTATATACACTTTTATAAACATAGAATATTTAAGATGTACATCCAAGATTCTCAGTTGTTGAAGGCAATGGGAGATCTGTTGAATAAAACTCCCAGAGGACTCAACACAAGGAACAGTTCCCCACGGTTCTACAGGAGATGCTGTACAATTCTCCCACCCCCCACCTCCCCCCAAGTCCTGATAGTCCCTTTCCATTTCAAATTGAAAAATAATTCACTCCTGAACCAAAATTTGGTTAGGTAATTAATCATGACCATGTGAGCAGGATATACTAGCTTTTTGTTGGAAAGAAAAGAATGCTCCTTCTTCAAGACAGGTGAAAAGGAATGATTTCATTCCCTTCCACCTCCTAGATCCACTGACACTGTAAACTTCATTTTATTTGTATTTTATTTACCTAGTCTTCAGGGACTTAAGTTTTATTTGTCCCAAAAATGTCAACAGAAAATGACTCACTTTTCCTTTTCAGCAGAGACACAGCTGATCTGTACCTGAATATTTGTTGTTAGTCAACCATTGCCTTAATCAAGGTGTGTTGTATTTGATATTTAACCTGTGTCTCTTTCAGTATGTCTTTCAGAAGGGGTCAGGAGAATATTACATTCTCTAACAGAGATCCGGAGGGCTTTTCTCTCTAGAAATTAAGAAAACCTACTATACATGGTGTCAAAATCCTCCATTACCTTTTTGGGGAATAAGACAATAAAAATAAAGTATCTGGGATTCTATCTGCATTCCCTTGCTCTCCTTCAGTTTATTTGAGCCCACTTTCTTTTTGGGAGGAGAAACACAGATACATTTCCTGAGTCTGAAAGGATCCTATGATCTAAGGAAACTGTCATAGAAAACCTGTGCTGTATCCTGGCAGTCTGCAAGAACAAAGGAGTTATTCAGTGATGCCTTGATGGACTAAGCTTACGGACAGTTAGGAAGGCCAAGAACATCTTACCATGGTCTTTTGCAGGGAACGATTGCCTCTGAGAAGTGCTGTGTGATAGGATAAGGTGTGGACTTCCCCATCAATTCGGGAGTGCTCTATAACTAGTCACAACAACTGGTTTAATAAAGTAAAACTGGTGCAAAGGAACAGGGGAGGTACTTACATGGGTCAGCTGAGTTGTCTCTGTAAAGCTTCATGGTGTGTTTTTATTCAGGCCTTGCCAAATAGACTGTAGTAGGATGTAAGAAGTCAAAGTGGAGCTGGGGTGTGCAAGGACCAAGAAGAGCTGTAGACAAGTGTCCAGAATTCATCTACAGCAGCAATGAAGGGACCAGGAAGAAGCGATTTTAAGTAGAGAAAGCCAAGACCCCTTTAAATTGGCTAGCTTTCGCACTGTTATGTGTTTCCTGATGGGGCTGGACACAGCTCAGCTAGTAGGGTCTTCCTGGCAGAGTTCACCACAGTGTTTTGTCTCACTGCTATGTGTACAGCATTTAAAGCCAACACGGGTATCATGACACCTCAAGGTAAACATGGTCTCCCCAGATTGAAGGACAGGTTATGGACAGGAAGGCCAGGTATCAAGGGAAGGTGTAGGCAGGTTAATCTAAATCAAGTGGAGTTTTTCACATTGGCGAAATTTGTGTTGGGTTTGGTGAGAGGCTGCTTCCAAGGATAGTCACCAAGAAGCACAATCACCAAGAAGTGTTGTCAGTTCAGTCTAAGTGCCAGTCTCATGGTACTTGGAGGACAGTATGTTCTTGGAGCTGGTGGCCTGTAAAGCCTAGGGTTTTTTTCCTCAGCACCTTCCTACTCTTTCCAGGACAGTTAATGAGCAAAGCAGTGACAGAACTGTAGAGATAAGTGATAAATTCAGCTATCCTGAGTAATTTGAACTGTCACTTTATCTTCTAGCAAAGCAGAGTGCTTCATGCAAAAACCTGCATCTGGGCCCGTGGAGGCATTTGCTTGCTTAGCATGTGCTAAAAACTGTAATACATCAAAGCAATAAGTGGTTTCCTCCTCTGTAGAATTTATATTCCTTGATATTTTTCACATGTATACTTACCTCTATCTTTTGATGGGTGGTCTGCAGTCAGCCTGCAGGAAGAGCTGGAGAGGCTGGAAGAGTGCGCTAACAAGAACCTTATGACGTTCAACAAGGACAAGTTTAAGGTCCAGGAGTGCAGTGCAGACTGGGATCTACCTGACTGGGGAGCTGCTCTGTGGAAAGGGTCCTGGGGGTCCTGGTGGAGAGCAAGCTTAATATGAGTGAACAGTGTGCTGCAGAACAGTTGGCAGAAAGCCACCAGGATGTGGGGCTGCATAAACACGGGCATCACCAACACAACAGAGGTAAACAGTTCATTCTCCCACTCTACTCAGCGCTTGTCAGGCCACACCTGGAACACTCTGTTCAGTTTTGGACCCCACTATACAGAAAAGATGTGAACAGGCTGGAGAGGGTCCAGAGAAGGGCCACAAAGATGGCCAAAGGACCAGGAAGCCTGCCATATGAGGAAATGCTGAGAGAACTGTGTTTATTCAGCCTCAAGAAAAGAAGGCTTAGGGGAGACCTTATCACCATGTTCCAGTACTTAAAGAGTGATGGAGAAGATGGAGACTCCCTTTTTACAAGCAATAACATGGAAAAGATGGGGGGCAATTGGTACAAGTTGCTCCTGGGGAGATTCCGATTGGACACAAGAGGAAAATTTTTCACAATGAGAATAATCAACCATTGGAATAATCTCCCCAGGGGAAGTGGCAGATTCCCCATCATTGGAGACTTAAGATTCAGCTGGACAGGGTGCTGGGCCATCTTGTCTAGACTGTGCTTTTGCCTAGAAAGTTTGGACCAGATGATCCTTGAGGTCCCTTCCAACGTGGTATTCTATGATTCTATGATTTTTTGCATTGACAAGTAAGTCCCACTTGTAAATACAGAATTACATTTGTTTTCCATTTGGGGTTTTACTGGTCTCATATTTCTGAAGGTGACGATGGCATCCTCTGGTGCAAGGTACAGATAGGAAATTCAGGGCGCAGCCCCTACATCAGACAGCAAAAATACTCAATATTGGAGTTACCGTCATGTCGATAGGCCAGACGGTGAGGACAGAAGAATGAAATAACATATGGACCTTGGCAGGAAAAGTCCTCGCTCTTTGACAGGAGGCAATGAAGACAATGACTAATTGTCTAGAAATACTGTGAAAGTGTCCCAAAATGCTACATTTTGCACAGTTCATTCCCACCTCCAAGCAATGTTCAAGTGTTGCAAAGATGATCTAGGTCAGAGTCACAGCTATCTGAAAAGCAGGTGCTACAGTACTTGCTGTATTCACCAGGCTCCGCTGCTCCAGCCTCTGGAGCATTTAATAAATAGTCCCAATTGCTACTATTAGTGAAGGGAATCTTTCCACTCTTCTAACCACCAGCTTAGAGTAGTCAATTATTGAACTCTGTGAGTTAAAAATAAAGACCATACAGTAGTTCTGAGAACACCATCTGTTTTACATAGGGTAATTAAATGGTGTTTCTTAAATCGATGGCAGTCATGCATGCAGGTTTTCTATACAAGCCAGTCTTAACTGGTCTTTAAAGGTCATTATTGCTGTGCAAATATTTGCTTAGAAGTTTAAGTGTAATTTCTGGTTCTGAACCTGGCTCTTTGTCAGCTTTTTCTGTCTGTGCACAGAGGTAAAATGGTGTTTAGGCCTATGTTAGACAGGCAGCAGAACCTCAGCTGCCTACAAGCAGCAGTCCCCTCTCAGATTGTGTGCCTGTGCTGGGATTAGGAGGGCAGGAGTGTGACAGCTCCTCTCTCACGCTGAGCAGTGCAGTGATAATGGCCATACGCAGCAGCAGGCTGGCTGTGCCTGGGAAACACCCAGGTTGCCATATCCCGACTAAAGACAGAAATGTTGTGTGATGCTTGCTTCCCATGTTGGCTTTGTCACGCCTTGATGGGGTATTCAGAGCTGGCTGAGGCTATGTCATTAAAGCTCCAGGGTATGTATTTTCCCTTTTCATCTATTTCATCTATTCCTATATGGTTGGTTTGATATTTGATGAGATTTTTTTATTTGGACTGTCTTTAGATCACACTTGGATCCTCGGTGTAGTCACTCCAGCTCCTTTGAGGTCCCCGTCATATTTCTGGGAGTTAGAAGAATGGAGTCCTAATTCCTGAGCAAATAATTTATTTTTAGCTTGCAGACTTGTATATGACCAGCAATGGTGGACATGGGATTGGTGAATATTTCTAGAAACTGAGTATTTCATAGAAAAATGACTTCTCATCCTGGCAAATAAAAAGAGATTTTTATTTTAATATGCTAGCAAAGCTGAAAAAAGTTTTCCTTTCAGGTTGACTGAAAGCTCACCAACCAAATAAAAATTTCTCTCTTCCTGGACACCTAAAGCTGTTAAGAGTTTAGTTCAGGAACCAAAAGTTTCAGTCAAAAACAAAACAGGTATCTCATTTTTGTTTGTTTAAGATTTAGCTGAATTAAAGTATTGAATTCTTGTTACAGATTGAAAATGGAAACTTTTTTTTTTTTTTTTGGAACCATGAATATCTGACATTTTGGCGGAAAACCAGATAGATTTGCTTACCAGATAGAGTTGCATTCAAGCAAATGAATTGTTTCACTGAAATCTTTTCCTTTCTTAGCAAAAAAAAGTCAATTGGAATTTTATGCTGCACTCCACTTCTCAGATAGGGCTTAAGAAAACATTCATGAGCTCCTTCTGGGAACAGCTGCTAAAATGCTGCCTAGCATGGCAATCTGGCTTGTTGAGATGTATTCTAGTTTCTGTAAATTCAGGGAGGGTCCTATTAAAAGCTCCCTTTCAACATTAAAAAGAACCATGTGTAATTAACCAAACCAAACCTATGCAGTTATCTCGTAGGATTTGCTGTCCAGGAGATGAAGCTACGGACTGAGAGAGTGGAAGGTCAGAGAAAATTCCAGTGGCTGAGACTGTTTGGAAAAATGATAGAGGCTTGGTAGCACATGGCCAGGATACCTCCACAGGTCTTTCCTTCCTCCTCCAGTAGTCAAATCCTGGCTAAACACTGGTTACACTTTCACATCTAGCAACCAGGGATTGTTGAGGGGAAACAGATGTGTGAAACATTGTGCCTTTTCACACCAAGTGCTGTAAAGTTTTACTGGTGAAACAGGTTAACTTGGCTCTTTGTGATTGCTCCAGTGAGGGAGTGGTCCTGGTCCTGGGGTAGTAGCTCTGCTGGTGGATCGAAGCAGCAGGTAACATGGCAAGGGAGATAATACCAAAGGTCATGTAGGAGCTGTACTGAGCTCCACTGTCATTGCTGGATCTGGGAAAAGGTGCAGCAAGCACCCTGGTATTCCTTCAAGAAGTGCTCCATGCTCCTGCAGTGGAAATCCTGTAGCAGGTTTGCAGCTTTGCTGTGGTCTTGGAAGCCAACTGTTGTCCTGCAAGTGCTGGCAAAGAAGCACACTGTTGTAATCTCAAGCACTATGTCAGTAACGCCATTCTCCAAGTCCAGCAGGCAGCCTGTCTCATTTCTCCAAGTCTAGTAGGCAGCCTGTCTTAGAGTTTTTTATCTTCTGATAGGACAGGGAATAATTTAACTCAGGAGTTTCAGTGTAGTTTATACTTCAGTGTTAGGGTTCGTTTGCACGTCAGATGCTCCAAGAACATTCATTACCAATAATTAACCCAGAGAGCATGTGCCACAAAATACTGTATTGCTCAAAGCTTGTGAATGCATTCAGGAGAAGAAAGACTTTTCAAGCACTCTGAAAAGGGCATTTAAACTGTGCTTCATTCTCGTGTTCTGTTCAAAAGGTATCACTAAATTCAGCTTAGAAACCACTATCTCCGAATGGAAAGTCAGTTTATAAAGTTTCCTGGTGGAACGTAACATTCAGTTCCTACTAGGAAGAAATTGGGCACAACTGGGCATCTCTAATCCGCAAGAGTTCAGAACACTTCAGTTATTTTGCAAAGTAATTTTAGTTTCTTTTCTTTGAAAAGTAGTTTCAGTCCTTTACATTCAGAAAATGCCAATATTTACTTAAAATCATAAAGCAATATATTTTACCTTCTTACTGTCTTCATTGGGTCTTCGAGTCTTTTGGGTGCCCTTTTTTTCAAGATTTTCTTTGCAACTGTGAAAGTCAGAACCTTAATTTTTAGTTAATAGGGAGCAAGTCAGATAATGGGACTTCGGGAGCTGGGACTTTAGGCAAAAACACAGTGCTTGCCAATACAGTTAGTTGAATCTTCTGTCTTCAAACTACAATTGTGTATTTGAGGCTCCACATCAGGCCCCTGGAATGGCGTGAGTTATCTGCTCAGTGGGCAATGTGCCTCAGAGGTTGGTTGTGTAAACCACAAATCAAGTGACTCTGCACAAAGCATTCCTTTTTATATATAGCACAGAAATTCCTGTTTGACTGTGGGAAAAAACCAGCCAAACCCTGCCACACTGGTAATGTGTGGCAACAAACCCAGCCAAACAAAAAAAACCAGCCAAACCCAGCATTCACTGAACAGAAAGCTGAGGTGACCGTGGTGTTAGTCTAAAGGGGAACTGGAGAATAGTACCAGCTTTCCCTTGTACATTTGCACATCAGCTGAGACACGAATCCACTCGTCTAAGTTGAGCCTCATTCATATAATTGCACTATCATCCTCTTGATACTACACTGTTGCAGACACAGCCTAGGGATGGTGGGCAGAGGCTAGTGGGAGTATCAGAGAAGGACTAGACTCTTTGACATCTTGCTCCTGTCATCCATTCCTCCTACATTCTTCACACTTCTGCCATGCTGGTGGAGCCTGAGTAGTATTTCTCAAGTCACACTGAGGTCATCTCTTCAGGGTAATCTTGACAACCGTGACTCTTGGAGTGCTGGTTTCATACTTGACCTATGGTATAGCAGAGTGCTTTCTGCTGTTTGGCATCTGTGCTTTGAAGCTAGAGCTTTGCAGGCTTCTTAAGTGATTACAGGAGTCTGAAGGTGGAATATTAAATTAAACTCAGCAAACATAACATCAGAGCATTGGAAGGAGACTTTCTCCTGTGCAAGGGGAATGCTTAGTAGTAACCTGTTGTTAGTAGGCACTGAATTGCCACAGATTACCCACACCTTCTTATGTGTAAATAGTTTTCTGAGATAGAAACTGAACGGGTCCTCCACAGGCCAAAAAGGTTTATTTTCCTCTTTTTCCAAGGAAAGCACCATATTTCTCGTAGGTCTAATTAAACCAGAAGTTGCAAGGGGAATTGTTGGGTTATCTGGAACAGGGACAGAGGAAAGCTAACCTTTGTAGGCAGGACGCCAGTGTTTATCCAGGTGGACCTGTGAGAAAAACAGACAAGGCTGATTTTACCTTTTGATGGACACTTGGCATCTTGTCAGTGAACAGTTTCAGCCTGCTAAGTGTGTACTGCCTTTGGTCTTTCAAAGGGTCCTAAGAGAGCTAGGTATCTACAGTTTCATTGGATTTTTTCCCATTCCTTTTTTTAAGTGGAATAGTGTGACTCTTTCTAAGCATCTGATCTCCTTGGCGTGCTAAACCTTTCTGTTGTAAACTTGATTTGGTAATGAAAACCCTCCATACTTTAAAAAGAAAAGTGTTATAAAAGTTAGGTAATCATTTTGTTTGTCTTTGCCTTGTTTTCAGTGATACTTTCTTCCTTGTTCATATCTCCCTGCAATTTATTTCTCTTATTAAGTCAGCAGACAACTGTGTTTGCTATGATAGGTTTGTGTGATAAATATAACTGAAACTTGGGGTGTTTTTTTAGGCCACAGATGGCATGCAATTGTGCTCAATATTGCAGAAAATACCTCAAGTAATTAATGCACGCCTTAGCACAGATAAAAGCATCCGGTGTGTTCTGATAAATTTGAAACTTTTTATTTGTTTTAGGAAAGCTGACTTCCTGCTTGGCTGGCAAACACATAGTTTCTCCCACCTCAGGCTTTCAAAAAGCCATGAAGTGTTCTCAAAAAAGGCACTCAGCCCACCTGATTCTGATCCCTCAGAAACTTATTCTCTATTGCCAGGTGTGAGAAATCTTGTCTTTGTTTTTAATTTTTATTTTTATTTTTTTGAGAAAACAGTGTTGTTCTCCAAACTGGACCTAGGATTTTCTTAAAGACTCACCGTGTTTGTGATACCAGTTGCATAGAGCTGAAGGTTGTTGTGTTAGAGGACCAGGCAGGATATGAGCACACGTCCCACAGTCCCACAGACTAGTCGCTGAAAGTTTGCTTGCACTGAAAGGCCTTTCTGGAACATTTTCCATACCAAAAAGAGAAGGGAACTTAGCCACTTTTGCAGATGCTAAGATCAGGCCTGAACTTTGCTTTTCTGGTTGATTTTCCTTGCTGCCAGCCATATGGGACCGGATGTTCGCTTAGAAACTGCCATGTCTGGCAAATGCAATGTGTACAAGATTTTCACAACTCACTTCCTCTTATTTCTGCAGCTCCACAGTACAGCAGCCCTTTCTACTTCTGTACCCTGTGCACCAGGGGCAGGTGGCTGGTCTGGTCTGCGTGCAGCCAGGCTGATGCATACAGCTCCTGTTGACACAGAGACAAAGGGAGGATGGAGCACAGGCAATAGCCTGGCTTTCGCCTTACAGGAACTGAGTGTTCCCTGTAGCCCTTACAAAGCTCCACCTCTCAGCATGGCCTAGAACAGGGTTTATCTGCTCTGTGTGTCTCCAGGAGACTCTTGCTAGAGTGCACAAAGGAGAGAAAACAGGAAAAATTTATCATCCTATTTTGGTGGGGGGCTCCTGTTGGAGGTAAAGCGCCGGTCCTTTTTTCAGCATAGAGAAGTCCTCCCTTAGCAGCAAACCAGAAGAGCCATGTGTGCTCAGAACTTCCCATCACAGCTGTGACCTGTCAAGAGAGAAGAGAAAGCATGGGTCAACCCAAGCAGTGCTGTCTTAGTTCTGATCTTGGGAAGGGTGGTTCTGGTCCCTCCAAGTGTTAGCTATCGGAGTGCACTGAACAACATGTGGACTACAGAGCCAGCATGGGGTGCCAGGGGAAATGTCTGGAGATGAGTTTGTAAATCAAAGAGAAGAGACAGGACAGAGCAGCAAACGGGACACTGGGATATGTGTTGTGCATTTATGACAGTCAAGGAAAAATAAGAGTCACTGTGTTCCTGCCAGCTGGAAGCCTCCCTTGGCACACTGAGCCTGGGGATGGCTCATTTGGCTTGCAGCAAGAAGGAGCAAACAAGTAATCCTCATTTCTGCAGCCAAGAGCAGCAGGAAGGTTCATTTTACACTGGGTGTGGGGAAATGCAATGAGAGTGCACCAAGGCACTGTCTCATTGCACCACCACAAAGTAGATCCAAAAACCAGACAGCTCAGCCCAGTGGAAAGCCCCTTCCTTCCCTGGTCTGCCTGCTGTGGTGGAAGAGGTGGAAGAAAAAGAGAGTCTGGACAGTAGCCTTCATCCACCAATCATCCTGGAGGGCCCCCTGGCCTGGATGTTACTTGGAACGTGGCTCTTAGCAAATATGTAATGGCTAGACTGGGCCTCAGGACTGTTCTGGTTACCACCCTTGTCTGAGAGCCTCACACTCACTGATGCAGTCAGAAAACTGGAACAAAAGGGGCATCCACCCCAGACAGGGACACATTCCCGCCCACAGAATCATAGAATCACCTAGGTTGGAAGGGACCTTTTAGATCATCTAGTCCAACCGTCAACCTAACTCTGACAAAAGCCATCACTAAACCATATCTCTAAGCACTATGTCTACTTGTCTTTTAAATACCTCCAGGGATGGTGCCTCAACCACTTCTCTGGGCAGCCTGTTCCAATGCTTAATAACCCTGTCAGTGTAAAAATTTTTCCTAATACACAATCTAAACCTTCCCTAGCACAACTTGAGGCTGTTTCCTCTTGTCCTATCACTTGTTACTTGGGAGAAGGGACCAACACCCACCTGGCTACAACCTCCTTTCAGGTAGTTGTAGAGAGCAATAACGTCTCCCCCCAGCTTCCTTTTCTCCAGGCTAAACAACCCCAGTTCCCTCAGCTGCTCCTCATAAGACTTATTCTCCAGACCCCTCACCAGCTTCGTTGCCCTTCTCTGGACCCACTCCAGCACCTCAGTGTCTTTTTTGTGGTGAGGGGCCCAGCTCAGGAAGCAATTTCTAGGAAAGGCAGAGCTGTGCAGAGTCCTGGCTTGAGGGGAAAGGCAAGAAGAAGCTGAGATATTATGATTCAAGTACTGGCTGAGGTGAGGGATTTAGGTTAACACTCCCATTTCTGACCTCCTGTTGTGGTCTAGATAGGTATACTTTGTACCTTCTTTGGAAGTGGAATCATAGAGTTACTGTCCTTCCCAAGTCCTTTCTTTTTCTAATGGAAATACTGGGCAAGGCCTTAGGTTTTAGCTAGCCACTCCTGTCAGAGAAGACAAACAGATACTGACAGAGGCTGTACATAAATAAAACTCAAGAGGTGCTGGAGTAAAAGGCCGAGCTGACCCAGACTAGTGAAAGTGAAGCTGTGGTGGCTCCTGTTGAGTGACAATTGGGCTCTATGTGTGAATTTCAGGCTTACATTTTGGGTTCTTCTGCCTCCTTATGCTTCTTTATTTAGAACAGTAGTGACCTCAGATGCCCAGATCTCCCATAACCTTTGTCCTCTGAGAAATGTTTTACAGCTGTGGAGCTAAACTATTGTCAGGGAAAAAACTTCCACTGTACATACTGGTGTCACCCACCTTAGGCTTCTCACATTACAGAGTCCAGAAATAGCACTTAGGCTTGAGTTCATTCACCACCTAGGCAAATTCCGCCCTCTCACTCTAACCGAATGCCATTTTGATATTAGCTTTGGTACAACTTAAAAAAATGATTGCAGGAATGCAGTCCTGCATCCCATAACACTTAATTTGTCAGAGCGTCACTCTCTCATCTGAGCGATGGGCATCTCTAGACTGTTGCAACCCCTTGGCTATCAAGAACAGGATCCTAGAGACCCCTGGTATCATGCTTAGCACAGGAGGGGATCTTTTGCAGTTGAGGAAGTATATATTGAAGGAAGGTGGCAGATCACGGACAAGGAATGGGGAAATGACAATGCCAATGGCAGCCCTCAGACTATTACCCGTTATTGCTCTTCCAGGCGCATGGAGATGAAGCTGCAATGCATAGTCCAAGGGCAATGAAAAGAGGCTTCAGGGCCTTAGGACAGTTGGTAATGGAATCTGGAGCACAGGTTATTTTTTTCCTCTATCCTTACAGTTGCGGGCACTGACATGGAAGAAACAGACAGGCCCAGGCTATTAATGCATGGCTCCCTGACTGGTGTAACCACCACAGTTTTGAGTTTTTTGACAATGGGAAGGCCTACCCACACCAGGCTTGCTGTGGTCAGGTAGGATTCTCCTTTCTGAAAGGGGGAAGAAGGTCTTTGCTCACAGGCTAGTGGGGCTTATTGACAGAGCTTTAAACTAGACTTGGAGGGGAAGGGGGATAATATCAGGTTTGCCTGGGACAAGCTGTGGGATGACATGCCAAGGTTAGAGGGGTGGGTGCTAGCGAGGACTCAGCCTGTTTCTCTGAGATGTTCTGGCGACACTGCAGCATGCCTGAAGTCTTAAGGAGATGAGCCAGGGGCTCCTGAGGCAATAGGAACCAAGAGGGAAACACCAGTGAAATTTCTCAAAGAAATTAAGGGGTGTTCCTCTAAGAAGGCTGACAGCCTAGCGGAAGTGCCTCTACACCAATGCACACAGCATGGCCAATAAATGGGAAGAGCTGGAAGCCACCATGCTGCTGGAAAGCTACGATCTACTTGCCGTTACTGAAACTTTTTGGGATGAATCCCATGACTGCAGTGTGGCTATCGATGGCTACAGGCTGTTCAGAAGGGACAGGCAAGGAAGGAGGGGCGAAGGCATTGCTCTCTATATCAAGAAAAGGAAGAGTGTGAAGAGGTGTCTGTGAAGAATAGTCATGAGCAGGTTGAAAGCTTATGGGTAAGAATTAGAGACCAAGACAACAAAGGAAACCTTGTTGTTAGTGACTACTACAGGCCACCCGATCAAGGGGAGCCTGTTGATGAAGCCTTCTTACTCCAGCTACAGGAGGTATCACGCTCGCAGGCTCTCATCCTGCTCGGGGACTTCAACCGCCCCAACATCTTCTGGAAAAGTAGCACAGTGAGCTGTAGGCAATCCAGGAGCCTCCTGGAGTGCATCAAAGACAACTTCTTAAGCCAGGTAATAGACAGCCCTACCAGAGGGGATGCAATGCTGGACCTTGTTGGTCACTAGCACAAGCAAACTCATCGGTGATGTCAAGACTGGAGGCAGCCTGGGCTGCAGTGATCATGCATTGGTGGAGTTCACAGTCAACTCAACAAATTTTTTGCCTCACTGGTAACCTCTCTCCCCACACCTCTCGAGTGGATGGACTGCAAGGCAGGGACTGAGGGAGCAAAGTCCCTCCCACTGTAAAAGAAGATCAGGTTCATGACTACCTGAGGAACCTGAACATACAGACTTCTATGGGAGCTGATGAGATGCATCCCAGAGTCCTGAGGGAATCGGCTGTTGTAGTTGCCAAGCCACTCTCCATGATATTTGAAAAGTCATGGCAGTAAGGTGAGGTCCCTGGTGACTGGAAAAAGGGAAATATTGCACCCATTTTTAAAAAGGGTAGAAAGGAAGACCCTGGGAACTACCAACCTGTCAGCCTCACTTCTGTGCCTCAGAAGATCATGAAACAGATCCACATGGGAAATAAGGAGATGATTGGTGACAGCAAACACGGCTTCACCAAAGGCAAATCATGTCTGACAAATTCGGTGGCCTTCTATGATGGGGTTACAGCATTGATGAATAAGTGGGGAGCAACTGACATCATCTACCTGGACTTGTGCAAAGCATTTGACACTGTCCTGCATGACATGCTGGTCTCTAAATTGGAGAGACATGAATTTGACTGATGGACCACTCAGTGGATAAGGAATTAGCTGGATGGTTGCACTCAAAGAGTTGCAGTCAACAACTCAATGTCCAAGTCGAGACCAGTGACAAGTGGTGCTCCTGAGGGGTGGGTACTGGGAATGGGGCTGTTTAACATCTTTGTTGTCATCATGGACAGTGGGATTGATTGGACCCTCAGCAAGTTTGCCGATGACACCAAGCTATGTGGTGGGGTCAACACACTGGAGGGAAGGGATGCCATCCAGAGGGACCTGGACAGGCTTGAGAAGTGGGCCAGTGTGAACCTCATGAAGTTCAACCAGGCCAAGTGCAAGGTTCTGTATGTGGGTCAGGGCAATCCCAAGCAGAAATACAGCTGGGTGGAGAATGGATTGAGAGCAGCCCTGAGAAGGACTTGGGAGTATTGGTTGATGAGGAACTCAGCATTAGCCAGCAATGCGCATTTGCAGACCAGAACGCCAACCATATCCTGGTCTGCATCAAAGGAAGAGTGGCCAGCAGGTTGAGGGAGGTGATTGTGCACCTCTACTCCACTCTTGTGAGACTCCACCTGGAGTACTATGTCCAACTCTGGAGCCCCAAACATAAGAAGGACATGGACCTATTGGAGCGAGCGCAGAGGAAGGCCACAAAGATTATCAGAGTGCTGGAGCACCTCTCCTATGAAGACAGGCTGAGGGAGTTGGGGTTGTTCAGCTTGGAGAAGAGAAGGCTGCGGGGAGACCTTATAGCAGCCTTCCAGTACCTAAAGGGGGACTACAGAAAAAATGGGGAGGCACTCTTTATCAGGGAATGTAGCGATAGGAAGAGGGGTAATGGTTTTAAACTGAGAGGGGTATATTTTGATTAGATATTAGGAAGAAATTCTTTACCGTAAGGGTGGTGAGACACTGGAACAGGTTGCCCAGAGAAGTTGTGGATGCCCCATCCCTGGAAGTGTTCAAGGCCAGGCTGGATGGGGCTTTGAGTAACTTGGTCTAGTGGAATGTGTCCCTGCCCATGGCAGGAAGTTTGCAACTAGGTTCTTTAACATCCCTTCCAACCCAAACCATTTTATAATTCTATGATTCTGTGAACTCACCTTCACACCTCATCAAGCTGTCACAGTCCTTTTAAAAAAGATATCTGCTTTGAGCAGGTGCTAGAGTCCCTGAACCGCCTGGTCCCTACTGTCTTTGTCACTGACAACAGGAGCGCAAGTGAATTTCCAGACTTAAATTACTGGCCCTTGTTACTCTGCAGGCGATCACCTTTTGTGGAGTACCAGTGACACCCGGTGGCCGTTAAATGAATTCGGAGAGTCTCGTTCACCTGAATTCCACCTTCCTCCTTTCTCTCCTCGCCCTTGGTGCATTTGCAGGGACATTAAATTCGGGGTGCAGTAACATGATACTCATAAGCTCTGCAGACAGCCTCATTCATCGCCTTCACACCTCCCTTAGCCATTCAAGGCAAACCGTGAGCAACGGATTTCTTTGGTCTCCTGAGAACGGTGGAACCAAGTGACAGCTGCATCTTTTGCACTACACAAGAATAAAACATCTCTGGGAGATGAAAGATCAGATCTTAGGAACCAGGTGCATGCAAAGGAACTAGCTGTACCCACCTTATAATGCCTTGCAATTAGCAGAAGGTTGAAGTGATGGTGATTTGTAGCAATGTACCACAAACCTTGACGAAGACAGGAGGTAGACTGTGCTGTACGTAGGCCAATTTATCCTAGGACTGTATCGAGTCAGATCTTGAAAGCTCAAGGGATTGAGACTTCACAACCTCTCTGGACAACCTGTCCCAGTCTTTGACCACCCTCTCAATAAAAAAGTCTGTTCTTGCATGCAGATGGAATGTCATGTATTTTAATTTGTGTCCATTGCCTCTTGTCCTGTCACTTGGCAGCACTGAAAAGAGCCTGACTCTGTCTGCAGTATTCCCCCTGGTGATAAGATCCCCAAACATTCTTTTCTCCAGGCTGAACAGTCCTAGCTCGCTCAGCCTTTCCTTAACATAACAGATGCTCCAGTTGCTTAATCATCTTAGTGGCCCTTTATTGGACTCTTTCCAGTATGTCCATGTCTCTCTTGTACTTAGGAGACCAGAACAGGACACAGTACTCCAGGTGTGGCCTCACCAGTGCTGAGTAGAAGGGAAGAATCATCTTCCTTGGTCTGCTCAGGTGCCTGGAGTTACTCTTCCTCAGATGCAGAACTTCATATTTCCCTCTGTTGAACTTAATGAGATTCTTGTTGTCCCATTTCTCCAGTCTATCAAAGTCCTTCTGAATGGCAGCATAGCCATCTGGTGTATTAGCTACTTCTCTCACTTTTATGTCTTCTGCAAACTGGCTGCAGGTGCAGTCTACCCGACTGTCCAGAGTATTAATGAAGGTATTAAACAGTATTAGCCCCAGTACAGACCCCAGGGGGTACATCACTGATGATCAGCCTCCAGCTGGACTGTGTGTCACTGTTCAGAACACTCTGGGCCAGCCGTTTGGCTAGTTTTTAATTCACTTCAGTGCCCACCTACCTAATCTGCTTTTTTGCCAGTTTGTCTTTTAGGATATTATGACAAACAGTGTCAAAACCCAACCTGAGTCAAGGTAAACAATGTTAACTGCTCTCCCCTCATCCACCAAGCTAGTCACCTTGTTGGAGAAGGCTATCAAATTGGTTAAACATGACTTCCCCTTCATAAATCCATACTGACTACTGATCACGTTCTTATCCTTCATGTTTCTAGAAATGGTTTCCAGGATTAGTTGTTCCATTGCCTTCCACGGACTGAGGAGACCTGGTCTGACCTGTGCTTCTCTGACTCCGTCTTCTTGCCCTTCTTGAAGATAGGGTTGACATTTGTTCTCTTCCAATCCTCAGAACCTCTCCCAGTTTCAAAATTTCTCCCTTTCAAAGATAATCAACAGTGGCCTCCTAATGATATCTTCTAGCTTCCCTCAGCAAGCTGTCAGGTCCCATCTATTTCTGCATGTCCAATTTGTCTGTTTCCTAACCTGACCCTCCTCCATTTTTTGATCTCAGGAGCCTAGGATTCCTGAATGCTAGACTTACCAGTAAAGGCTGAGGCAAGGATGATGTTGACTACCTTGGCCTTTTCCTTTAGCACCACGGTCCTCACCAGTGGTGAGCCCATGTTTTCCTAGCCTTTCTTTCCTTTATGTACTTGTAGAATCCCTTCTTGTTGGCCTTCAGGAAATTCAATTCCAGATGGCCTTTGGCTTTTCTAGTCCCATCCCTACATGATTATACAGCGTCTGTATCTTCTTCCTCGGTCATAGTTCCTCCTGTTCCTAGTCATCCTAACAGAGGAGCTTTCTGAAACTGATACATTTGACATTAATGAAACTGGTGGTGTACTGAGACCACAGCTGTTGACAATGACTACCTAAAAATGTTTTGTTCCTTCCCCCAGTCTGTTTCCTGTATCATGCTTTAACACGAAGCACTTTAGGGCTGGGATGACATTTTTTTCGGGTTTTGTATGACAGCTAACATAGAGTTGAAGGGAGCGGAGCCATAAGGGTACAATACTCAAACAGGTGGCATGAGCTGCACTAGTAACACTAAATAGTTTTTTACTTATTGGTGTGGAGAAATGACATACAAACTCGCTCCTTTGTTCATGTTCTCACTTGAGTGATAAGGGAAGCATTTCACAGTTCGCCTTGTTTCTGCCATAGAGCCTCAGAGTGATCAGTCAGGTCTTAAGTGCAATGAATAGCAGGCAGATGAGCAGAGAGGGCCGAGATGCTGGGGTGTGCTTTTGTCAAAAGGCCTCCCTGGAAGCAATTCTCTCCAGTCCTCCAGGTAGGCATGGTCTATTGGGATTCCAGATGGTTCCCTGCTGTGCTGCAAGTTGGACACTTCCCCACCAGAGAGGGAAAGGAAAGCGCAGGCTTTAAAAAGAAACCAGATGGCCGATTTTCCCAAAACTCCTCCTAAAAGATACACTCTGTAACCACTTAAGAGGATCTCAAGGACTTTGGCCCTAAATGACCCAAAGGTACCCAGTAGAGACAGTTTTCCAAGTGGAAAAAGAAACTCTCAATAATATTTACTAGAAAAGTTAGGAGAGAGCTGTCTTACCTATGGTTGCACTAGTTGGGATATGCTCAAGATAGCTAGAGTTTTTTTCTTTCACTGCAGGAAGTATATCTCTACCCTGTTAAAAAAAGCCAATGGGATCATTGTTTCTTTGAGTGACGTATGCTCCCATCCAGTGATTTTATGAATTACTCTGTAGCTCAAAAACCCAATTCACCTCACTCAAGCCCAACAGAATTATACTCAGCAAAGATAGAGGGAACAACCTAGAATCCAGATAATGAATGCTGCTAAGAAAGGTCATTGCTTATGTGAACTCAATTTTAGCAACTAATTTTATTTAGGCAAATTCTAACTACTTAGCTCAGATTCGTATTAGTCATTTTTATGAACTATGGTCTTCTCAAGCTATTTTATTAGATTTGGTGCTCACTAAACTGCTGCTGAAACTGGAGTTTCAAGCTCATCACTTGCCACTGAAATGCATTTTTATGTCATACATAAAATTCAGCTCTGCTGAGTTGTGACCACACATTGATGCTGTGGTGATGCTGCTGGCTGATTGTGATACTGTGAACAGCATGGCTTGTAGCCTTTCTTTGTAGTCAAAGTTAGGCTGAAAGGACATATGCTTCTGAAGCAGGCATATGAAGTAAATAATTGCTTTTTAAAGCATATACTCTCAAAGACTTGGCAAGCCCACGGCTCACTCTGAACTGCTCTGGCAGCTTGATTACCTTAGACTTAGTCTATCTTTTACTCAGTTCTTAGCCCTGCTTCTTTCTCTTCTCTGTGCTACAACCTAATGCTAATGTGCAAAGGATATGTTGAGGCCTTATTGCAGTTTAGGTGAGAACATTGCAGGGAAAGGTGTTTCCTGAGGACTGGGCTAATCAGGACTGATCCTAAATAGTATGGATCTACAGAAAATGGTTATTTTCAGTGAGGGAACTCAGCTCACACCTTATCTGCAAGGCTTGTCTGTCTCTGTTCTAATGGCCAATGCGATCACAGAGGCATAGAATAACTAAGGTTGGGAGGGACCTCCAGAGGTCAAGTAGTCCAACTACCTGTTCAAAGCAGCTCTAAACAGATCAGGATGTTTAGGGCTGTGTCCAGCTGAGCAGTGCCTACCTTTGAGGTTGGAAACCCCCCAGATTCTGTGGTCAATGTCATTGGATATTTGACCAGCCTTATGGTAAATCTTTTTTCCCTAATATCTGATCAGAATTTCCCATGTTCCAACTTGTGCTCATTACAGTTTGTCCTATCACCATGCACATCTGGGAAAAGTCTGGATCCATCTTCTCTGTTCCCTCTGACCTTGTAGTTGCAGGCAGCAGTGAAGCCTCCCCTTCACCTTCTCTTCTGCAGGGAAAAGAGACCCAGTTCCTCTAGCCTCTCCTGATATGCTATGTCATTAAGCTCCCTGCTCATCTTAATGGCCTATACCGGACTGGCTCCAGAATGCAAAATCTTTCTGTAATGGGGAATGAACATGAGAGAGAGCTGCCTTACAATGACATCTGCATCCAGCTGGATGCATTCCATATGAACCCATGGACTCGTGTATGCCTAAGTGATACCTAGCCCTATCTTCCTTTTCTGTGGGTACATTTTAACTCACACAGACTGTGCTGGGAAGCTTAGGGACCTGAGAGGCCTGAGGACAAGCCTTACCAGGCAAAATTGAGGCAAAATGGCAGTGAACACTTCAGCATTTCCTGTATGCCTTTTCATTAGACCTCCTGCCCTAAGTAATGGGCTCACGCTCACCTTGGTCTTCCTTTTGCTGCCCATTTTCTTATACAAACATTTCTTGTTATCCTTCAAACTTCAGATGAGCTTTGAGCTTCCTGATCCCATACCTATGTTGGTGGGCAATGTCTCTGTAGTTCTGCCAGGTATCCTCCTTTTGCTTCTACCTGCTATGTACTTCCTTTCTGTGTTTGAGCTTAGTCAGGTTCTCTATGTTTATCCATACGAGTGCTCTGCCATGCTTGCTTGACTTTCTGTATGTTGAGATGGACTGTTCTTATGTTCTGAGGAGGCTGGCTGTGATCAAATATTTCTTCCAAGCTCCTTTAACCTCCATGGCAATTTCCCTTGAGATTCTTCCAAGCAAGTCCCCGACCAGTTCAAATTCTGTTCTTCTTATATCCAGGGTTGTAATTCTGCTCTTTGTCTTATTCATTCCTCTCAGGATCTTGTACTCCACAGTCCTGTTTGCTGCAGTCAAGAATGCCCTCAAACTTCTCACTTGCAACTAGTTCATCCTTGTTTGGAAGTCCAGGTTGAATAGAGGATCTTTTCACCTCGGTTAATCAGTCACCTGCATCAGAAATTGCCTTCAGCACATTCCAGATATATTGTGATTTCTTGCCATCAGCTGTATTGCTGTTGCAACACACATCAAGGTGGTTAAAGTCATCCATAAGTATCAACTCCTGAAATGGTGAAGCTTTCAGCAGCTGCCTAAATAAGGTTTCATCTGTCTCTTTTTCCTGATCAGGGGTGTGTAGCAGACATTACAACATCACATTTGCTACATTTGCTGGTTGTCTTCTAATTCTTACCCACAGGCTCTATAGTGCTTTGTCACCTGTCCAAAGGCAAACTAATATGCATTCAAGCTACTCCTTCGTGTCCATTAGAATCCCTTCTCCTCACCTTCCCACCCTATCTTTCCTGAAAAGCCCATATCCCTCCATTGCAGCACCCCAGCATTGCAGCTTATCTCACCTTTCCCACCTTGTCTCTGTAATCCCAGCGAGGTCATAGCTCTGCAACTGTGCATGAACTTCTAATTCCTTTTGCTTGTTCCTCATGCTTCATGCATTGGTGTACAAGTATTTGAGATAGGCTGCAAGTCATTCTGCTTTTACAGTGGAAGTGTGAGAGCTTCCCCTGTCATGCTATTTCCCACATTTGCTTAGCCCCATGTGCCCTCACTTGCCTTTAGGTTACAGTAGCTCTCCCAGGTACAGCTAGTTTAAAGCACTTCTCACTAGGTCAGCAAGTTGCTTACAAAGACAAGTCTTGCCCCACTTCATGAGATGTATAAACTCCCTGCTCAATACTCCTTGTTTCTTGCAGAAGGTCAATGGTCACAGAAGCCACAACCCTGCCTTTAACACTTGCTGTGCAGCCAGGTGTTGGCCCACTCAGTGGGTCCACTTCTGCTTGAGCCTTTACCCTGTACTGGTGGGACTGGGGAGACAGCACCTGGGCCGCCATCCCGTTCACCTTCACCCTTGCCCCAGAGGTCTGTAGTCACTCCTGACATGCTTCAGGTTACCCTGTCAGAATAAAATATTTCTCAAAAATACAGTTTTGCAGCCTAAAATATTTCTCAAAAGTATCCTAAAAATATTTTTGAAAAAAAAGAATACATCTGTTTTCTGTTGAATAGGAAAAAGAAGAAAAATTCCAGGTCTAAAAAACCCTCTCCGTTACTGGGCTAGATGACCAAATCTGGCTTTGACTGTAATTAACTGTAAGCTTTTCAAGGCAATTTGCAAACAGAATAAAAAATAAAGTTCATCAACTCTAATATTTACTCTGAATTATTTGCTAAGCTCCATAGAGGGAGCTGATATTCCTTCTAAAGCTCTTTAAAATCTGCTTGGTTTTTTTCCCTGCCAGACTTGTATATTCCAAATATGAGTAAATAATGATTTATAGTGTAAAATTTATATGACAAAGTACACTCATTTCCACCCTTCTAGTTCACAAACTGTCTGTAACAGCTTTGGCAAACATTTTCTGTAGTTAATCTTGATTCACTATAGATATTCACAGCCCGCTATCATCAGTCCTGAAGGCCCTATAGAATGTTTGAGTTTCTTCCTTGGGTGACTGGAGAAGGAGCCTATATGGCAGATTTGTTTGATCTGGTTAAACATCACTATTAGATGTTGTGGTGCCAGACAGAGGGTGTTGCTATGCTATTTGGGCAGTTGTCCTATATAGTATTTACCAAAGTCTCCCAAACTGGCTGTTCAAGTATTACACAACTCTTTCCCCTCCTGTTTTCCTGGCAAGCCTGTGTTCCCACTGCCTCTTACTTCTCTAGACACTTTGCCAAAGTGCTGGACCTGGCATATCACTCCTCAAGTAAGTGCAATCCTGACACCAATTTTGACTCAGCTATCTGTGAAACAGGCAGGGCTCTGAGCTAGTGCCCAAAACAGGATGCCAGCATGGAAACTTCAGGGTGATCTCGTTTCCTTGTATCTAACTCACTGTTGCTGGTGTGAGACACTTGTTTATGTGAGACTAACTCCCTTATCTTTCCATTTGCAATGGCACAGACTTATCCCACCTTCCTGCAAGGAGACTGAAAAATCTACCTGTATGCATGCGACTTGACAAGTCAAGTACCAAGGCGACTTCAAAGCGAATGCTCCAGTTTGGGGATATTTTGTGAAACAGCTGCTCCCACACATGCTGACAACCTGTTGTACATCCCTGAGTAGAACTCTGCCAGGAAAGGACATGGGTACTGAAGATGACTTCAGGAACAGAATAACAACATCTCTGTGAAGGACTGAGGTAGTCTTTCCTTTCACCTCTGCCCTGGTCACCCAGCACTGGGTGAAATAGCACAACAAGGTGAGGCTCTCCTTTTCCCACTCATCACATCATTGACATGGGAACTTTGAAGATCATAGGCTGTGCAGGGACTGCATGTGCTGGGGATGTTTGCTAGAGGAAAGCAAGTGCTACTCAGAGGAGCGCCACAGAGAGTTACCTGTTTATGCAGAACTGTTGGGACATGACCTGCAAATAGTGACCTTAATTCCTACATTTGATGAGAGACTCCTAAACAGTATTTGTGTTCCTGGTAGCAGCACCCTGCTGCAGGACAAGGCAAAAGCGGTGGTCTGATCGTATGGATGGATCACATCCTCACCTATGTTGGCAAATGTCAGAGAAACATGCGGTTGTTATGGTTATCGCCATGCAAATTTGCATTTGGCAGGAGCCTCTTCATGCATGCAGCTTATCACATTAGCTCTGGTCACCCTTCAGTGGGCAGTTAGGAAGGAAAGTTACCCCTTGGAAAGTTCTGGTAACACAGAAGGATGTATGTCTTCAATTTAATTGTTTAGAGTGTGTGTAACAACTTTTTAAATTTTGCAAGGAGATGCATCATCCTATAAGTCTGTGAGAGTGGCAAGGTCACCTTTATAGTACAGTTATCACCGTTACAATTGATTCCTGTTATCATTGTATGTGAATCCCGTCTTTTCTCTGAAGGGAAACAGTAGTTTGTCCACAGGGTCCCTCTTACTTTTCTAAGCTAAAAATTCTTGATGATCCTTTCAAAAGGAAGTGTTATTTGTTATACGTTATTGTTCTTCAAGTGAACTATCCATAAAAGTTTTATGTTATGCCCAAGGAATTTTAGAGATATCTGAAGTCTTTCCAAAATCTTCCCGAAAGTTCATAGACTCAGGAAGCTGAGATCTGTTGGTAGAAATACAAAGAGGAGATTTTCCTCTTTACAAATAAAGGATTCAAGTACATTCAGTCTATTTTTTTAAGCTGCCATCAGAAGAGGCAATCTGAAAAAAGAATTTATTTAATACAGAGAAAAAGTCACTTTTAAAAAAAACTCCCTCTGAAACAGCACTCTCCATTTCAAGTTCTGAATCACTATTCTCAAGTATCTGCAAGTGCCCAGTGAGATGGAAATTCACCATGACAACCACCACACCTTATTGTATTTTTATATCCAGGGCATTAACATCCTGCTATGTTCGTGATTTCTGATATCTGCTTGATATGTGGCATTCCTTTGGATACAAACCAACTAATTCATGGACTGTATCAAGCTGCCTGCATAAGAACTACAAGTTGCCTTCCTCACAGGACACCGTTTCTTGCCTGAGAACAAAGATACAACATAAAAGACACTTGGGTCATTTGTAATTTCAGTTACACAGAGAGATTCCTTCCAAAAGTGAATTTTGAAACACTGAATTTTCTATCTGTTATAGTTATGTTCTTAGTCTAAAAAAGCAAGGAGGAGATGGGACCTCAGCAACTTGGGACCTACACAGCCTATATTCCTGCATCATGTATCTCACTAGAGAAATCCAAATAGAGATTGGTGGTAGGGGCAGAGGGATGGTTTAAAGAAGCAAAGAGTAATATGTGTATGAAAGATGGTGCCTTAACCTCAGGTCAAATTTAGGTGCTGCAGTGAGTCTGGCATAATACTCCTGTTTGAAATTCAGGTCTTTGTTAGAGAGAGAAAGACTTTGGGTACCCTGCCTGCAAACATTTGCAGATGAGAAGCAAAATCTAGGCCCTGGCTAATTCTGCCTGTCACTTCTGCTGAGCTGTTACTGCCTTTTGGGAGCACTCCGTCCTCAAAGTGCACAGGGGTTAAATCCAGCCAAAAGCCCGTGTGCAGCTCCTGTCAATACTTAGATATAAAAACAGCGGTAGAGGAACTCAGGACTCTTTCAATGACCATCCTGACGTGGGAAAATGACACACAGCCCCTATTATCTTCCCCCCTGAAAGGAATATAGGTTAAATTTAAGACTCATCCTTAGCTTTCTTGTCCCTCCAATGAAACTGGAAACTTAATGTTCATGCCAGTAGCCTTAGAACATGTAGGTTTTATTGAACAGCCCTGACACACATGTTTTTGGAGGCCGTAAGAGTGTTCTGAAGAAGGATTGCTCCCTGTTTCCCCTGTTTTTGAACTGTCCTGCAGATATCCACTTCTGATCATAATACGAGACGAGACCCTGGACCAGATGACCTTCTGTTCAAGAGGTGTATTGAGGTATTATGTTATACTCTGTTATTGTGTAGCCCTATAATACAGTATTACCACAGCTAGTAACAGGCCATAACCTTTGTAACCTTTGGTTGTAAGTTACTACCAGACTTGTTTTTCCTGAACTTAACGAGATGTGCTTGCAGCTTGTTTCACCTGATTTAGATGTGACAGCAATTTTTCTGATTGACCAGGTGCTAATTTGTTTTACTTTTGCTTAGCTTTGTATAGTTTTATCACTCTAACGCAAGGATGTAGTGTGGAGAAATACAGGTTTGGTATAACAGCAGAGGCCTTGAGAAGTGGAGACAGAGGATGTTGAGTAGAGGACTACAGGCATGTGATGATAAAAGACAGGGTACGGCATTGACGATGGAGATGCCACAGCTGTGTACTCTGCCCCTGAGGTCCGTACTGGAGGTCCCAGAGGCAAGAACAGCACTGTGGGGGGAAGCTTGAGAGTGTCTGGCTTGATGCTGGCAGTGCAAATCAAACAGCTGTAGTCCCATAGTGCCACAAGATGAGGCTGTGTCAGAGCGTTATTGGCTAGGCTGGTCTGCTATGAAAGCACCTAACTTGTGCGTGTGTGTACACAGAAAAGGGTGACACCTGTTAAGATCTCATAAGACATCCATCCTGGAGAGAAATGCAGCTCCTATAACCCTGTTAAAGCCTCAGAGCAACTGCGTTGCTGTCTACCCTATGGTGTCAAAAGTCATGACTTGGGGCACATGGATGGGATGGCTGATATTTAGTCTATAAGGTTAGATAAGAGCTGACCTAGCCTGTAGCTGTGCGCGGCAGCATTGATTCTTTATGATCAATTCTTTCTAAAGCATTCCTGATAGCTGTCTACTGTTCTCGTGCTACTTCCTGTAATGGGGATCCTCATTTCCCAGGCAGGCAGTGTTTGGATCTCACTGTTGTTGCCATTAGAAAATGTTTCCTCATGTCTAATAAAGCTCTACCATAGTGCAGTTTCAGCACACAGGATTTGTCCTGGGTTTTTTCTGCTTCTCTGAAGAATTTAGGGCTTGTGGTTGTCCTGTCTTTCCATTTCAACCATGAACACAAGAAAAAAACCTTTATCTAAAGAAAGATGAGATTGTTACTTAATATCAGGGGATAAGGCCTTATGGAAACAGCTCCTTGCAATGCTGTAGTCAAGGCCACTTACAGGTACTTCAGAATCCTTATTTGGCAAAGACAATGCATTTGTGTCTGGAGCCAGGCTCTTGAGTTGTATTTTTTCCGCCTCTGTTTAGTAAAGCACATGTTTCTCTAGGCTACTGTTTGAAGAGAGAGCAAAGCCAGTAAGAAATAGGCCTATAGACAGTAAGCCTCTGTATTTAGGAGTTTAGCTCCTGTTCAGAAGGCAGGAAGGAAAGAAAAAGAAAGAAAGAAAAGAAAGAAAAGAAAGAAAAGAAAGAAAGAAAAGAAAGAAAAGGACGAAAAGAAAGAAAAAAAAGAAAGAAAAGGACGAAAAGAAAGAAAGAAAAGAAAGAAAAGAAAGTAAGAAAGAAAGAGAAAGAAAGAAAGAAAGAAAGAAAAGAAAGAAAGAAAAGAAAGAAAGAAGAAAGAAAGAAAGAAAGAAAGAAAGAAAGAAAGAAAGAAAGAAAGAAAGAAAGAAAGAAAGAAAGAAAGAAAGAAAGAAAGAAAGAAAGAAAGAAAGAAAGAAAGAAAGAAAGAAAGAAAGAAAGAAAGAAAGAAAGAAAGAAAGAAAGAAAGAAAGAAAGAAAGAAAGAAAGAAAGAAAGAAAGAAAGAAAGAAAGAAAGAAAGAAAGAAAGAAAGAAAGAAAGAAAGAAAGAAAGAAAGAAAGAAAGAAAGAAAGAAAGAAAGAAAGAAAGAAAGAAAGAAAGAAAGAAAGAAAGAAAGAAAGAAAGAAAGAAAGAAAGAAAGAAAGAAAGAAAGAAAGAAAGAAAGAAAGAAAGAAAGAAAGAAAGAAAGAAAGAAAGAAAGAAAGAAAGAAAGAAAGAAAGAAAGAAAGAAAGAAAGAAAGAAAGAAAGAAAGAAAGAAAGAAAGAAAGAAAGAAAGAAAGAAAGAAAGAAAGAAAGAAAGAAAGAAAGAAAGAAAGAAAGAAAGAAAGAAAGAAAGAAAGAAAGAAAGAAAGAAAGAAAGAAAGAAAGAAAGAAAGAAAGAAAGAAAGAAAGAAAGAAAGAAAGAAAGAAAGAAAGAAAAGAAAGAAAAAGAAAGAAAGGAAGGAAGGAAGAAAGGAAGGAAGAAAGAGAAAGATAGATTGCCAAGAATATCTTGTACTCGAATGTTGTATCATGAGATAAGAACCCTGGAAAATGGGTTTGCCTTCATCTGAGGTTGGAAATCAAGATGCTTTCAGGATATTTAAAGCAGAACAACTGAATGAGCTTTGTGTCTCTGTGAAAACTGATAATGAGGATATGCCAAATAAGCAAGAGATACAGCAATGTGACTGTATTTGATATTGGGCAGGTAGGCTTGATTAGAGCATGGAACATGAATGTAATGTTGCAATTTAACTGTGGCACCATCAGTCACGTACTGGGATTAGGAAAATGTGTAAGAGTGAGAAGACAGTGAGGTGAACCTGGAGAGCTGATCTCAGGGATTGTATGGTGTATTGAGAACCCTGCAGAAGGCATTGTGTTTGAAGAGTTAGTGAATTTGAACAGGGCATGTCTGCCCTATTGGGCTTTGTACTTAAAGCTTGAGCAACCTGTACATTAGCTTGAGTACCTGCTGTATGGGAACCTGCAGCAATGTCCTGTGCTGGACTGTGCTGTGCGTGGGTGGGTGCTATGACAGAGATAATATCCCAGCCTGTCAGGAAATTTTCTATTAGCTGAACAGTTTACTGATATAATCCATAACTTATAAAACCTTTGAGAAAGGTAAACTGTGTGTGGATCAAGGGTTGGAATGTTTTGTTCCTGACCAGATGACCATTGTATGTTGACGAGTTAGTGATCCACAATACAGTTAACTCAAGCACACCTAGGCCTATGCTGTGCTGCACATACAGTGTGGCCTTCATGCTTGTGTTGTGCTGCACAATCCCTTGGCTGCAGAATAAACTCAGTCAGGTCATTGTAACTGCAGGCAGCTCCCGCTTGGCACCAGTGATTATACCTGCATGGCTTTGCCTTTATTTAACAGAGCACCACGAAGTTCTCATGGGAACATCCTTTACAAATAGAATCGTTTTCTTGTATGAAAATAACATAAAATCTTGAAAGACCGAAAAGATACAAATTTCTCTCCACGGATGGGAACTGCACAGTGTGCTGTGGGAAAATCCATCCAGAGTCCATTCAATGCTGCATGAATGCAAGGTTCTCAAAACATGTAGGAACGCAAGATTTACTTGCTATCTTTATTCCTCTTTTTATTCTATCTTATTGACATTATTACACCATTTCTTGTTTGGCATTTCTTACTGAGATCCAGAAAAAGTCCTGCACCATCTCTGCCCCTCTCACCCCAGGCCCTGCTGGCGCAGAACAGATGGCATTGCACAGGCAGCTGTGAGCTCTGTATGGGTGCCCTAAGTGATCAACACATGGGAAAAATGTACAGATGAGTTTAGGAAGTAGGGGTCATGGTACACCCAGCTCACTCCTCCTTGACTGCACAAGGAGTGCCTCAAGATGGAAGCCCCAATGTATTCCTGTTCCTTCAATGCATAAGTGGTAAGCAGGCTTCCTGGGGCAGCAGACAGTACTTTTCATAAGAGTTTTGGGGTACACTAAGGGGAAGGTGGAAGACTTACTTTCAAGCTGATAAGAAGTAGGGAAAGTGCTGTGGAAGGGGTAGTGTCAAAGCCTTTCTCCTGTTGTTTTCCAAAAGCAGTTGGGACTGGGGGGACATAAGAAAACATCTTTCCTTGGAAAATTTATCTCAGGGTTATGTGCTGATAAGTTAGCTGAGCATTCAACCAGCCATCTACCAAATCTTGTGCTCTTGCATCTTTTCATTTAGGTGTGCATATACGTATGTGTGTACGGGCATATGCACATACAGAAACATGCACACACAGAAAGATGCACACACACATACACATATGCTGCTTTCTGAAAAGAAAAAATTGGAAAGCCAAGTCATTCAGCTAGCTGACTGCAGGTGAATATGACTGGTTTTGGTATGGAAATTGCTCCTCTGCTCCTTTGTCCTCTATGTGCAAAAAAGTCTGCATAAGTAACTAAACAAGAGCCATCCATTAGAAGGCTGTTCCTCATGACACAGTAAGTGTCATGCCTGAGTCCGCAGCAGAGAGAGGATCTCTATACAGTCTTATGCACTAAGTAGCAAACATTAGTTATTAGTCCTGCAGTTTGTTAATACCGTGGACAATTTTCTTTGTTTTCCCTCAGTGACATAGAAGTTGCTACTGTGATTTCATTTACTCCCGTACTCATTTTTTGAGGATGTTTATGCTGTTACCATAGCAGACAGAGTCCCTGCTGGGAATCCTACAGGGTAACAGGTATTAAACTCCTAGACCTTTAAATTACGCTTTGTAGTTTAGCTACCCCCCTCGAATTATTTAATCTTGCTTTGTGTCTGATTCCTCCAGGGAATGAATACTCGTGGTGTTTCATGCATTTGAAATCACGCTGCCAGCCAAAGCTGGGCTGGGTGCTGTGTTCTTACTAATATTGTCTGAAGTCAGCGAAGCAGAAGAGATCTTGGGGATGGGGATAAGAGAGAGTGGGTAGGCAAAGAAGATGCCATCTTTGGATCTGTTTCCCAGCTTGACTTTCAAGTCACCTTAAAGCAGGGCCAGAAATAGAAATGTTGCTTAAAAGGACAGAACTGGGCTCAGTGTTGAAGAGGAACCCTTGTGCTCCTCCACCACAGTGAGCTCAAACACAAAATGACCCACTGAACCTGTCTCTCCCGCCTTGGACAGTTATACACCCAGCAGATCTTGAGAAATGACAGCACCAGCTATTCTAATCATAAGAAGTGGGGTTCTGAGACACGCCCCTTATATTTCTGGGGCAAGTGGCAAGGGATGAGGGATGAGCTGAGCTGCTAGTTACGTTATGCCTGCACGGTAATTGCCTATTGTTTCTGGGGAAGCTGAATTGATGATTGTCTCTGGCCTGTACTTCCTCCCTGCACAGAGTCATTGCCTTCCAAGATAGAATATTCCGTCCCCACTCTGCTAGCGTTTCGAGTGAGTGAAGAAGGCAATTGGGCCACTGACAAAAAGGAAGCAGAGGAAAACACTGACTTTCCATATGCTGATTGTTGTCAGGGCTGTGCCATTGGGAGGCTGCAGTTAGTGCTCTGCAGGCTGTCTGCTATGTTAGTCTCTCAGCTGGGAGCTAGTGCCTTGACCAGGATCAGCACCCACTCAGGAATTCATAGTGGGGAACCTGCCATAATGCTCCATCTGCTGCTAAGGAGAGCCATGATGAACACACATGTGATCACTGTGTTGCTCCACAAACTGTTGTGAGTGGGGTATATTAGAAATTAAGTTCAGTTGTGGAAATGGGATCTTATTTGACAGCTGGAGGCTGTATTCTTATTCCTTTGAAGCTCCTTATTGCTTTTAAGTTTGGGTGTTTACTAGATGCACAGACAGCGGGGAGCAGTGATTTAGGAATCTCAGTACTATAATCAGGCCTGCAGTCGTCTATTCAGTTTGCCAGTGATGAGGGAGAACTGGTGACAGACAGATATCCTGCCTTCTTGTATGTGGTTACTAATTTTACACGTTTTTCAGTTTAACAGGAATTACTCCCTTCCTGGGCAGGACAATGGGGCATTCCCATAACAATTTATGCAATTTAGCCATGACTAATACATCGGTCTTATTTACATACTTCATCATGTTCATACGGATGCTAAAGACAAGCACTTTGATCACAGTTGCTAAGCTGTGGTTGCCGTCTGCTGATGAATGTCTTCAAGCTGTTAGAAACGGGCAGAATTTTTCCACTGTAATACTGGTTTAGCACAAAAAGGGTTTTGTTCTTTTTTTGACTGCAACTAGTTTTGCTAGATGTGCCTACTCTCTGCAGACTAATTCAATTTCTCTGTTGCAAATGAACATAAGCTTAATAACATGCATATTGTTATTAAGCATAACAATACAGGAATATAAGTATATCAATGCTACCTCAGACGAAGGCCCCTCTGGCTGAGCAGGCTGTCTCTAATCATGTGCAAAGCACATTCTGAGAGAAGAATAAGAACAAGGCATGCATATCTGATACTTCCCTTGAGGACTCCCCAGCTTCCTGCTATTTTTAGCTCAGGAAACTCCATGAACATTATGTGGTTTTTCCATTTAGTAAGTCTCATGCAAATACCTACCTATTTTTCCTTTAAATATATGCCAACTATTTGCACTCACAGAATCCTTCAGCAATGAATTCCACTAACACACAAATTGCAATTTCAGCTGCAGGCTGAATTCTGCATTATTGTATTCTGTATTATTATGTATATTAAGGTTTTCTAAAATGAATGAATTTTCCACAGTGTAAACACGAAAGGACTAGTGTGTTTCAGGGAAATGTGAAAACCAGGGAGACTGGAGTCACAGGAGGATGTGAGACACAGTTCCAGCTTTCATAGTTTACTAGAGTTCATTAGCAAAATGAAACTATAAATCAGGTGAAAAGGTGAAATTTTCAGGATGTTTCTTTCTCTCTTGCTGCCCAAAGAGCAGCAAGAAGGGGGCTGCTACACAAAGCAAGGGAATTCAGGAGCTAAGGGTGAACACAGCACAGGCAGGGACACTGATTTCTGTGTCAGGTTGTGATCTCCCATAGCACCTGAAGAAGAAGAGCAGTAACAAGAGTCAGACGAGAATCCAGTCCTGACCAGACAAATCCACGGTGATGAGGCAGGTCTCAAGCCAAGCCAAGTACGTGGTCAGGGTCAGCAAGATAAATGGTCAGGCACAAGAAAACCTACAGAGTAGCTCAGGCAAGGATCAGTGCAGCTCCCAAACCAAAGGGTGAAGGGTGTGTGTTTGCATAAGTCACAGATGAGGCTTTTCACAGCCCTTTTTATGCAGCTTTTTCCCCGCAGTCCCAGGTTACAAGCCTGCACCATGTCAGAGCTGGACTTGTACACAGGCAGCCAAACCCTTGGAGACCAAGAGATTGCAGAGCCTATTGGTACACTCAGGGTGCTGATTCTTATTTTCCAAATATCTGCACATCTTTATTTTCCTGCTAGGTCTCTAAGACAAGAGACATCTAACCTTCTGTGACAGCGTGATTTACTGTTTTTACTGAGAAGCAAGAATGAGCTTTTCTATCCAGCAGGGATAGTGGCATCTCCTGTTGGTGTGTTCACTGGCTGGCTGGCAAACTCATACAGGATCATGGGCTGGCTCACAGTACAACAATAATTGTTAAAATTATGCCTTTTGTTTTATGGCAACGAGTACTCTAATTTGCAACCCCCTATCAGTCTGTAGAAACTTTGTATCTTGCATTTGTCCATGGCTGAAATAAATTGAGATAGACAGATAGCTAAATCTTTACCTGCTTAAGGTATCAGGGCCTCTTACGCATAAGCTCAGGTGTCTGTTTTAGTAGACTGAAGCTTGCTGAGAAGATGAAAACAAGAAACTGCCATAGGGAAGAGAGAATGGTGCAACTTCTACATGTTAACACAAGCTTCTGTCAGTGTGGAAACCACTAGAAAACTATGCACTTTAGGGAATTCCCTTCTTTAAAGAAAGAGTAATTGCTTGGTCCTGTGAGGAATGGTGAATAAACTGGTGCTGACCATCAGTTATGCAGCTTGTAAAGACACCAGGTTTTGTGAGCACTTTGGCAGCTTCACACCAAACCACAGCGTAGAATTAATCTGAGTGCTAGGGAAAGACTACTTGATTAGCAGCTACCAGTCTCATGTGGCTTCCTCGGTATACTTACTAGCTCAAATCATCACCCTGGCTTTGGAAGCCTGCATCAGGAGTGAGCATATTTATTTCTACATATCTGATCTTGTTTCTCCAGATTTAAGAGACAAAAGAAGTCAGCTAAATATCTGAATGAGTTTGGTGGCCCCCAGGTCAGTAGAAGACCCTAAATACTGACTCACAAACACAGGAGTGCTACAATGCTCAAAAAGTTTAGCTTGTGTAGGTCTTCATCCGCCATCACTCCCAAAAGTTAAGGGGAGCCATAACAATGAACACCTCAAGAGTGAAACAGCTCTTGAGCTGCTGAGATGCATGATAGTTGCCGATTTGGGATTGTGAATACCATTCCTTGAGCTTTTTTCAGCCTCTTCAAGCTCCTGTCTCTGAGTACCCTTCCTTGCCCTCCCTTTCCCTCTTAATATTAAATGTCTCCTTTCTGGAAAGGTCTGGGCAGATTTGTCTCCAGCTGAGACTCTCAGCTTGCTCACTGATAAATCCTTCTCTTCTTGCTCTATCCTTTATGTCAGTGAGTAGGCATTTTCCAGTGTGAAATCAAGCCTAAGACAAATAGTAATTTCATACTTCTGTATTTTGCCATGAGCCAGGGGGGTTGATGGATGTGTGGTACTTGCTTATAGTAAAAGTAGGTTTTACCTCTTTCAGTAGAGCACGTCTGCATATACTGCAAATATATAAAGTGAAAAAAAAAGACGAAAGTTTTCTAACTAAACTGCAGCCCTCTCTTTTTACAGATGGCTAAAAATGACCAAGTTATATTAGGAATAACCTAAATTATGCACAAGCCTAATTTTATAACTCCTATTAATTTTGACACTGAATAAAAATGACAGCATTTTCTCAGCTTTGAATGGTTTTCCTCTTTGGTAACTTTGAATGGTTGCCTCTTTGGTAACTATTAATATCTTGAAGAACATCGTTGTAATGAGGATGTTAACAGTATCTTTTGGTTCAAAATGTCATTTAAGCAATCTCTTAAGAAGTGCATTAAAATTACTAGTCTGGAAACTAAGTGTCTGTTGGAACTTAAATCCTAAACATGACTTCAGAAATAGTTTAGAGGGTGGCCACCACAGCCTTTCACTTTTCTCATGAAACCCAGTGCATATGTAGTGAAAATTCAATTTTCCCAGAGTGTAGGAAATCTGTTTAAGTATTCTGGCTGCTCCCATGCTAAACAAGCCCTCTTGAGGCAAATTATTGGGAAACTGAAGGTGTGTTGCTTTCCATGCCTCATACTGTCTACTTACTACAGAAGATTTCTCAACAACTTTAATTTTTTTGTTTCACTAGTATTGTTTGTGGTGTGGCAGTTCCTATGGCCTCACAGTGACTCAGAAGAAGGAGAGCAGACCTACTGAACTGGAGCATGGGCATCCTTTAGATACACCAGTAGCCAGAAAAAACTCACCATACTACCAGGTACTTCAGAACATGGCTGGTTATGGCCCACACATTCTGGACATTGGTACAGAGGGACACTTCTAGAACAGCAGACCACTGGGAATCTACAACATAGTGAAGACCTTTTGTCTACTGCAGTACACTCCCTTCTTAAGCAGTTGACTGAATTGCTAACCATGCTGCTAACTGTGCTCTTTTAATGTATAAAGCACATTCCTGGCAATTTCAGAGAGGGTGATCATATATATCTGAGGGCAGGAAGTGACCCTGTGGTCTAGGAAAATTATGAAACCAGCCTGCTGCCCGTGGGACAACTCAAGGTCACTTATTCTTCATTATGAACTGACCACATACACTTTGAATTGTCCTTTGTGAAAAGACTTAGTGGGGAATCAAAGACATTTTCCTTAGCTCTTAATCTCATGCAATTCTTAGCCATGACACCAAAGGCACCAAATCAACAATATGTAATGTCTACTTGGTCTTGCAATCAGTGACTGTCCAGAAAATGGGCTTGTTGCTAAATTGTACTAATTGCGTAACTCTCACCAAAACCGTGAGAAAAAAATAGGTCAAAACGAAGTATTTCTGAATACAGAGGTGAACAAAGCATTCTAACTTGCAGTCTACCAAAGAACTCATCTCTGCTAGTGCTTCATAGCTTCATAAAACACTTTGGGATGTCAGCACAAACATGCTGCAGGCGTGCCCATTTCCAGAAGCAGGTGGGGCCTGGCCCCAGTTTTGATACTATCTATAGATGGCACGTAGTATTGATCACAGGGAACTGAGATTCCAGAGGACATAACTATCCACCCACAGCCTGGAACAGTTGTGTGGAAAGGAAATTCTAAACATTTTCTGCCCCTCTTGGCACATGCAGCATTTCATGCTGAAGACCACATTTATGCATTAGCATGGTTTGGGTTGTTCACAACAATTCCATGGTATTAATTTTCCCTTTTTGCTTTTATTCTGTGCATTCTGCTTCATGTGTACTTCACAGCTTATGTCAAGAAGTAGAAAAAAATAGTAAAACCAGAGAAGCTGGTATGACCCAAGCAAAATAAAAATTGCACTATGATTTTCTTGAAATACTAGATGGAATTAGGAATTAATTAATGAACTCTGTTGTAAAGGCACAAAATTCACCCTAAATTTCAAGTGTAACAAGCCAGAGAGATCTCCATGTTAAAAGGCAGCTATAAAACCTAGAAAGTTTTGTGATGCTGTGATTGACTCGTAGTTCAGGTGGAGGTGGGAGAATCAGCTCTATTTTGGAAGAGCTTGGGAGGTTCTGAGTTTGCATTTTTACATCAAATGAGGATGTTGTGAGCATTTTTAAACAAACTTTTTATTTGCTTTAACACACATCTTCAGTTATAAGGGGATCTCAATTTTGGTTTCTCCTTGTCTCTCTCTTCTCTTCTTTCCCAGAAGATACCAGGGACCTGATTTGAACTCTGTTCCACCAACAATGAGAACCTCCATAAAATTCCTAAAAGTGTTCACAAGGAAATATTTTATCAAGCTATCCAAACCTGCTCCTATTAATCTAGGTTATTTCTGCTCACAGTGGTGCTCAGTACCTGGTCTTTGTCAGATCAATCCAATTCAAGGAAAGACAGAGATGTCCATTTTTGAAGTGTACCTTAAAAAGTGTCTTGTGCACTGGAAAGTACCAAATACAACTATAAAAACCTGCTATGGGTCAGTAATTGGCGAGTTGTCTTATGAACTGCTAAAGAAAGAATAACCCTGTATTTCTTTTTATCATACTCTATTTTGAATCTCAAAAGCATCCTATTCTTTGGAGTTTGTGTACAGGTTGATGGAAGTTTAAGAATGGAGCGCTGGGATTTTTGGAAATCGGGACAGTTATTGAGAGACAGACAGTATATTTCTGACCTAGTTCATATGTGTGGTGAATGTTTCATTATGCGTTCAGAAACAACCTACTGCCTTTAGCTTGGCTATTATGTTCTTTGCTGCACTTCCCAGAATTTTTTAGATTATTAATTAAACAGCCTGGAAATTTTTCTCTCTATGCCAATAAACATTTCAGTGCAAATGTTTCCATCTTCTGAGAGCTTACTATCAACCACTTTGCTTTTATTTTATTTATTTTCTGTTTGAAAGGAGAAGGAAAACAAATGACATTTTGTTTCTGGCTTTTAAAAATAAATGTAGGTGTTCTTTCTTTTGAAACACAGAAATGCTTTACAAAAATGGATTTTCTTTTTTTTTTTTAAACTTTCCAGCAACATGTATACCTCCTTTTCTCAATAGACATTATCTTTTGCAGAAGAGTAATTTAGATAGACATTCACAGAACCAGTGGAAATTACTTTTCCCTCCCTCACCTGTCTGTGTGTTTAGCTGTTGCCTTCCCAAACCAAAAAGGACTTTACAGAAGAAGATGCTTTGGGATCACGGGCTGGAATGTGACACATAGTGTCTATATTTGGCACAACAATGCTAGGCAACTGAAGACACCTTTCCAGTCCGGTATCGTTACTTAAACCTACTCCTTAGCTCAGATAAACAGGCTGATTAAACCTTTTTGGTTGAAGCTCCAAACCTTGACTTGATTTAACTGAGAAAAATAGAAGCAAATGTAACTAAAGGGAATTTAAATTGCTCGTGTTTTCTGCTTGGATGGCTTGCATTTTCACATCATTACAGATAGTTGCATAAATTGTGTGCCGCTGTGTTCATTATACTTGATGACCAATGCCCTTTGTCTTCTTTGCTGGACTTCTTATTTACCTCTCCTTCCTCTAGCTGACAAGTGAAACTCTAAATATATGGGAAGCTGATATCACATTATCTTCTTTTTATATCTGCGTCCCTATGTATTAACATAATTGCTGGAAGTAATTAGCAGGGAGAATTGCCTAAAGAAGAAGATCTTTGTGCAGAGAAGATGCAAACTCTTGTGGCATATTTTGTGGGGAGAGGTCTCTGCTGTCTATAGCACCTTGTTAAGTTCTAAGAGACATTTGGATGGGTGCTTCTCGGCACCCAGGCATTTGTACTGTCTTATTTTTCTGTTGATGGCTTAGATCTTGATGGATTTGCTGCTTACCAGGGAGAGGCCTTCCTGAGGCCTTGGTCAGAAGGAGAACAGATGATAAAGAGCTTGCTGCCCTTTACATGAACAATTTAGTAAACTCCTGTCACTCGGAAGTTATTGCACTACATTCAATGAGCTGACAAAGAGAAATGCCACCTGGCTGAGCAAAGAGTCTCATCCTTATATATGTTCTTCAAGATTTATAGTCAAAAAACACTGCAAAAGAACTAGCTATTCATAGAACATGAAAACAGTATAGAATAATTGACTTTCTGGTGGGAGCGATTTTGAATCTCTGCATTTCATACAGGTTTATATAATGCCACATTTCTCTTTATAACTACTTGGACAAGAATCCAGTACCATTTCAAGAGATTAAAGTAACTTTTCAAGAAGGCTTTACTTTGGATAATCCCAACTCAATATATACAAAATAATATGCTACATGCAATGTTCTTTCAACCCATCTTCCATTGATACCAGAAAAAAAATTCTTACTCTTTTTAATGCTATGTGTTCTGAAAGCCCTTCTAAAGAATCTCATTATTTGTTCCATAATGACCAAACAGGTGTGAGATAAAAGAAAATCAGAGTCATGGAAATTGTCTACTGGTACTTCATGTTCCTGTGGTTGCACTGAAGGTAGTCAGTCATCCTTTCTAAAGATAAGGAATTTTTCCACTGAAGGAAGCCTATTGTATCAGATATTTCTACTGCTTCACACCGTTACTCATTTACAGTATGCCTTTCTGTCCAAATCCTCTACGGAAACACAGATGAGTGATGGGAAAATGGGGAGGGTTCAGTCGGTTCAAAGTCTGCTTTGATTCTCTGATGCCAATAGCTGCTGAAACCTGTCAGTCTGAGGCTGCCCTGTGAAGAGCTGCAAGAATTTCCATAACGAGCTGCTGGTCATGCTGTGCACCACCAGAAGCAGAGCCCTGCACCTGTGATGCCTTTTGTGGAGTGACATGAATACTGGTCTTGGCATTTCTTTCTGCTCTAGCTCTATGCATTTCTGTCTTATAAATATTATTCACAAGGTATTTGTGCTCATTTATGTAAGTTAAAAGGCTTAAGGGAGGGAGAAAGATGTGAAAAGACAAATATTTACCCCTTCAGCTACTTCTTTCCTTAAGACAAATGTATGACTTTGTTTCTACAGCTAATCTTCTATAAAATCCCTTTTCTGTACATTTAATGAGTTTCTTACGCCCACTATCTACTGCTTGGAGGCAGATTCTTCTACCTACTAACTCCACAAAGCCATTATGCCTTCAGATTTCTAAAAGCACAAGGATCGCCTGAATCAACATTAAACCCCCATGGTCTGAGGAGTGAAGTGGGAGTTGCTTCGAATCTGCAACGGGCTCTATTAATGAGCCACCTTTTTTACTTGCTGTAATGGACAGAGGGAATTTCCACTTCCTACTGAGTTATCCCTGCAAGACTAGGGCAGAGGATGTGGCTCTTCCCTTGTAGCTTCCTCTGTTATTTACAGCTGCTAGAAGCACTTCCTTGCTGGAGCTAAGTTGCCAGCAGAGCTTAGCCTTGGACTAATGGACTAATGGTTGGACTAATGAGGGAACCCCCTTTGTCTGACTGCTCTTCTGTTTTTCTGCCTCCTAGGAAAGAATAGCGAACACAAGTAGCTGCAGGAGGCAAGATGATCTTTTATCTCCACAGAGCAAAGTTGAAATGGGTTTCAGCTCCAGCTAAGTAGAATGACAAGGAAATGGAAACAGTGGCTGGGAGGGGTGGGAGGGAGGCCTGGGGAGGAAGGTCAGGGTAAGTTGTTTTGTATTTCCAAAAGAAAAATAAATTACTTTTTAATCGAATAAAATGGGAATTCAAAAATTCAGGTAGAAGCAGATATTGCACATGGCCTCTATTTAAAATGATTTCTTTAGGAATAAAGAGGTACCTTTCAAGATTAAATACAAACTATAGTTTAAACAAATGCTTTGGAAAAATCTGTTTTAAAGTACAGAGAACTGGGTAAATCTGACTTAAATTTGTAAAAGGCTTTTGTGTTGCAGAAGGTTTGTCAAAAAATTCCACACAAAGCTGTACTAAACTTTGTATTTGCAGAGCTATCTTTTGCATTTTGTCCTTGGTCTTAGCAACTGAATTCACAACACCGTTTTGTTAGCGGTCCTCTACCTTTTTCAAGTTATTTCAGGATAGTTAATGCAATTTTCCCTGACTGTCTTAAGCTAGAAAATTATGTGAAGTATTTAAAGGAAGCCTATGGATCAACTTCTTCGGCCTAAAATCTCATTGCTCAAGTCAAGCTAAGCTCTGGACGTCTCTGGTTAACACCTATTTTCCCCTTTTTGCTTTGATTCCACAGAAGCATGCTAACATGCAGGTGTGAAGGCTGAGACTGTGTGTTTGTGGGTCTAAAGCTGGGGCAAAGAATTAAGGTAGGCCTGGAGAACCCTTTGACAGATGGCTGTAACCATAGCTTTGGCTGGGATGCTAAAGATACATGTTGTGCCATGGTAATAACTAATAAATACCAGAAATACAAAAAGCATGCTTAAGACATGGTGAGAGCTTTATAACAGGATTGGGCAGCTGTCAAATGATTTGTGCAGGGCCCAAGGATTCATGCTGAAAGGCTATGCCTTTAGGCTGTAATTTTCTGTACAGTGGCTTGGGTGACTTGGGCACTCAGGTTGTGACTGAAACTGGCCAGAAACAGGTGTACATAGACTCAGGCTGAGCAGAGGAGAGCCTGGCTACATGTTTAATAGTGGAGGCTGGCCACCTTGTGTCTAAGCTTGTTGGATGGGGAGAGACCACCTGTGTAGGCAGCAGACCAGCATTAATGGAAACTGCCTGGGTGGAAATTGGCAGTAAAACAGGGCAGGATGCTGGGGCTTGATTTTTACTGCAGATGAATTTTTGTGGCCTAGGATTTAGCTAAGGCTTTGGAAGAATAGGATAAAACATCAGATGCTTGGTGCTGGGGATATTTTCTCCTTTGCCTGGAGTCTGGCAGACAGGCTGGGGACTGTGACACTTCAGGGTGGTGACCCTAATGGGTTACTTAAGGACAAAAAGTAGGAGGATGCAGGGCTGACTTTAAAGCCTGGGTTCCTGGGTTTGAACCATCACCTTTCCTCCTAGGGGTCATATTCCCACATCCCAGCCCCACTCCCAGAGAGGGAGAAATTAAATCATTTTTCAGATGAAACCGTAGAAACCAACGTCAAAGTCACAGCTCACAGCAAATCAAGGGTGTAAGGGGATCAAGTGGCATGTGCTATTCCTAACTTGTCTCTGACTGCTCAAACAGTAAGAGGCACAGGTTCCTCCTACCCTACCCTGTCAGTCTTGGCTGTTCCAGCAGCACCAAAACCCCCTGTATATTGCAAGTGACACACAGGGCAATATGAGGGAGAAGCAGTTCACTGGAGTCATCAGGCAAATGCAGATTGCAGTATAGGAGACAGTGATAATCTTGATCCCTATTCCTTTCTCTCTTCTTTAAGCCATTATGATTCAGTATTGATTTGTGTAGCTGCAGACATTGCTGGACTTGAAAGTATAAACAATTAGCAGAAGTTGTACTTAAAAGTAAAGCCTCTTTCTCACATGTTCTCTCTCTGCTTTTTCAGATCTGCTTGGTGCTGCACTGGAAGCAGCAGAAGCCTTTGTAAATCTGCTTCTGCTCTTTGCAGAGCAGCAAAGCTGGCTGCAGAGAAACACTTCTGCCTACTGCACAAGAAAGGAGTGCCACCCTCAGCTGCAATGGCATAACTGTGGTGTGCATGGGATATCAGTGAAGGGAGAACTTTCTGCATTTCACCTGTAGCACCTTGAGAAGAATTTGCTGGAAATGTCAATGAGCAGAGCAACAGGAGAGAAACAATAGACCTAAGGCAGGACCAGGACCTGTGAAATGGACTCTAGGAAATGCCATGCACCTTTCCACACGTGGAAGGAAGGTTTGAATAGCTCTGAAAATGTTCTGGAGCTTAATCCTACATCCTGTTATCCCTTAGAAGCTATAGTGTACACAGCAAAGATACAAGGCAATAAGCAGCCCCCAGGGGAGCTAAAAGAGCTTTCTTTGAAACTTAGGCAACAATCTCACATTTGTAGTCCTCTGCACCAGATAAGGAACATGAAGTAGCACGAGAGGAAATCTATCTGTGGCTTTTGGGACACTAAATGCATGGGATACAGAATTCCCATCAGGAGGGAAGCTATGGAGTGGTGCAGTGGATGCATGCAGGGCCCCCATTAGATGGCAACTATCAAAAGTAGCCTGGCAAGGCATTTCTTGAGTCCTGACTTTAAGTCACAGACCCTGTGTTATACAACACAAGGGAATGTTTGATCATTAACTGGGGAGAAAGGGCCACAGGATACAGGGAGCACTATGAGCATGGGGAAGGGGAGGCTGAATGGTGACCTTGGATTAATGCCTGTCTTATCTCTAAGTATTTAATATGATCTGTTACCCTGTGCCTTTGTTTGCCCACATAGGGATGCTAGATAGGATGGTACTACCCTTACTTCCCAGGGCTGCTATGTCAGTGAATGAATTCGACATGGTTAGGAAGGAGCCATGCTGTACATGGTACACAAGTAGGAACAAAGGCCTCCTTGCACTTTTTACCACTCTCCAGACATCTACATGTTGGTTTGCCCTCTCGTGCTCTTCCACAGTAAGCCAGTCAGCTCTCCAAGCAGAGAACAGAGGCTCAGATTGACTGAGGTAGCTTCAGAAGGTCACAGAAGGAAACATGAGCAGGCCTGACTCAAAGCTTTTGGTGGCTTTTGGATAAATCTCTATCTCCCTTGAAGATGATGAGCTCTGATAAGATGTTTGGTGGACTGAGGAGTTAGTCTTGGAAGGATGTGCTCTTTCACTATTACCTTTTAAATATAATCATCGATAACAATAGTTCTTAATAACATCCTTGATTGAAGTCCTTGATTGAATTAGGTAAGGTCATTGCAAGGGAAAGATCATCTAAATTTTTGTTAGCTAAAGTTGCTGCATGCACAAAAGTGCTTTCACTCATACTCAATCTGTGGTTCATTGGTTTCAGTTGCCCATAGCAGTGCTTTCGTGGCTAGCCATGGCACTAAGGTATGGAACTCGGTCTTTGGACGATGCATCAGTGTCCGTACAGACAGTACCCACAACCTTCTTTCAAATTTATATGCAGTCTGCAGGCTTTGGAGATGCCTGCTCTATTCCATTTTTTGACGTCCAGCAATGTTTCTTTTATCAGTGGTATCATGCTTATGTGATTCTGGGCATCACCTGTCACTCTTACGTAGAGGGCTGGTAGGGCTACCATTGCTTGTTCTGTTGTAAATAGACTAGAAAATGAGATGCAAAAAGCAAGGGACTGTTCCTTTGCCAAAGCAGTCTGTGACGCATCATCTGAAATACGACTGTATGATATCAACAGATCAACTGTCTGATATCTACCCATGTAATGGGGTGATATGAACCTGATGCATGGAAAGCATGGTGGGAGGAAACAGAATCCTTCTCAGATGTGGAGTTCTCTTGATGACAAGGATACTATCTTCTGGGTCCTCAAGTTATTAAAAGCCTGGGCTGCTTTATACATTCAGTATATTTGCATGCTTTGAGCTGTTGGAAAAATTAGAGTCAGGTCAAGAGACTTGAAGAAAGTCCTCTTTTTATGACTCTTGTCTAACAGGGACACTGTCACAGGAAACCAAGCACAGTTCCAAAATTCATTGTAGAGTCTTAGATTTTCTTCTACTCTGTGACAGGATGTTGCTGTATCCTAGCTCTTGTTTGTGTTTGATGCAGAGGCTTATGAGGCAAGAGAGAAACCACAGTGCTGCTTGTGTGTTGGGTCTGTCTGTGTGAAGCATGAGGATCAGGAGACTCGTAGGCTAAGTGCCTTGAATGTGACAGAAGAGGTATATCTTTAGATGTATCACAGACAGTAAATTATATTTATTCTTTCTGCCAGGAAGGAATAATATCTGCTCAGGAAGAAAGGGGGAATACAGGTGAGGCTGAATCCAAGGGAAATCATGCCAGTGGCTAACAGGATCACTGAAACGTTATCCTTGCTTTTTTCAGAGGATGTGAAAATTTATTCAGTGAGAATACTTGTTCCCTTAACAAGTGATCTGTGTAACAAGCAGATTCATTCAGGAACTGTGGCTTCTTGATGACTCGTTTCATGACCTGCTAGGGAAAGTTCCAGTGTTCCCATAGCTCACTGCAGCTTTAATTTAGCCCACCAGGAAAAAATCCTCACTGGGAGCTGAATAGCATGGAGTAGCACTGTCAATACATTACAGCCATACCAGATGTTTCACGGTTCTGCAAAATTACACTAGCGTTTTCTACAGTGGGCTCTGGAAAACTACTTGCTAGGAGAGAAAAGAATACAATATTTATCAGACAAAAAGGAAAGCAATTATGCAATATTTGTTTGATGAGAAACCAAATCCATAAGGAAATTTTAACTGACATATTTTTTTACTTTCCTCCAAGAGATAAAAGTGTAAATACAGCAGGCTACTAGGAATAGATTAAGAACTCAGGAAGTTGATGAGAGAGAGAACAGAAACCGAGGAAACAAGCCTGTATTCCTTTCTTGTCAATGTCTTATTCACAATGCCAGTCTTGACTTCTGCTGAAGCCTACTTCTTGTCCTCCATCTCAGCCTGAGAAAAGGTCAAAACTAAAGAATATACCTGAGGCATATTCAGCAGCAAGTTCACACTTGAGGGTTTAGAAACCTGATAAAATGTTGGGAGATGGTAGAGCATCCCAGGTGTACTTTTGCTTGATGGGGCAGTCAGCAGAGCAGAGGATGATCGGCATTACAGCCAGATGGCACCTTAGAATAAACTAGGTCCTTGGTCTGTTACTTGGGCAGTGTAGCTGAGGACTGCCTCTCTTGCAGGCTGCAAATGCTTCTTTATGCCTGAAACCAAGATGCTTGGTATTTCTTCCTCCTGGAGCTCTGACTACGACTCTCTTTAGAGTAAAGCTAGTCTCTAGCCCAGCTGAGACAGTAATTCAATAAGTAACCCACAGACTGTTGGTGACCAAGACGCTGAGGTTTCCTTAAGATATGTTCTGTTTGCTGCTGAACAGTGTGCCTATGTGAACGGACAAGTTCAAAGCAGACATGTGTATGTGAAAATTACAGTTTTTTGCAGGAAATGTACTAGGTTTCAAGAAAACATTTTTGAAGGGGTGCCTGCAAATTCTGGGTGGGATTTTTTCATCAAAACCAGAAGAATTGAGTAACCTCAGGGAAGCCTTAGTGTCAGTAATGATATGGTACAAAACCTAGCTGCATCGGCTAGCCTTGAGTAGGAGACCAAAGTCCGGTCCTCTCTTTGGCTGGTATATCTGTGCAAGCAGGTAACTGTAGTAGAGAGGTCAGGAAAACAGACTCAAGTTTGCATTTCCATCCCTCCAAGGTCTTCTAGTACTGCCTTTCCAAAATGGGGTCAATAGGCACCTGCAGATGAATGAAGTAGTAAGTTTGAAAGTATTGATTCCTGGGTCAGCAACTACTGTACTTACAGCTCCTCATGAGACCTTTGTATGAGTAGACAGCTTTGAACTTTATTGCTGGGTCACCAGAACAAGAAAACAGCTGGTGGGTGAAGTTTCATATGCTTCTTAGTTTTCCCTTAGGCTAGCCAGGCTGCTTTGCAAGGGCAAACTTAGAATGTATCAAAAAATCAATACAATCTAAAAATCCAGACTTGCTATTGATTGTGTCCTTGAAATTCTTCTCTTGACTGGTCTGCTATTTTTGTGTGTAATTGAGGTTGAAATCACTCTTCTTGTTGCCTGTGGACTCTACCAGTTCCTTCCAAGGTCTTCCCACCCACCTACCTTCTGCTCACTCTGCAATTACTTTTAAAGGGAATTCTTTAACATTCTGATGGAAATTGTAGGAATTCTTTCTCTGCTTGATCAGATTAAAACATATCTATGATGGGCAGACAATGAAGTCCTACAAGTGGTTGTCTCAGTTACAAGTTTTGTTTTCGTTAAGATATTGGAGCAAGTGTTTATGAATTTTTATAAGTAACATATACCTTTTACAAGGATAATCTCAAGCTTATAAACACAGTAATGCACCTGCCGGCATTTTCACCTGATGAGTTTTAAAAATTTTTTTTGATCTATAACTTATTTTTTGTAGAACACTAGTAAAGGAGTTGAAAACTTCTCCTGTAGACAGGTCCTATATTTCTTATGCCATTTGTATTGCAAATGCAAGAAAAATAAATGAATGTACCTTGATAATTAATAACAGTTGAACAATAACTGAATAACTAATGACTCCAGAACCATTTTTTTTTTGTCTGGGTAATATATGTCCCTTTCCTTCGTAAGCGACTGAGAGCATCTAAGGCAGTACAGAATTTAAATGATCATGTTGAACTTTCTGGGAGTTTCTGTTAAAGAAACACTGAGTTGGAAAATAAAGCCTGGATTTCATGGTATTTATAGCATTATCTGTTTTCAAACCATGCAACAAGCTGAAATGGGTATGTTTTCAACTTTGTATAATGATTTTCTTGTATGAAACTCTACCCGGTGCACTACACACTACAGGGGAGGATAGAGCTTGTGCCTTCCTTATGTAGGGAGACTCCACAGTTTATAGGAAAACATGCTTTAAAGATCAGGCTTCTGCCTTAAAAAAAATCTCTCCTAATGTATGTGAACAGAAGCTAAAGCATAATGATTAAGACTACCTGAAGAAGACTACTGAAGAAGACTACCTCACTCTGGTTGGGACCTAGAGGTTGCATAAGACCTAGACTTATAAGTGGGGAAACAGTACTGAACCCAGTCTGGACAACTCAAAGCAGGCCCAAAAGCCGTAAATGAATCTTTTGTCCTCAACACCTTTAACATCTTCCAGTTACTCCAGGACACAGGAGAGATGTCATTCAATTGTCAATAAGAAAAAATGTCCTATTTTTCCTTTTATGAAGGGACACACAGACCATCTTGGGGGTGTTGCTTGATGAGGAGCTCGACATGACCCAGCAATGCGTGCTTGCAGCCCAGAAAGCCAACTGCATCCTGGGCTGCATCAAAAGAAGAGTGGCCAGCAGGTTGAGGGAGGTGATTCTGCACCTCTGCTTTGCTCTTGCGAGACGAGTGGACCGAGTGCACCCTCAGTAAGTTTGCAGATGACACCAAGATGGGCAGGAGTGTTGATCTGCTGGAGGGTAGGATGGCTCTACAGAGGGATCTAGACAGGCTGGATTGATGGGCTGAGGCCAATTGTATGAGATTCAACAAGGCCAAGTGCCAGGTCCTGCAGTTGGATCACAACAACCCCATGCAAGGCTACAGGCTTGGGAAAGAGTGGTTGTAAAGCTGCCCAGCAGAAAAGGACCTGGGGGCATTGGTTGACAACCAGGTGAATATGAGGCAGCAGTGTGCCCAGGTGGCCGAGAAGGTCAATAGCATCCTGGCTTGTATCAGGAATAGTGTGGTGAGCAGGACTAGGGAAGTGATTATCCTACTGTGCTCAGCACTGGTGAGGCCACACTTCTAATGCTGCGTTCAGTTTTGGGCCCCTCACTACAAGACAGACATTGAGGTGCTGGAGCGTGCCCAGAGAAGGGCAACAAAGCTGGTGAGGTGTGTGGAGCACAAGTCTTAGGAGTAGCTGAGGGAACTAGGATTGTTTAGTCTGGAGAAAACGAGGCTGAAGGGAGACTTTATTACTCCCTACAACTACCTGAAAGGAGGTCGTAGCAAGGTGGGGATTGGTCTCTTCTCCCAAATAGCAAGCTATAGGACAAGAGGAAATGGCTTCCAGTTGTGCCAGGGGAGGTTTAGACTGGATATTAGGAAAAATTTCTGCACCAAAAGGGTTATCAAACATTGGAACATTGGATGGAACATTGGTTATCAAACATTGGATGCTCAGGGAAGTTGTTGAATCACCTTCCCTGGAGGTATTAAAAGGACAGGTAGACATGTTGGTTAGGGACATGGTTTAGTTTTGGCAGTGTTAGGTTAATAGTTGGACTCGATGATCTTAAAGGTCCCTTCCAACCTAGACGATTCTATGATTCTATGATTCTATTCTGTGACTCCACCTGGAGTACTGTGTCCAGGTCTGGAGTCCCCAACATAAGAATAACATGGATCTGTTGGAGTGAGTCCAGAGGAGGGCCATGAAGATGATGAGAGGGCTGGAGCACCTCTCCTGTGAAGACAGGCTGAGAGAGTTGGGGCTGTTCAGCCTGGAGAAGAGAAGGCTCTGGGAAGACCTTATAGCAGCCTTCCAGTACCTAAAGGGGGCCTACAGAAAAGATGGGGAGGCACTCTTTATGAGGTAGTGTAGTGATAAGATGAGGCGCAATGGCTTTAAACTGAGATGGGGTAGTTTTAGATTAGATCTTAGGAAGAAATTCTTTACTGTGACGGTGTTGAGATACCGGAACAGGTTGCCCAGAGAAGCTGTGCATGTCCCATCCCTGGAAGTGTTCAAGGCCAGGTGGATGGGACTTTGATCAGTCTGGTCTAGTGGAATGTGTCCCTGCCCATGGCAGGAGGTTTGGAACTAGGTGATCTTTAAGGTCCCTTACAACTCTAACCATTCTATGATTCTATGATCTTTGCAAAAGATCTGTCTGCTGGAGCGGTGCAGAGAACTTTTGCAGCTCACCAGTGCAGAGAACTCTGGGGGCCTCAAATACATGAGGACTCTAAGCAGCTCCTCTGCAATAGCAACAACAGCTGCACTGACATGTCAGAAATTTAAACCAAAAGCAGAATTGCAATTTGAACCACATAAATCCAGCTTTACATGTTCCTCACTGTGTTGGGCTGCAATGGCAGGTAGCGTTCTGGCCAGAGGAGTCAAGTTGATCTGATACCGGAGATTTTTTTCTTCAGCATGTTTCATGAACATTAGTTATAGATAAAGTGAGAATTTCCCTTGTTATTAAAAATGGAGAAGTAGACAGTTCAAGTGTAAGGGTGAGAACTCCTGCTTTGTGTGTTCTTTGGATCTAGTGGAATTTGGTGGGCATATGACTGGCTCTCTCCTTGATCTCAAAGACTCCAGGATCACCAATAGATGCTCACAATTTGGACAAAGGCAGAGGCTTCTGTTTTTAAGAACTAGTATGTCGACTTCTGTAGCTGTCAACTGTAGTCTTCATATTCGTGACCTAGTCCAGAACTCTAACCATTCCTGTCTGTAATATAGACCTCCTGATGTCCTCCATTAATAGAATACTTCTTATCCCCTTTGCCTTTCTTCATGTTTTATCACTAGTATTGCAGGAATTATTTCATGATAGATAGTCAGAGTTTGTCTCGCATCACCAAAGTCAAAGCAAGGTTATTTATTCTCACTGGTCCCCAGGAGTATTTCCAAGTGCTCTGCAGTGCCAGACATTCAGCATGCAGTGCTCGAGAAGGCCCCCATCTTACTTTTTTATTTTCCAACATTGTGTTTTCTAGTGGCTCATGCAACTTTAACAGTTATTGCCCTACTGTCTGTTTTTTCGGAAGCTGAGTCAGTCTGTTTGGTAAGAAACAGGCTCCAACAGCTGTCAGCCACAGAGATCAAGAGATATGCTTGCTGACACATGTCCAAAAAGACACAACACTTTGGCAGGCCTCATCACAGCTTTCTTTTTCAGTCTTGCTACTGATTTTTATGCCTCTGTACTTTCATGCATCCAAGGCCACCGGAGAAGAACTCTTCATACCCTACATGTTACCACTTCCCAGAGCACAATGGAGTCAGTGTTGTACTCTCTTCCTCAGCATTAGAAAACAAATTTTTGTACACTCTCTATTACTGGGGTTTTGACTCAGAAGTCTCAATGGGATACTCACAATTAATTTCTATTATTATTGCCCTGAAGATAAAATGGTAGCATGTGCAGACATCATAGACTCTGTCCTGGTCTGTGGCCACTGTGATGTGCCAAGAGGGATTTTCTGACTTGTTGTGTTTACTGCAGGAAGCAGAACAGAGGCCATGTTGTGGCTCGTCCTAGCAGTGCATCAGTCAGGTGGAGGGGATGGGAGGGGCTGTCCTCCTGGTTGAAGTTTTGTTCTTGGCTGCAACAGGTTTGTGTTGCATGGCCTCCTGCACAGGTGTTTGCCTGCCCTGTGACCCCATGGTCAGCAGGCTCCCATTTACGTGGACAGAGGAAAGCTGAGGGTCATTTAGCAACTGAAACCCTGTACCCAGTTGGATGCTGACTGAGGGCTGCTCAGTGATGGTGTCCCCTCTGCACTGCAGGTCCTTTGAGGCAAGCGTGAGACTGCTGCAAGGGCACACTACCAGGCCTTTGTGCAACATGTACCTCTCCCCACCAGGCTGTCCTATCTGAGGAATAAGATCTATTCCTTGCTTAATAGGAAAGGAGAAGTTCATGAGCCAGAGCTTTGGGATAGAGGAGTGGTCAGATTCATAGATCTGGCTTGATAAATCCTTATGCAGCTAAGCTGTTCCTCTCAACCCTTCTTGGCTATCCTCACTCATTTGGTGTATGAAACAGCTCCCAAGGAATGACATTCTCAGCACATCAATATGCAATGGTCATCCAGAAGTGGGCAATTCTATGTGTGTTGCAGAAAGGCTCTGAAATCAGCCACCTCTCAGGGAAAAGGGCTTGTGTTGAGACTCCATGAGAAGTTCAAGACACGAAGAGAAGTATATATAGCCAAGGTGCTCCACATCAACTGCTTAGCTTAAGAGGACCCACATATAGAAAGTGCTAAACAGTGCTGGACCCCAATATAGAAAACTGCACAACGGGCTGACCTCCCAACACAGACTCCAGAGGTTTATAAAATCAGACTAACAACCTAGCCAGAACACAAGCAAATCTTCTCAGGAAAAGGAAGAAAATCTTAATGAAGAAAAAAGATTGTTTTCCAGCTCTCTGGTGTTTGCTGACCATCTCTGGCTTTATACTGCATGAGTAAGTGTTTTCATCTTGCAGTGCAGGCTGCAGGTAGAAAGGGAGCTTCCACTAAGATCATTTTCACAACATCCCACTTCTCAGGACTCACACGAGTTTTCACACCCTGGACATATACACCTGGAAGACAATGACTAGAGTCATGCAGTCTCATCTTGCTTGTTTGTGGTCTCAGAGATGGTGAAGCTGAAGGGTTGTGATGAATTGGGGTTGCAGCCACTCAGTTGACCATGGCAAATTCACTATTATTATTTTTTTTTAAAGAAGAGTCAGGGAGAAGAAGGAGAGAATGGTTCAGAGATAAAGAAAAGGTAAGACTTGCAAAGGTAGTGGTGTGAAATACCAAAATAGCCTTGCAAGCAAATCTTGTGGTCCTTGCACACCAGCTCCACCTTGGGAACAGTGTCTTTGATTTCAAGTGTCCTACAGCATTTTGCTTTTCCTAGAGCAATCCGCAGGATGTGGGTTTCCTTGAAGGACTGGATCTCACTCATGAAGTTGTGTAGGCAACTTGACAGCTTGATAGCTGGGTGTGAGGGAGAAACTTCATGGTGTTTATAAAGAGTGGAGGCTGATGCAAACATGGCTTGCCATCAACTCTTGTCTGTAAGCTTAGTAACTTTGTTACTAGTACCTACAATAAGGCAGATAAATTCTTCCATTCTCCTTACTTAAAACATTCTATGTTTTCTTTGTGGGTGATTTCATGGGTAATTTTTGTGGGTAACTGTACAAATAACAAATTTCTATGTTTCTCCAGGTGAGGTGATCCTTGGAAATGTAATTCTTACCTCAGATTCAATATCCCAGAACAATTTTCAAATACACAAATATTGTGGGAGGACAGTGGCATGGAAGAGCGTTGCCCATACCCAGTGTTAGCTGTGACTTATTTATATGCATCAGGACGGAACAGTTTACAATGGGCTGATATGCGGGACCTCAACTCAGTGTAACTTTGCTGGAGAAATGCTGGTTTATGCTGAATAAGAATCCGCACTCTGGATATCCAGAGTACAAAAAGCTATTCAGGAAACAGTCTGCCAAGGAGAAGAGACTGTGCACCCTCTTAGAAAGCTTCTTGAGGATCTTTTGTTCTCTTTCTGAACATCCTAGGCCAAAACAAACCACAAACCCACTCATCTGGCTGTAACTGTTCACCTACTCCATTACAGACAGTAGCAAGAGCTATTTCTGTTCGTTAAAATATTATCACCAAGGGATTATTTTTTCTGGGAACTGATTACCAAGATCACTGCCTAAATTCTAGATGATGCACTTTTCCTCTGTACCTTTTGAAGATGGGCTGTTTTAGAGCTGGAACATGTGTATTTGAGGCCAGCATCAGCTGCATTAAGACAACTGATTGCAGTGAATTGCTCTAGTTTTCCTGCATCAGATCAATTCTTCATGTGAATATTAAAGCATCTGGTTAGAGTTTGTGGCGAGGTAAATTGGCTGTGCCCAGAGTAGTAAACTGAAAAGAAGAGTATGGACATGGATATTTCAGTGCACTTGTACATTTGTTGTTGCAACCATAGATACAGAGTCACAGAATCATAGAACAGATTGGGTTAGAAGGGATCTTTAAAGATCATCTAGTCCACCGACCCTGCAATAAGCAGGGTCATCTTCAATTAGATCAGGTTGCTCAGAGCCCCGTTGAATCTGGCCTTGAATGTTTCCAGGGATGGGACATCTGCCACCTCTCTGGGCTACTTGTTCCAGTATTTCACCATCCTTGTTATAAACAAATTTATTCCCCATATCTAGTCTAAATCTATCCTCTTTCAGTTTAAAACCGTTACCCTTTGTCTTATCACAACAGGCCCCGCTAAAAAGTTTGTCCTTATCTTTCTTATAAACACCCTTTAAGTACTGGAAGGCTGCTATAAGGTCTCCCTGGAGCCTTCTCTTCTCTGGGCTGAACAACCCCGACTCTCTCAGCCTGTCCTCATAGCATAGATGCTCCAGTCCTCTGATCATCTCTGTGGCCCTCCTCTGGACCTGTTTTTCCTGTTTTTCCTGCGCTGAAGGCTCCAGAGCTGGATGAAGTATTCCTGGTGGGGTCTAACCAGGGCAGAGTAGAGGGGTAGAATCACCTCCCTTGACCTGCTGGTCACGCTTCTTTTGATGCGGTCCAGGATACAGCTGGCTTTCTGGGCAGCGAGTACACAATGCCGGCTCATGTCCAGCTTTTCATCTACTGGTACCTCCAAGTCCTTCTCAACAGAGCTGCTCTCAATCCCCTCAACCCCCCAGCCTGTACTGATATTGGGGATTTCCCTGACCCAGATGCATGACCCTCACTTGGCCTTGTTGAACCTCATGAGGTTCACACAGGCCCAATTCTTGAGCTTGTTCAGGTCCCTCTGAATGGCATCCTGTCCCTCAGGTGTGTCAGCTGCACCACCCAGCTCGGTGTCTTCAGCAAACTTGCTGTGGGTCCACTCAATCCCACTGTCCGTGTTATTGGTGAGGATACTGAACAGTACTGGTCCCAATACAGACCCCTGAGGGACACCACTTGTCACCAGTCTCCATGTGGACATTGAGCCATTGGCCACTACCCTCTGGATGTGACCATCCAACCAATTCCTCATCCACTGAACAGTCCACCCATCCAATCCATATCTCTCCTATCTAGAGAGAAGAATGTTGTGGGGGACCATGTCAAAGGCCTTAGAGAGGTCCAGATAGGCAAGATCCATAGGTCTTCCCTTGTCCACTGAGGTAGTCACACCAACATAGAAGGCCGCTAGGCTGATCAGGCAGGACTTGCCCTCGGTGAAGCCATGCTGTCTGTCTTGAGTCACCTCCCTGTCCTCCATGTGCCTTAGTATAGTTTCTGGGAGGATCTGTTCCAGGATCTTCCCAAGCACAGAAGTGAGTCTGACAGGTCAGTAGTTCCCAGCGTCCTCCTTTCTACTCTTTTTAAAAATGGGTGTAATGTTTCCATTTTTCCACTCACCAGGGACATCACCTGATGCCATGACTTTTCAAATATCATGGAGAGTGGCTTGGTAACTACATCAACCAGTTCCCTCGGGACTCTGGGATGCATATCATCAGCTCCCATAGACTTCTGTACGTTCAAGTTCCTCAGGCGGTCACGAACTTAATCATCTCTTCCAGTGGGAGGGACTTTGCTCCCCTAGTCCTCATCTTATGGTCCATCTGTTTGAGAGGTGTTGCAAGAGAAGTTGCCACATCCAGTGGAAAAAAAATCCATTTAACACAAACAGTCTTAAATTGCAATAGAACACACAGCACTTTTTAATCAAACCATCAGCCTGATCTCTTCTGTTAACTTGTGTGGGAATTACTTGGCTCAGGATTGCTGGCCTGGATGCATGAAGACAGGACAAAACCCTGTTTTGCCCATTCACTTGTGGCAACAGCTCGAGGCCTCTGCCAAGCTCAAGAACACATGGAATAAACCCACAGCCAGGTGCAGTTGTTGTCCTGAAGGGAGGAAATACCACCTGAGCTGGTAAAGTCTTCTTCAAAGGCACATAGTAGCAGAGACATCTCCAGGTTCTCCCAGTAGTATCCTGCTTTCCAGACCATCTTGATTTAGGTACAGTTAACAGAGTAGATGACAGATTACACCTAAACTCAGTTTCATACAGTCGCGTGAGCAGTCACAACCTACCTGCCAGGTAGATTCCAACTTTGTTCCAGATGCCTCCCTGACCAAACAGCATTATGTCAAGAATGTTTCACATCCAATCTGGAGTTTCCTGAGATGTTAATAACAACAAGTAACAGCTATTATAACTCAAAAAAAGGACTCACCTAAACCTCATGTTTTGCCTCTTAGAGAATGCTTAAAAAATTTTTGAGAAAACATGGATTTAGTTGAAGAACTTGCTCTTGATATTTCCTAACAGCACCTAGTCTATATTAGTGGGCAATGCTGCACAGGTGATGAATCCTCCCTGCTATCCCCATGCAGAAGTGTTTGCACAGCTGGGCATTAGGTAATGGTAGAAACCTAAAATTTCAGTTGTCCAGCTTATCTTCAGGCAACTCATGTTCTTTGTCTACATCCAGCTTACAGACCTAAGTGTATTCTGACTCCATCTTGGTTTTCAGCCAAAGCATGCCCATGGTGTCTGCTACCACTCTGCCCCTCAAAGGATACTACCTTGCTGTGTAGGCAGCGGGAGCCCAGCGCTCCATTGTTTTTCCAGTCCTGACAAGCCTCCTTACTCTGTATATTTGGGGCATCTGCTTATCTCAGGCCCCCCATAGCAACTGTTACTAGATGATGTTACTGAAGATTTTGTCCTAAATGTGTAAACGGTCTTCAGTGCTCCTGATCTGATCCTTATAGTTCCAGAAAAAAACTCTCTGCTATCCACATCTTAATGATTTCTGCTGCTGAGCCGGAATATGATAATATATAGGAAACACAAAAACTCCATCAAAGGGATATGTTCTAAAGCCTATTTTCTCCCTTCTTTTCTTCACTTATTCCTAACCCTCACTGTCCACCCAAGGCTGCTTGTGGTAACATTCAGTGTGTCATAGATGGAGTGATTAATTTCACTTGTAAGAGAGAAACAGTGAAATATTTGTTGATATAAACCAGTGATTTAATAAAGTTTGATAGTAAATGCGACACTGTTTTACGAGATTTGATGGCAAAGTACACTTGGTTATGTACTGCATAGAGGACAGGGTCAGAAAAAACTGTCAGGGAGTTGAGTCACAAGGTTCAGAAAGGCTCCCTTTGCTTTCTAAACTCCTTCTCAGAGAGGAGTCTAGATGCAGCTGGATCCAATCCTCATCCCAGACTTGGTCAACGGTTTGTATCTAAAGGATTATATATGTACAATCAATCCTTCATATCACTTAGCTAAGGTTTCAAAATTTAGCATGCTATTAACCACTTACCAAGGATCTGTTGTGGCAAGGAATCTCTTAACCTCGAGGTGTAACCTTGAGCAGGCATCCCTGCTCAAGGGGAGATCCTGTCATGCAGCCTGCTGCCGTGCAGGAGACCTCAACGGGCTCTGGGCTGTCTAATATTTATGGAGTAAGATAACTGACCTATAGTCATATTTGCATAGCAACAAAATGTCTAGGTCCCTGTTCCATGCAGTGTTTGGCTATGTTGCCATCCATCTCCCAAAGTCCAGGTGTAACCCATTACAACTCCCACTAACCGTTATGGCATGAGCAGGAGCCAGGGAGGGGGAAGGGGGAGAGCACAATTGCCACAGCTTCTGCTCATGCATACGGCCCAGAGTTTTCCTGGAAGGATCACAAACATCATATTTCTTCCTGTGCTACAGCCTCGCTGGTTTTGCAGAAATGCCATAAGCTCTGACAAACCACTGTATATTAAACCCTGATAAGTCTGACCACAGGAGCTGCTCAGTTAACTATTTTTGTGTCCCTCAGACACTAGACAACTTCTGGTTCTTGTGGGCCAGCGGTACCTCCTGTTCCCTCCAGACATCAGGGCATTGGCTTCTGGTGACAAAAGTGTTTTCTGCAATGGCAAAGTTAATTGCCAGCAGCTTTAATAGCATTAATCATGCTATAAATGGTTACTGGTATTCTTGACATTGCACTGAAAGTAATGCACTATGAAAAGACTTGAAAGAATATAATTGACCATTGTTGTGGTTTAACCCCAGCCAGCAACTGGGACCATGCAGCCTCTTGCTTACTCCCCACCACCTACACCTCCCATGCCCCCATCCTCAAGTAGGGTAGAGAGAAGAGGAAAAAAAGGAGGGGAGGAAGGGAAACTCGTGGGCTGAGATAAAGACAGTTTAATAGAACAGTGACAGAAGGTAATAATAATAATAATAATAATAATAAAATAATATACGCAATAAAGTGATACAACACAAGTCCCTCTCACCAACGCAATGATTGGTTGCCCAGCCTGTCCTGAGCAGTGATTATAGACTCCTGCCTCCCAGCCAGCCTCCATTTATATATTGAGCACTATGTCTATTAGATGGAATATTCTTTTGGCCAGCTTGGCCCACCTATGCTCCTTCTCAGCTTCTATGGGAAGCTGAAAAAAATGTAAACATCACTTGGCAACAACAAAAACACTATATGTTATCAGCATTATTCTCACACTAAATCCAAACAAACCAGCTACTAAAAGAAAATTAACTCTATCCCAGCTGAAACAAGGACACCATTTCTCCCTGCTGCAGAGAAAAAAATAATATTTGTTATTGAAAAGCAATTTTCATTTAGGATCTCTATTGTTCTCTGTGTATAGAACTTACATTTGTGTACAACTATATACATATTTGGAATCTTGCAAGAAGATTCTTTGGAACAAACACTACATCACACATATAGGAAAGATATTAATAATGGCTTGAAAGGGACAATAAACCCAGCATTATTCTTCTAAAAATGGGAACAAATAATTTCTGTTATTTGTAGAATAATCGGCCTGCTACTTGACTTAATGGAATTATAGCTGTGATGAGAGGAACGGTAAATTAAGTTCAAAATGGATCAGCTTTGTGTCACCAAAATTACACCTGAGTCATGAATCTAGAAAGTAATTTGACACAAAACCCACACATTTAATAACAACAGAAAAAGCCTACTTCTTTCAGCACCTAGCAAAAATTGTGCTCATGACAAAGACACACATACTGATACATAATTCCTTGACAAAACCAAGCCTTTAGTTAATGTCTGTGCTAAACAATAGAATAAAAAGCTTTTCGCAAACCTTGCAATTTGTGACAGGCTTGGAGACAGAAAGAGCCATCAACTCTAATCAACCTGTATTGGCACAATCTTGCCCAACAAAAAGCAGTGTCCCCTATGGCTCTTCCTCTGCACAGTCTCTGTAATCTGCCAATCTTTTTGCACAATAACATTAATTTCCAGGCGGTCTGTAGTCAGTCTTTGAATAGCACTATGCCTGTGCTGCTGAACTCCACTCTTTCCATGACAATTCAGAGCTCATCAGAGGAAAGCTACTAGACAAATCACCCAAGCCATCACCACTGGAGTTACAGGATGCCATTTTTACAGTTTCTTCACCTTAACTAGAAAGTTAAGAGTCCCTGCTGAAAGAAACAGACCAGATAATCCAGGCCTTTGTGAGTGGGAGAAGGTGGCTTTCTCCATGCTCACATAACCATAATCTCTCCTCCTGCTTCTGTGTAAGGTCTGCTGCCACCATGAGGTCTCATGGTAGGCAGGGTCTCATGCTGCCACCTGCATGCTACAGTTGACATCCCTGTGCATTGTGAAGCACCAGAGTGAGCTGCTGACATGCAGAGATTGAATGCAAGCTCTGCCAAATGAAAGATGGAGATCCAAAGCTACTAGGTCTGAGGCTGGAGAAAAGCATTAGGCCCAGTATAGGTCTCTGATCACCGCAGAGAGACAGTGAGCCGTTTTCAAATATGTGCTGTACACGCAAGCACACCAAGCTAAAACGTGGGGAAGAAGGTGATAGCTTACTGGCATCCGTTTGTCATGCCTGTATCACTGGCCTCTGCAGAGCATTTGCAGGCTTAAAGGGTGTGATAACACCAATCAGAGGAGGCATCAACACAATCTACAGTTTTGTCCTGGCCTGGAGATGTGTTTGCCAGAACCACTTCCCGAGAAAGCATAGTCTCAGATGTTGTGAATGCCAAGAGGGCAGTTACAGAGGAGATGGCACTGACGTTTGCTAGAAGCATATTTAAAAGGACCTTTCAATCTCATTCTGCTGAAGGAGGCTTGCTGATACTCCTTACAAGGACAGGAGGTATCACAGCTGACCCAGCCAAAATTTCCATTCAGGGTCATTGCAGCACCTGAATGTCTCTAGCTTTTGGGATGTAGAAGGGACAGACTTCGCTGCAGAGCAGACATTGGATCTACAAGTGCACTGCCAGCCTTCTCCTCCTGTGCTGGGAGAGAACTGTCTTCATTCTAGAACTGGGAAAATGGCTTTTCTTGCCTCCCTGGCCACATTTCAATCTGCTGGCACTCTGAAACCCGTGTGTGTCCACTGCTTGCAGATGTGTCCTCATCGTGTCTCATCAGTATGCAGTCCATTTGTCCATGTTCTTTTCACATCTATTCTTCACTGAGATCCATCTGGGGAGTGGCTAACGCCAGTGCCTAGTTGGACAGCTATTTGTAAACAATGAGATGAAATGAAACAAAAGCTCCCTCTTCAAAACATTTCTCCTTCCATGTTGTGAAGTTCCTCCTTTGTCTTTTCATTGTTTGATTGTCTTTTCTTTGTGAGGAGAAAGAGAGAAACACCACAATGGAGACAGACAGGCAGGCAAACAACAACATTAAAAATCAGAGGTTTCTTGATAGTGAAGTGTTAGGTACTCAGAATAATAATAACCTGAACTATGTAAAATACAAATGCAGCCATCATTCACTGTACACAAATCAATGTGGAACAAACAGACATTTATGAATTATATTCTTGACAATTTTGTTCAAGTATGCTGAGTTAATCTTTTTCAAGTATGCTGACAGGAGCTATCCCAGTCTTCCACTCTCCTCTCCCTGTCTTTCACGAACACTTGGATCTTGGTTGGAAAGTTTGGTGTTGGATTCCCCATACAGGAATTGTCCTGCCCCCATACATGACCACGGGAGTATTGTAGCATATCAAGCTGACCACTCCGAAGAGCTGCCTGAGAGCCGAGCTGTACTGCCTCAGTTTCTGTATCACCTCCAGTATTCTGGACTGTTGCTGTTGGGGCTACTCAGGGTGCCCAAAAATAGTTGCCCAGGTATCACACAGTTCTGGTGCTTTCTGTATTTCTAAATGGATAGCAAAAAGGGCATCAGCAGAAGCAGCAGTCTACTGAATTTTTCACATTCTTCCTGATAACCTATTCTCCACAGCAGCTAGACATTAGGGAGAACATTTTCAATATGTTTCTCAGTACAATATAAATCTTTCAGCATATGTGCAGGGAAAGAAGGGAGTTTCCACAGTAGATAATATGTCTTTTGACTATAGAAGCATACAGAAATTTTTCATGTTGGACAAAATTTCCTGGTGTGAAGTGAAACGGTATTTGATGATGGTCATTTCTGAGTATCTGACTGTACAAACTAGCTGTCTAAGTGGCTTTGCATTAGTCAAACTGAAGAGGACAAAGTGAAGCCATCTGGCTTGCTTGAGTACAGCCTACTAATAATGAGGGAAAATGCCTAGGCAAGAAGAGGAACACTTTTGAGATCTTTTTACTAAATAAAACTTTTCATTTATTGTTTCCTTTGGTAGGACAGCAGAGAAATGCTCATCAGCATAAGAACACAACAAGGAGCTAGAAGCAGTAGACACTTCATCATCAAGAGGACTATTTGGGCCAGCTTGCCTGTTGATGTCCGTGGAGTTGTACTGTTGATAGCAGCTGAGATCCTTATTCAGTATCCTGCTAAAATTTCTCAGGTCGCCAACCAGGAATGGTTAAGCATGTCTCACTTCAAGTGGCAGAGCTGTGCTATCTACTTTAAGGAGATGTTTAATGCAGCTTATATTAGCCAGGCCTTTAGGTTTAAGAGAAAAATGTTTTAATTTCTAGTGTTTTGTTTGCAACAAGATACTTGAAAATCCTCAGGGTCCTACTAGATCTTGAGGAGAAAAATTGCTGGGTCTAAACAGAGACTTCTCTGAGAACATGTATTTTGGTCAAAACATGGCTGTTCATCATGTAGATTTTTAGTAGTAGCCATTTTAGAAAATGTTTTTGCTCTTTTGTTCAGTATTACCAACCTAGTTTCTCTAGTGCACTTCCCCAGTCCCATAGAGGAGAAAGAGGCCAGCTCTGGGGACTCTGGGTGACAGGGCAGCTGATTCCAGCTTGCCTTGCTCTTAACTTCCGTGGTTCACTGTGGACAGTGAGTAGATTTGTCCTGCTTTTCTTCTTCCTGAGCTGCTGTGCTGACGTATGAGGTTACTAGATCCAGGGGGCTGGCTTCTGCCATTTCCCGCGTGGGCTAGCTGTTCCTCTGCTAAAAGAAAGAGGAGCAGGTTTGGCATGAGTTAGATCATTACCCATAGTAGCTGTTTAAGTACTTGCAGCTTCCTGTATTTATGTGTGGTACGACAAAAACGTCAGTGACATGTTTTCACCCAACACTGATCTTCATGGATAGGACTGAGCACTAGAAAAATATAATGCAAGCAGAAAGAACCTCTGCCTGCTCATAGACATCACTGCAGGCAGCTGGAATATGGTGTAGGTTGCTGATGGTGTGTTCAAAGTGAAAAGTAATTTTGCTCTACCAGTTCAGGCAGAGAGACAGAGTCTGTCCAGGCCCTCATATCTTCAGTGCAGCAACTGTTATTTTGACAAATCCTTTTTGACCCACTAATGCTGCTCAACTTCAGATACAAATGCTCTTTCTGCAGCTCTGTGTATAATTTTGGGTAGAACAGCACTGCTCTTGTACTGTGATGGGAGATAAATAAATCAATGGTTGATACCCAGCCAGCCTGGACTCATCTTTTCTGTATCCTGATAGAGAAGAAATATGAGTGTGTGAGGCTGTATGCGTAGTGTTGATGGCATGCTGTTCTTCAGGACAGATGAATGCCAGTCATGGTGGAGAGCATCTAGTCCTTGCTGCACTCTGGAATCCTATTTTGAGCAAGGCAAGCTCAAAGATGAGCAGCTGTCTGTTGGTGGAATGGGTGGAAGCTTTCCAAAGCAAATGCTGCTCTCTGTCTCCCAGCAGATGAGGGCTGCAGACCAGCTGTCTCCAAGTGAGGCTGTGAGGAAGATGCTGGCGGTGGAAGACTTTCAGATAGAGATCTGTGGTGTAAAGGTGTCAATTGATGGAAAGATCGGACTGTCACATAACAAGGGAAATTATTCACATAATTATCAGTCCTAGGAAAATCTTAATAAGAAAACTCTACTTTCCTCCTTTTTTCTACCCATTGCCCCTTACAAAAACATGGAAGAGACCAGTAGCAAATCAGAGGTTCCCAAGGAACCACCTGATCCCAAGGGATACCAAAAGATTCCCTAAGCTGGGAGTGTTAAGGGAAGTAGAAGAGCCCTTTCTACGTGGAAGAGCCCTTTCTGCATGGAAGAGAGAGATCAGGGCAATGATGGGTACTGAATAATTGTCTCCTATAACTACAGAGGTGTAGATCCACTCTGTGAGACTGTGCACCTGTGTAGCAGGACCACAGAAAACACACTTTTAATGCTGGTGTTCAGAGATAAATTCCAGTGAGTATACCCATGAAAAAGAAGCATGGAGGAAGACTGACTATGTACACCTTGAAGTGCCTTGATTTTGAGAGTAATTAAGTTCACTGCTTAATCAAAGGCCTTTGAGTTAAAGAATTGACCCAACCGATATTGTTTAAAGATCATCAGACAATTGCAGGATGGTTGGACTACACAGCGATTCAATCCAGGTTGCAGGTGGATTGTTACTTCTGTACAGGTGGGAAGGGAAGTACTGATGGAGCAGCTGAACACTGCTGCACTTGTGGACGGTATTGATAGCCACACATTACCACCTGCTGCATTAGCTGTCTAGTGAAGGGGCATCTATGAATGGCACCAGCTCCTCCTCACCAAAAAGTCACACCGAGAGTAAAATAGGTCTTCTTGTCTTCTGTTAAATCCAGGTACGTCTGTTGTTGCAAGCCGTCAGCGGGGTGGGAGAGGGAGGTACTTTTTCTTTCTCCCTTTCCTAGCACTTATGCTGAAAGCATGCTGTTGAGACTCATCTTTCAGCCCTCTGCCCAGAACATCTTGTCTGCGACTTCCCGAGTCACTTCCCTCTAAAGCCACTTGCCTCTCTGCTGGAGCAAGTGACATTGCAAAGGTTCACTTGTACCTCACCCAGCCTTCAGGACTGGTAGATTTCCATCCCAGCCCCTTCTCATTCTACAAGGTGGGAAGGCTGCTGTGAGAGCAGCCCAAGACTGTTGTGCATGCACACTGTATCACTTGTGTGACAGAAAAAATGTGATGGAAGGTGCAGTGTATGAAATGATGTGGCTATTTTACACCCTGTTCTGTGGCTGGCAGGGAAGGAACTTTCCTTAGAGAAGAGGGATACAAGAAAATTGGAACACACCCCCCACCCCCTTTTCATTTCAACATCCCAGATTCAGACCTCCTCAAAGCTTCTGTAAATGCAATTATGTGCCTGTACACCCTGAAATCCTGATTGTAGGCGTAGATGAGTCTGCAGGATTTTCTCAAATCTGGCACTGGTTCAAGGTTATCTTTGGGTTTGGCACCAGCCCAGGTAGATGTGTTTAGTGGATATAGATGCCTGCAGGGCTGCAGCAAAGCTGTTATGTAAAGCCAGTAAAACTCCTGTGCAAGGAAGCTGAGTGTGCCAACCCCAATAAGAGTGCTGTATTTAACATGCTGCCAGCACTGCGTCCTCTGCATGGGATCTTCCCAGCAGTGTTCCCACTGAGGCCCACGGAGCTTTGCTGCTGTCGAAAGAAGAAAGAGCGTGGCTGAACTGTGTGCAATCCTTTCTCCAGGAACTCACCTGTGCTTAAAGAATGGGGAAGAAATGAGCTGAGGAGCTTCATTTGTAGCTGAGGTATTGGGTGTTACACATCACAGGGCATAGGTTGAGGTTGCTACTCTGTCTGGCTCCTCAGCTCTGTATCCAGATGAACTATGCAGAATCCAGAACAAAGGCATCATTTATGCTCTTGTGCAAAATATACATCTTCCCCTTGAACACAAATGGCTGAAAGTCTGTGGGGAAGGATTTGCCTTACACCTTACTTCTCAGTCTTCCCTCCCACTGCACAATTGAATCAATGCAATCTCCTTGCATCATTCCTCTTATCCTGATTTTACTGTATCATCTGTTTCTGCCATGTAAAAATTAATGGATCCCTTAAAAACCTGGTGGTTCCATATTCTGGGAGATACCTGCTGAAAATCTAACTAGCATATGACTCTCATGGATTTTCCTTAACCACAGAAGAAAATCACATCTTGATCCTGAAAAAATGCTGCCACTTTCATAATACGGATCTAAATCTATTTTTTAAAAAAGGTAAGAAAACAAGTATTTTTTTTTTTGCAAACTCTGCAGTAATTGTATAATGTCACATATTTGGCAAGTGTAATTTTGTTGCTATAGTGATCTTAAATTATGACCAGGATGAATTTTAGTCAAGGCTAATTTAGAACTCATATGGCTCAAAACCACCATATGAACTTCACTGAGCCCTGGAAGAATCATTTGAATCTCAACAAACATTTTCTCTGAGCCTCTAGTTTTCCGATAATCTCATTGTTGTCATTTTGAAGCAATGTTCTTTAAATGGGCCACTGAAATACATTTGAATTAATCAAAACCAAAACCTCCAAGAGGCACAGTACCAGTTTCAACAGTGGGAGTTTTTCTCGTCTGGTTGCCAGAGAGGATGAGATAGATGTTAGTCACATCTTCAGATAGTCCTGAAGTCAGAACAGTCAATCCTTCAGCTGGACAATGGGAAGTGGCAATAGAGTCCTGCTTTCAAAAGAAAGAGCTTTGTTTTTTATGTTATAATATACGGGGACTCGCAACATGTTAAGGTCCTCCGTCCCGTGGGACAAGGGATTGAAAATATCTCCAGCCCTCTCTTATTAACTTCAGGCAATTGTGTCGTTGGCTCATCATCCCACCCAGAGAGCACTGTCTTCCTTTATGACAGTGATAACTGGATTGTACCATGAGAATTGAATTCTCAAGTTTCACTATCAGAAAGTCCTTTGGGTGAAATCTCAAATGCAGGGGCTGGCACTTGTTGTGGTCTTGCCCAGTGTTGTCCATGTCAAGAGTCTTTCTAGAGAATGCTGTGGACCCGTTTTGCCACATGGAAATGAGGGAGGACTGAGCAGGATCCACATCTTGGCATGGGGCTGGACAGGTGTCTAAGTCCTGCTGTTCAGAAACTGCCTTTTGACAATGTAGTGCAGGCACTCAAAAAGAAATTTTAAGCCATGATGCCGTGCCTCAGATGGGAGTCTCACTTAGATTTATAGTTCTGTGCATTGTATTTATACTGCTGTGCACTGGGACCATCCTTTCTGATTAATTTACTTTCTTATTTCCTTTTTATAGCTGCATTCTGTTTCCAGGGCCCAAACCTTCTTGCAACAGCTTTGTCCTGTTTAACTGTACTGCAGATTATACCACAGTGTCATTAGCTCTGCTTAACTCTATGCATGCCAGCGTGCTCATTCCAGTGTTGGAAAGGTCAATTTGACAATATGGGATCTTATGAGGGATAAAATGCAGAAACCTCTAGAAAACTACATATGCTTGTGGAGACATAGCATGGAAATTGGTGTGAATAAGAATCAGATGCCTAAACAAATTAAGAAATAAAAAATCTAACCTTTTCTTGTGGGTAGACCTGGAGAAGGAATGGTAGGCTAGTCAGCAAGAAGGGCTTTTTCACCCCTCAGAACAAACAGAACCAAACATAATGGGAGCTTAGCTTTAGGCCATGCTTTTCCAGCTTAGGCCCATCTGTTGGTCTAGTGCCTGCATTTGTTTCTGAGCTGTGGAGCAGATTTCATATTCTGTGACCCTTCCATGAGTGTCTGGAGAATAAAGAAGCAACAACTGAAGAAAAGAATGTCTGGAGAACTAAGATTGGACAGTTGGGCAGGATTCAAGCTCTGACCTTTGGCAAAGCAGAGGTGTACAAGCTTCTGCTCACTTACATGCTCATACTGGGATCACAAGTGGGGAATTAGGACCTGAACACTAATAGAATTTGTGTGGATTTCCAAGGCACCTGGGAAACTTGCCTTTCTTTCAGCATTTCAACATTTCATTTTAATACTTGAATCATAAAAAATTGTCCCTACCTCTATCAACATCCCCCCTGATATCTGCGTATATCCAAGACACTATCTCTGTTATGTTCCTGAAAACACTCCCCAAAAGAAAATATTTCCTGTGCTAGGCTGTTAGTATATATACCTCTTGTGGTTAATTTCCTACTTTTGACTGTGTCAGTTCTCACAATAGTTTCTATTCAGTGTTTGTTGTGCAAATGCAAAGATCCTCAGGGATTACCAAACAAGCCTTGGTGTCTACTTCTTTAAATCTAAAGAGAGTCTCCCTAAACCTTTCTGCTCCCTTTTTTGTCCCCCTTCTCACTGATTTTTAGAAATCCATGTTGAAAGTCATCAGAGCTGTTCAGAACTTGAATATGACACAAAGATTTTTATGTTTTTATTGCATGTACAAGGCAGATGTAAATGCAGATTAAAACAGACCTGTTTCTCCAGTCACAGCCTGATCCTTAAGCATGATTTTAACTTTTTTTTTCCTTTCTGACTTGAGAGAACAAAAAGCTGCATGTATTTACTACATAACTACAAGATGATAAAAGCTGTATGATTTAATCAACAAAGCATAACTATTCTGCACAACTTCCACAGTCTAACAGAGTTTTCCATCTTTGGTTATACTTAGTTGGCTTCCTAACACCACAGATAGGTGTTAGAATCATTACATGTGAGGCATACTCGGTTGGACAGAGGCAGGTGAATTTTCTTTTGTGCAGTAGCCTGAGTGGTACACCTCCCAGGGGGCAGTTGCTTATAAGGATAATATGGCACTTAAGGTGCATAGCATATTCCTCTTTCTGTGTCTGTGCTGCATCCAATCTGTTGGTCAGCCGGGGATACTTACTGCAAACAAGATCATAGTCTGAGCTGAGCCATCATCCTAGAGAATGCAGAATATCTGATATTAGATATCAGATGTATTGACTCCCAACAGCCATATACAAATGTTCCTATGCATCTGGCAGGTGGATACACTTGTCATTTTATCTCCAGAATGATCCGCTGTTTTTGTGAAGGCAAAAGTTTCTTGCTTTAGCCTACAACCATTTCCTATGAGTCTTTTTCCCTTGAAATTTCTTCTCAGACTAACTCAGGCTCTAATCCTAATCTACAATGTGAACAATTTATTGTTCAGCTTTAGCTGGAACTTGACCTGCCTCAATGTTGTGGTTTTATTTTGCCTCCAAGGTTCAGCCTGTTGCTAGTCTTTAGATTGTCTTGGAGAAGGATGGATAATCCCCATTCTAGATAAAACAAAAATGCCTGCTACAGTACCAAAACAGAAGATACCTTCAGAATGCTCTTGTTTTGTTACCTGTTCTACATACAAGCAAGTGTGGAGCTTATTGCAGTTTTTTAAAACTGTACATAGGATAATTCTCTCATTGCTGGCATTAGGAGTTTTGAAAACTAATTCAGCATAAAAAGCTGCTTATGAAATTTTATCCCTGCGTTTAGACCAAAGGAACAGAGAAGAAAAACAAGCATGCTCTCTAATGACTAACAGAGTAATGGCATTATTGCAATAAACACATTCTTTCTTTGTGACAGTCCAGAAAAACTTGCAAGGAATCCCAAGTATATCAGCTTACTTTCAGAAGCTGCAAAACTGATTATGCCATTTATTTCAATTTGGTTTTGATCTCCCTTTGCGTGTTCTTTTGTATGTCTGTAGTAGGAAAGTCTTACATACAGACACAAGTCCACTTACAGCCCACAGTAAGTTTAAATGGGTATTCAACAGAATTCCTGCCCCTGAACTCACTGGGGTGGAAGAGAACTAATTAAATCTTGTCTAAACTATAGGAATACTGTTAGCTTTTTTATCTGAACTTAGGTACATTCTACTTTTCCACAGATAACATGCACATCATAGAGTGCATGTTAGTTCAGCAGAACTAATTCAGCAGAAGCATCATTATTTTGTACTAATGCTGCCTCTTTAATTAAGTTTTAGCACTGGAATTGATTGTCTGCGAATAAATCTTGGACATTTATGGATAGATTGGAAAATCAATCAAATAAATGTTAACGGTTTTGTGAAGAAATCAATTGGAAGGTGTAGGGAATTAACTTTTGGCTGGATGACAGATGCCCACCAACTCTCTCCCTCTGTCTCTCCCCAAGACAAGGAGAAAATAAGATGAAAAATCTTGTTGCTTGAGATAAATACAGGGAGATCACTTATAAATTACTGGTTAACCCACCACAGAAGGGTGAAACAAAATAGTGAAAAGTAAACCTGTAGGGTTTTCCTTCTCCTTGTTATATTTTTAACCGGTACCTTCATTAATTCCAGGTCATAGAGCCAGAACTGATATTGACTTGCATGCTTATACTTAAGTAAATGGTGAAATATGACAATTTTTGCTGAAAATAGGAGCTGGGTTTTCCTGTGTTCAGTACAGCAAATGTGTGTTTCAGTTGCTTTTTGGAACTTTATCAGTTCCGCCCAGACAAAATGGCAGAACTCATTTATGTAATGTTTAAACTGGAGGGTCAAGCAGTTCAAAGAGGCATATACTATGGGAAAAAACAGTGGTGCTCATGCTATAGACAATCAGGAAATCAGGACTCTGACACGTACTGCAAAGTGCGTATGCAGTTTAAACATATCCTACAACTACCAGGCTGCAAGATTCAAGCTCAGAGGTCTTGGCCAGGCGGAGATATGAATTATATTATTACTGTCCCAGCAAAGACTGTCCCAGTCCTAAAATGGTATAACAAAGACTTTACAATCCAAGCTCAAGTAAGCAATATTTGAACCATGAGGCATGCAGAAATTAAGTGACTTGTCAAGGTCATCCTGGAAATTTGTGTTAGAGCCAGGGACTGTAGCCTGGTCAACAAACTGAACTGCAGTGCTCCTGGCAAAGCTCTTGAGCAGCTTGCTGGCTTATGTCAAGGCAAGGACACTGCTCCTCATAAACTGTGGGCCTGGTAAGACGTCAAGTGGTGGAACTCTACCAGCTCTCACCAGTTTGGCTGCTGGCCTGCGAAGCATCACCTGAGGTTTGGTTCACCCTGAAGAGCAGAGCTACTGCTTTTGATAACCATTCTTGCTAGCTGCTGGTAGCCAGTAGCCACACCTGACAGCTGATCCTCCCACTTGCTTTTCTCTGCGAGGTTCCCTTATCATCCTCTTCAGAGAATGCAGCTCCTCAGCTGGACTACAGTGATGTAGAGAACTCACACCTGCTTCTAGCAGTAAAAGAGACTTCTCCAATGAATACCATTCTCCCTCTTTCTTCTAGATATCCTGCAAAACAGGTGTCAACAATGTAAGACCAAGGTGACCTCTCACTCCAGGGACATCTGGACAGAGCTGGGTGCCCATATTTCTTTCAATGTAACCATAACTTACGTAGTTCACCTGTCTCTGTGACACATGTGGTTTTTGCCACACCCGAAGACCGGAGATAAGGTCTGCTCACACTTGTCCTTTAGTCCTTTTCATTCAGCTCCTCCCCAGAAGCTGATAGAATGCTTCTTTTGTCTTCTCACCATGTGAGGCACTCAAGGAGAAGCGGGTGTCCACACTCAGGTCTCAAGCTGACATCAGCAGTTGCAAGGAGGAGGCTTCCATAGGTTTTACAGTGCAAAGTGTAAAGGTGAGTTTAGGGTGCTTGAAAGCTGAACACGAAGTCAGGATCTGTCTGGCGTATCTCCACAAGGTAATCTTTACCTTCTTGGTGAAGGAGGGGTCTAGGGATAGCAATAGTTCAATAGTGACTATTGTATGTGCCTTTCTAGCAAAGCATCTCGTCAGCAGCCAAGGCAGTTCCAAGACTGGAAGGCAGTTCCAGGACTGGAACAGTGTAACACCCATTTTAAAAGTCAGGGAACCAGTGTGGGAATTAGATAGGGGAATCACTGCCTTGTAAAGAAACTCATTTCTGCCTACTGCACATTTGTATGTGGGAAAGTGGGGTCCTGGTGAAAAGCCAGACCATGTGAATCTGGAACTCGGAAGAAAAGTCTCACAAGAAAAAACTCCTGCAACATGCATCCATCTTTTTGGGAATGGGAAAATTTTTCTGGAAAAGAAATGGCAGCAGAGAAAACAAGTGTCTGGAATGAAGTCATCTTAAGTTGACTTTAGGAAATGAAACATATGAGTGATTAGATGTAATGTTACATGGAGGAACTAATATTTAATCATAATAATATTTTATAATATTATTACTATTATTAATATTAATACAGTAACATACTATAGTGATATGGTAATAACTGTACAGTATTATTATTTTTTAATACAATTAATTTCTAGAATAATGTACATGTATTATTATATTGTATGTAATAACGTCTTATTAAATATGCATCTTTATCCCTCAGGACTGTAGCTCACGAGCCCCCGTTGGCAAACAGTTTGAGGTATGTTTTCAATATAATTTGTATAACCTGCTTTAATAATTAATTCTTCATTAAGTAAAAAAAAAGGCTCACGAGTTTTCTGTGCAGATTGCAGACAACCATGTCTTCTTTCACGGATAAGCAGAAGGTATAGAACTGCTTCTTTAGGCTCACACACTTTGTCTGCTAGTTGGGTGCTGTTGGTGCACACAAATGGAGATGCACATGAGTTTCAGATGAGATGTTTCTTTTCCAGAGGAAGCCTGGAGGTGCTTTACTTTATGCCTATATACAGGGCTCAGCTGACAACACACAAAACCAAGACACATAGAGTCAATGGAAGATTGTTAGCCATCTTGGAGGGGTTACTCCTTTTCTGAACCTTCTGCATGTGTCCAGACAGGAAGGTTTTGGTCTTCTTTTGTGTCCTTTCTGCCAAGCAGCTGGTATTTTCCCATCTCAGACCTCCTGACAGCTGTGCCTCCCCTGAGAACTGTGTCCCACATGTGAGGGCTGCAATTCCTGCCATGCCCTGTTCTGGCTTAGTTACACACACAGTTAGGGTCTCCTTGGGATTGCCAGGGGAACATTTACAGGATACAGTGTCTTCAAACGGATCCAGGTCTAGCCCCGCTTAAACGCATTGTTGAACCTTTTCCTGGTAGAGGGACATCATCTCCTAGCTTTGTTGTGCTCTCCTCTGTGTTAGAGGCAACTCTTTTCCCACAGGAGAAAAGCTTTCTGGTAAGGAATTGGTACTTCTGATTAGTACGATTCCTGCAGGTTTCCGTGCTCATGACTTCCCGTCCAGTGCTTGCTTGGGCTTCTTAACCTGTCCCATAGCTAAGCAGAAAGTCACAGCAGCTTTGGATGGCGAGGGTAGCACTCTTTCTTCTGAGATGGCAAACTAAGTGTGTTGTTTTGCTTTGCTCGGCTTAGGAAGTGAAAGCAAAGAGCCCTATAACTGGTAAGTCACATGCTGGTAGGATAATGCCACTCACCTGCTACAGCATGGTGGGCCCCAGCAGGTATTGGGGTCCCATGAGAGAGAATAGACCAGACATGGAGGACCTGAAAAAGCAGCCTTTTGTCTCAGATGACAGAAACACCACCCCCTGAATTTCAAAAAACCCTGAGGAACTTGTTCCCCTCGCAAAAGGAGAGATATGCCTAGGGGGGATCACATTCTTCCACAGGCAGCTTCCACTTGAGTCTCCTGCTTGGTAGAAGAAGCTGCCTTGTGCAAGGCAGGTCAAGCACTGTCCCTTTGGGAGCATCCAGCAGCTGTGGCTGGTCTTACTCACCATTTCATAGTGGGGAAGGGATTTGCCCGCTACTTAGTCTCATGTCAGTCTGAGGTGAAAGGGGGAGACAGAGAATAAATAGAAACATCCCTATCAACAGAGAAAGAGTTCCCTGCTGAAACACCAAACTGGACAAATTCCCAGAGGCTTTGGTTCACCTTCCTGAAAACGTCCTTTGGATTTTTCTTGAAAGTTCAGCCTTGAAATTCACCACCACTCCCATATACAAATTCCCTGAGGCAAGCACACAAAAAAGGACGAAAAACACAGTAATAAATGGAGATTCATTGCTTAACCTCCTTTGCAACTACGGATGTTTGCCTGAAATAGTATAGTGGACATGCTTTTAGGATGCAAAGTTTTATAAAACAATGATATGGATTTCACTAACATTCAAATATGTTACTATGCTTGTGGAAAATTCGACACCCAGAAAACATTCTTTATATCATTACTGTTTTGTATAGAAAACACCCAAAAGTTGTCATACTCTCTTTTTAAAGAATAATTTTCTTATCCATAAATTATTTTCTTTTCTTTGAAATACACTTTTTCCATAAAAAATATTTTTTGAAAAATCAAAATTTTAATACCCCTTATGCACTTCCTACACAGCCTTTGCATGAACAAACCCACGCTATTTCCTCAGAGAATCTTCATAATTTTTCAGACGTTATCATTTGTAGTTTAGAGCAATAGTTTGACTCTTTGTTAGCGATAATAATACGAGGTTGCTAAGAAAAGCAATTTCAAGTTTTTCTAAGCACTGGAATATTTTAACTTTGTATTTCATTTCAAGAAGCTATATGTTTGAATCAATCTATTTTAAATTTTATTTTTTAATTTCCCAAAAGGCTGCAGTTGTTCTTTGGTGCCTCATAAAAAAGAGGGATTTTTTTTTTTTTTTCATTTAAGTGTATTTAGTGGGGGAGGTCTTGGTGGATATCCTCCACCCCATGTATTTCTGCATTATATATTTCTGCTTTTTTTTATATTCACTTTAAAACTCTGCTTTTGTTTTCTGAGTCTTTGTTGAAAATGTGAAGGAAAAAAGCTGTACAATGGACAAAACACAACCAAGTGACGAGCTCTTAGCTGAGGAGTTTGGCAGATGTTAGTGAGGTGTTGAGCAACTCTTTCCTAGGAATGTGTTCTTATTAAGACTCTTTGTAGCTCCTTTGCTCTAACATCAAATGGTTTACTTTTGGTTTCTCACTGAATTAGGACTACAATCTATAAATTGTTATTGGATAATTACAATGTCTAATTAACTGTCTCATTGAAAAGGTATGTAACATCTGTAACCCTTGGGAAGAAAGGTTTAGGTTGCAAAACTTTTTCAGCAAGAGTATTCCACTTAATTATCTACTGTTGAAAGTTTCACCTATAAAAAAGCTACTTGCTAAATGAGGAAAGAAGAATGAGGATTTTCCTGCAGGAAAGGCAAATTGTCCTTATGTGCAGACCTCACTAGGGGGCAACTTTTTTCTATTCAAAGTCTGCCTTCCATCAGAGACAGGACAGGGAATTACAGTACTATGGACCTGTCCCATGTCTGTCCCTCTATCTAGAAGGCAATGAATTGTCTGGACAGGTGTGAGGTAACCAAAAGAACAAAACCACACCATCATTGACGCAAACTTTAGATTTTTTATTAAGTGGGATGCACAAAGCAGGTTGTTAGCAATTTCTATTCTAAGATTGCTATTCTATCATAGACAAACATACAACTGTCTTGGTCCCTGCCCCTCCAGTCCAGGCTACACTGACACCACGGACGCAGGGGACCTCAACAGTCGTGGTGATCCTCTGACATGCTTGGACACTGCTCAGCAGCTCAGCTGCTACATACAGTGGCTACACCTTGGGAACAGACCTTTGCATGGTGCTGAAGGTCTGTGGGTGCATGTTGCTCACTAGAGGCTCTTGTTCACTGGGTTTTTTCTTCTAACTTAGATGGTGAGCATTGACCTCCGAAAGCTGCTTCTTCTGTGAAATCTGCTACTCATAACTCTTTTCAAAACGATCACCTGGCTGTATCCTTGAAATCATGGGTGAAACTTCCAAATTCTGATGAGTAATTATTTCCTTGATTTTCTTGGGCCACTTTTCCAATTTTCTCCAACCATACAAAAAGAAAAATTTACGTTTTTAAATATGGTGAGATTAGATTCTTACTTAGTCTCATGAATCTAGGAGCTGGGACTTTAAAGAAAAACAACAAAAAATATGAGACCTCTAATAAAGTGGTGAGAAAATAAAAGCCCATCTACAGCTCCCCAAAAGCATAGGGATATTGTCCAGCTTACTGGTCTACAGATAAATCTTGCTGTCTAGATGAAAATTCTTATGGCAAGATTTTCACTAAAGACATGCACTCTGTTGTTACAATTAATTAGATTTTCTTTTTTCCAGATGAAAATCCTAACTTTTATTGTGATACCCAAGCATTTAGCTTCTCTAAATTGCTGAATTTTGCACGTCTGGTTGTAATGGACTATTTTGTTCTGGTGGCAAACCCAGAAATATTGAAAAATAATTATTTTCTCTGTGACATGTATTTTCTTAATCTTAATAGGTACTATTCTATTTCCTTTTTTCTGAGCACGCAACATTATTTTCCTGGTACTTCTTCCTCAATTCAGACTTATTTTAAAAGCAAAATTGTTATCTCAAAATCAACATCTTGTTCTTTACAGTATGAATATGTTCTTTACAAAATAAGCAAAATAGCACAACAATAATTTTGTCCAAAATCATAATATAATTTCAAACAGTACTTTGTACTTCAGAAATTTCTCAGAAAAGTTATGTATCCCTAAAAGAGTACTTTTCAGTGAATTCTCTCTTTACAAAATGTTGCCCAGCTGTACTGTGTGCTCTCTGACTTTAGTAAGGGAGCCTGGACTCCCCCCTGACTCAACACTGCTGTAAAGAGGAATGGTTATTCAGAGATGCAATTTCACCAAGGCTTATGCTGCAGGAACAGGGCCATGGCAGATCAGTGCAGGGACACAAGGACATTCTGCTGATGAGGCAGGGAGAGGGTTTGTAACCCCATGACTCACCTATAAATCTGCAGCCAGCTCATCATTGCTTGCCAACTTACAAAAGCTGAAAAAGCATCACCTAGATGATGAGGACAATAACAGTTATATAATGGCAGTTCCTTGTACGTCCTTAAGGGCGAATCTTTTATTCCATGATACCTAGGTATGCAAACATGGCTTTGGGAGGAGGAATCTCTGTGGCACTCCAAAGTGCTGGAAAGGGTGGGAAATAACTGTGTTTCCTCAGGAGGAGTTTTGGGTTGTCCTGCTCACCTGTGCTCACCTTGACATCAGCTCTGCAGCATGTCCCCTTTCCTCACTCTCTTTTCCCACCTTGGCTACTTCTGTTCAGGAAACAGAGTAAGTCACATCTGTCCCTGAGATGATGTATTACATGAGATGATACAAATTAAGTGTTTACACACAGCATTGAGAGAAATGAATTAGTCTCTGAAAGCGTTAATATCTTTAGAAACACTGATGTGTCATTTGCTGGGGTCTCAACTACGTGAAAATCACTAGGTGATTATTCGTCTATTTAGGTGTTCAAATCTGGAGGTAAATTCATCATCACACCTGGGAGTAAAGTAACGCTCTGTACAGGAATGAAGTCATTCCCAAATTCAATGGCAAAACAGTGGTTTCAAGAGCCATTGTGGGGTATACCAGGCATTCGCTTAGGGCTTTTCCCCAGGCAGAATTGCAATAGTCTGCCAAAATTCTACCCTTGCCCAGTGCTTATCTATTCTCAAAGGTTTCTATGCAATGTGAGTTGGAGCATGAATAGTGTATATATTCCTCTAAAGAGGAAGTCTGAAATGAAGGATGATTTGCATGCTGCAGGCTTGAATAAAACTGGCTTATTTGTTTTGATGTGTTGTGCTTTAAGCATTTCTGGAGAGGTGAAAAGGGAAAAAAGAAAGCAAGAGAAAGAAAATTTCTGTGGAGTGATTGTAGTCATATTAGTCAAACTGGAGTTCATAGGAGATTTGTGTATATACCTGCATGAAGAATCTTCTCTTGAAATTGATTTAAGGGAAAAGTATTACATCATGCAAAATGAGAAATGTGGAAATGGCTTAAGTTACAATCTTTGTCTATTTTATATATTTTTTTTCTTTTCTAGATGAGAAATCATATGTTAGGTCAGACAGAGTGAAAACTAATAATGTATTTCCTTGGAAATCCAATGAGTATAATTTGGGTGCTGTAAAACACCACATATTGTGTGCCAGGATCCCAGCAGTCTTGGATTCAGGTTGTTTCTGGGGGAACTTGGTGTTTGTCTGATTTTCCTGCATGGGTAATACTGTAATAGTGGACAAGGTGGTCCATCGTGAATCTAGGAACATTATGATTACAGTGAAGGATCTGCCATGACTTCCCCAAAGGACTGGACAGACTGACTAGCAACTTCTCTTGCTACATTCTTCCAACACTGACCTACCTCCTTGAGAGAAAAGGACAGGTTTTCAGCTTACTCAAGGGATTTCTTCCCTGTAGAAATCTGGACTAGAAAGATAATGAGCAAAACATGTGGCTGAACAAAGATATGAACCCATATTCTTGAGTATGAAGCTGCCAGACAAACCTCACACCAACTTCTCCTTCCTTTAACAAGTCTAGTATAAATTAAAATTATATATTTTATTAAAATTACTTATGCATTTATATACAAATTAAGTCAGGTAGCCTTATCATGAGCCCTCATAGTGTGAAGAGCAGGGCTAATTGGTGCAGAATCAGCTCAGTCATCTTGGTAGCAGAATTATAGTTAACTGTTACAAACACCATGTTCGTCATTGTTCTGCTGTCCTTACTGCTTCAGATCTGGCTTCCCTTAGAAGTTGAGAAAAAGAGGAATCCCAAAAAGCATGAAAGTGCAATATGTTTTTTAGCACATGACAGTGCTGCAGAGAGACAACACAACAGCTGTAGGATGCAATTTTTCTGATATTTCTGTGGTATGATACTGTTGGTGACCTGCACTAACAATCGCTGAATCCCAGTGGTCAAATCACAGGTGCCTGGTGCAAATCCAAGTGAGATTGTGCAGTATGGTGTCTCTCAACTTGTCCATTTAAGTGACTGAGCTTGGAATTGAGGAAAGTCATGTGGCTTGTTGAATAATTATACCTTCTTTGCAAATCTAAGTTGTGACCTAATCAGATTCCCACTTTTCTCAGATATTTATACCCAGAGATAGATCCTCATTGGTACAAGATGGCTGTGGTTGTTTACATTGCCATAGGTTCTTACAAGTTGTTTTGACTTTTATTCTTCCCTGTAAGAGTCCCTAGGGTGGGGGGATTGTTTTTTTGCTTGTTTTCAGTTTTTGTAATGTCCTGCTTAGTGATTAGGTAGCGGGGCTCAATGGGAAAGACTAACTAGGGTGACTTTTCATAGCTGCTGAATTTCTAGGACAACCTGTATCACACCAGTCTCAGGCTCAGGAAACACAGGGATATTTTTAGCTCCAGTTCGTAGCCAAAAATGACTGGATGGCCTTCAATTCAATAGCAGTTGTCAAACTTAGTAGAAAATCAGAAAGGAGCGGGAATCAGGATGATTGCTTTGCATCCTGACTTAGGCAATGAATAACAATGGATGCATCCTGATTCACATGGTTTTTTTTTTTCTCTTAGAAAACAACACCCAGTATTATCCACACTATGTGTATTTTTGATTCTCGCCTCCGATCCAGAGTGAAGCATATGGTTCTGTAACCGGGAATCTTGACATAGTTTGAGCCAGCAGGTTCCAGACATGCAAGATGGATGCACCTCATATTGTACTCGGTTCCTTCAGCATCTCTGGGTAGTTCAGCAGACCCTGTACCTTCCTGGGAAACCTCTGCGTTCATACCATGTGCAATAGGAAGTGTCTCACCCTCAGTTACATGGTGTGATGTTACATTATAACAAAAGGTTTTTGTTTGTATACCATCACTGAATAGCCACAGTGTCCCGGAGCCCAGAAGATACCATGTCCCTGGACACTAATTACTTTCGAGACCTGTGTGTTTTTGTTATCAGGAGGACTTCATGGGAGCAGTAGAGAAGATGACTAAAAACTGGCACAGTGTGGCTTTACAAATACCATTGAGTGTTGCTGATTCGTCCTTTCAGAGACGAAGGCAGCAACCCTCTAGGACAAATAAAGGACAGGCACCTGTGTTTGGAACAGTGCTGCAGAGCCACAGTACTACTGAGAGATGTGTGGTACACAGCAGTGACCACTAGGCCTGTGGTCTTTACTAGAGTTTTACATCAGAGGTGGAGTTTGCCTTTTTAGAGGATGCATGGAGCTCTGCCTATGAGTGGATGATGAGCCAAATGAGAGCTAATGGGTAAGGATTAAAGAGTAGTCCAGTATGGGTGACATTGCAGTGAGTGTTTCTTATAGGCTACCTGACCAGGATGAACAAGTGGATGAGGTCTTCTACAGACACCTAAAAGTAGCTTTATGTTTGTAGATCTGGGTCCTCATGGGGAGACTTTAACCACCCCAATATCTGCCCTGCACAGCAGGGCATAAGCAATCCAGGACGTTTCTGGAGAACATTAATGACAATTTCCTGACACAAGTGATAGAGGAGCCAAAGAGAAGAGGTGCTCTACTGGACCTGATACTTACAAACAAGGAAAGGCTCACTGGGTATTTGAGGGTTGAAGGCAGCCTTGCCTGCAGTGACCATAACATAGTGGAGTCCAGGATCTTGCAAGGCAGGAGGAGAGCAAAAAGCAAGATCACAACCCTCTATTGCAGGAGAGCAGTCTTTGGCCTTTCCAGGGATCTGCTTCAAAGAGTCCTAGAGCACTCTAGAGGGAATGAGATCCAAGAAAGCNACAAACAAGGAAAGGCTCACTGGGTATTTGAGGGTTGAAGGCAGCCTTGCCTGCAGTGACCATAACATAGTGGAGTCCAGGATCTTGCAAGGCAGGAGGAGAGCAAAAAGCAAGATCACAACCCTCTATTGCAGGAGAGCAGTCTTTGGCCTTTCCAGGGATCTGCTTCAAAGAGTCCTAGAGCACTCTAGAGGGAATGAGATCCAAGAAAGCTGGTTGATGTTCAAGGATCACCTCGTCCAATCACAAGATCAGTAACCCCAATTAGAAGGAAGTCAAGCAAAGATCCCAGGAGGCCAAACAAGATGCCCCTGGCAAAACCCAAACACAAAAAGGGAGCATACACATGATGGAAGCAGGACAGGCAGCTTAGGAGGAATGCAGAGACACAGCACAGCCCAAGTCCAACTGCAACTGAATTTCTCAAGGAAAGTTAAAGGAAACCAGAAGGTCTTCTATAAGTACATACGCAGCAAAAGGAAGACTAGGGAAAATGTGGGCTCACTGCTGAACGGGGTTAGCGGCCCTGGTGACATATGGCTTGGAGAAGGCTGAAGTACTGAATGCAATACTCACCTAAATCTCTACCATTAAGAGGCACCTTCAGAAATCGCTGGCCCCAGACTCCAGGGGGCAAGTCTAGAGCAAGGTGGACTTGCTTCTCTTGTTCTTGGAAGAGATTCGGGTTAGGGAATACTTAAGCAAATTGGAAATAAGTATGTCCATGAGGCCTGATAGAATCTGTGAGTACTGAGGAACCTGGCTGGTGTAATTTTGTGTCCATTCTCAATTATCTTTGACTGATCATGGTGACTGGGAGCAGTGCCTGAGGTCTAGAGGAAAACAAATGTCACTGTTATCTTCAAGAATGGCAAGAAGGAGGATCCAGAGAACTACACACCATTCAACCTTGCCTTGATCCCTGCAAACATGATGGAGCTACTAATGCTGGAAACCGTTTCCAGATACATGAAGGACAAGAATGTGGTTGGGAGTATTTAACATGGATTTATGAAGCACAAATTGTGCTTAACCAACGTGATAATCTTCTACAGTGAAATGAGTACATGGGAGACAGCAATGGATATTATATACCTGGACTTCAGTAAGGCTCTGACACTGTCTCCCACTAGTCCCTTAAGCAAAGCTGATGAGTACAGTGAGATGGATTGAAAACTGGCTGAAAAGTCAGCCCCAGAAATTGGTGGTCAGTGTCACAAAGTCTAGTCGGAAGCCATTCACTAATGTTGTACCCCAGGGGTCAACACTGGGTCCAATCCTGTTCAGTGTCTTAATTTATGATCTGGATGATGGGACAGTTACCCCAGCAAAGGGTATTTAAGTTGATTGAGGGACTGGCACATCTCTTCTATTAGGAAAGACTGAGATACCTAAGATTCTTTAGCCTGGAGAAGAGAAGGCTGAGGGGGAATCTTGTCATTGTGTACAAATACCTGAAGGGAGGGAGTAAAGAAAGTGAAGCCAGGCTATTTTCAGAGGAGTAGTAAGTACAAACTGTTAATTTGTTTAGAAAGCATGTGCATTCAGCTTGAGAAAATGAAGATCAGGAGGTAATAAGAAATTTAGCTTGCTTCAGGATGAAGATCGGGGTAAAGTAAAGACAAGCCAGTTGGTGCTTTGTGAACACAGAGATTAGGTCAGCAGGAGTAAGCAGTAGTGAATAAGGAAGTGAAAATAAGAATCTCACTGTAGTGTGAGCTGGGGTAGCACATTGAGTTGCTACAAGGCTATGTAACCTTGAGTCAACTGGTGATGTACAGAGCGTCTGGAGGGCAATGAATAGATGCTGCAGCTCAGAGCAACTTACACACTGGGGAATAATTGCTACTGTCACCAACACAAGAGGGACGTGTTCTCTTCTAAAACAAATAACTGGCAGAATCAGATCTCATTAGCAGCACTGATTCAGTCATTGGAACCGGTGTGTGGGAATGGAGGTTTCTGTGGTACTTTGATCCTGCAAAGTGTTGAATTTCTGTCAATGCTGTTCAAATACTTGTTCCCCAGTTGTTCTGTGAGGTTTAATTTTCATTTGGAAATCAAGTCTGGAGAAAATGCTTCTATTCCCATAAGCCTCACAGGAGGTCTGATTACCCAATTGCGCAAATATTTGAAAAAATCAATAATTTTCCCACACAATGTTGGGCCTTCTGTGGACTAGAGAGGCTGCGCAATGAGAGGCCTTTGTCCTCTCTCTTCCTGAATCTTCCAATACCAGGAACTGTATTCTCATCAGTCAAACATTTCCTCCATGTATCCTCCACAGCCACAATTTTATGGAGAGCATGGAAGACCTCTGCAGTCAAACAGTGGGGTTTAGTCAGTAAAGAAGTTTAGCTGTGCTAACTATTATTGGGCACATTAGGCTGTATCTTACCTGTGTCTTTAACCAGACACCACCGAAGTTGCTTAAGAGGTGTGAAAGGCCTGATGCAATCTTTGATTTAGGCATGGGCTAAGATAATTTAAAAGGGTAACCAGTAATCTGCAGAGCCTTCAGGCTTTCCTCTCTCAGAGGCTTTTCAGCTGCAGCTCAGTCCTGGTTGATTCTCTGCTCTCATGCTCTTGCATTACCGAAACAGTAGTATGAGGTTCCATCTTAGCGCTTTGTTTTCCCTAGATGAGGGCACTCTTTGACAATGACTGTACAGTGGTCTGAGGCTTGATCTGCTGTTTGGTGAGGGTGGTGCTACCACCAAAATTGAGGGAGGAGTGAACATGACTATTTTATGCTGTTTCTTGTGAATTCCTTGGTGTACCCTTCTTGTAAACATCACATCATTTTAGTAAGGAAGAATTACTATTATTACTCAATCTGGCTGGATGATTGGTGGAAGAATGGAGAACCAGCAGGAAAGGGAGTAGAAAAGCAAAAACCTCTTGTTTCTGCAGAAGCGAAAATACTTTCTGATGGAATTCTTCATCACAACACGGAGAAAATTCGTTCAGGCATGAAATGGTGTTGTAGGAAAAACTCTTTCACCTATAGAAATGATGTGATAGAATGATATCTGAGCTGGGAAAAAAAATCTGTGATGGGAATGAAAGCAAAGACACAGAAGGGGAACAGCAGTGCCAGAGACTGAAACCCTCACTGCAAGTGAATGGTCTCTCTTTTCTCATCTGTGTCCTGGGCCTGTCTTAACACACACTAATGAAAACTCATTTTCCCCAGTGCCTACAACTAATTGAGGGTGGAGCAAACAAAATTCAGTGCTTACATGACAAACATTAGGCTGGCCATGAGGTGACATTGAATAAGGCACTAGGAAAGTTGGAAATAAATATCTATACCATCAAGTGCCAGGGATGAAGCTGTTCTAGATTTGCATCCTTATGACTTGTGCACTGGGAGGCACACAATATCCCATCTCCTGTCCTTCCTGTCTCCAACCCCCTGCTTCCCTGACCAAAGCATCTCAGAAAAGAGAAGAGAGAAAGGCTCATGGGAGTTATGGAATGAAGAATGAGCAAGCAGATTGATCAAGGGACTACTGGAGAAGGTACTGCTGTTCAAACACATTACTGTGGCTCAGACCTGGTGAGGAAAAGGTTGGGCAGAATTTTAGTTGATGCAGGTACTGAAGAGTAGTTATGTTTGCTCTCCTGGATGGAAGAGGTGGATACAGCTGACATAACCTGTTTCTCAGATGACAATCATCAACCAGATGCAGTGGCAGGGCCAGTGTGGACTTTTGCCTCCAGCTTGAAAGGAGTGGGCTCTGTGACAGGATCTGTCAATATAATTTCTGTCAGAATAGGAATGTGCTGCAGTCTATGTTTTCCCTGTCTGTGTCCTGATGTGCTGGTTTTGGCTGGGATAGAGTTAATTTTCTTCATAGTAGCTAATATGGGCTATGTTTTGGGTTTGTGCTGGAAACAGTTGAGAATACAGGGATATTTTAGTTATTGCTGAGCAATGCGTACACAGAGTCACGGCCTTTTCTGCTTCTCACACCACCCTGCCAGTGAGTAGGCTGGGGATGAACAAGAAGTTGGGAGGGGACACAGCTCAGACAGCTGACCCCAAATGACCAAAGCCATTTTCCATACCATATGATGTCATGCTCAGCGTATAAAACTGGGAGAAGAAGGAAGGGGAGAATGTTCGGAGTTATGGTGATTTGTCTTCCCCAGTAACCATTAGTGTTATGGAGCCCTGCTTTCCTGGGGATGGCTGAGCACCCGCCTGCCGATGGAAAGTAGTGAATAAATTCCTTGTTTTGCTTTGCTTGTGTGTGTGGCTTTTGCTTTACTTATTAAACTGTTTTTATCTCAATCCATGAGTTTTCTCACTTTTACTCTTCTGATTCTCTCCCCTATCCCACTGGGGAGTAGTGAGTGAGCAGCTGTGTGGTACTTAGTTGCCAGCTGGGGTTAAACCACAACAGGTCTTTTCCAACCAAATGATTCTATGATTCCATGGTTCTATGATTACTGATGTATCAGGGACACCTTTGCTGAGAACTTTCTAACTGAATGTGTGCATCTCTCACTTGCATGAAAGAGGTAATTGTTCTGGAATTTTTGTTATACTGGTAAATTCCCAATAAAACCTTTCCAGTTTGAATGAATTAGCAAGTCTACTGGGGAAAAATGTGATCTCTATCTGTAAGATCATTGCTGTCCCCAGCCCAGCTTGACTCTGAAGAAATTTTGTTCTGCTGACACAATCTACTGACCAGATCTAGTATTTAGAGTACTTTGTGCTTTTGACATAATCAAAAGGATGACACACGTATCAAAGCAGTGTGCTGGGTAGAGAAAAGACCTTACCTTTATATGCTTTCCCCACTCCTCAGTCTCAGTGGTAGCTGGCATGTTCCTAATGCACTGTGTATTCGAAGCACTGCAGAAATGTTCAGTTATAGTTATGGCCACAGTTCATGGGAAGTAAGAGCCAGAGAAAGCAGGAGGGCTTCACCCTTGTGAGTAAAGGGAGTGAGGGTTGGACTGGAAAGGAGATAACACTGCTTTATTTTGCTCAGAGTTCTCTTCCCGATTCATTCATAGTGACCTGCCACCTCCAGGCAGGGACAATCCCACATCAGCCCAATTAGTTGTGGTGTTCCTTATACCTGTGAGACCTGTCTGACATGAGACCTGGATGCCTACAATTACTGTCACCACTGTCTCCAAGAGACATGCAGGTATCATCAGGGCTCTTATTCATGGGATACCACTGCTAATGGGAACCCACAGGTGGTCTTTTTCAGCCAAGGAGAATCACGGGTCTGGGGTTGGGTTATCTTTCCCTAGAAGTGAGGTGTTACATTACATTTGCCTACACTGAAGCTTAGCTGCCACTTTTTTGCCCAGCCCTGTTATATTTGTGGGGTGCTCCTGGAGGTCCTTACTATGTGATCAACATTTGTCTACTAAATGTTGGTGTTCTTCTCTATGAAGCATATAATTTCATAAAAACTTCGGGTAGTATGTGCCTTCCAGGCTGTAACATCACTTGCAAATTCAATTGAAGTGGACTGACTGTCTCCAAAATAAGCAGGCAGGAGGAAGATTTGATAGACAGATGGGCCCAGAAATGACCTCTGTTTACAAAATTTATTAGAGAAATAGTAAGACTATATCTGAGCAAGTTCAAGATGAAAAGAGTTTCTTGGGAGTACTTGATCCTGCTCTGTGCACAATTTATTTTCATTGATCTGCTTACAAAAAGAGTGATCTTGTGCTGTTGACATTCCAAGAACAACTGTGGGTGAAACCTACTGGACTTAATGCTGTCTGTAAAGTGGGCAAAATGTTATTTTTTTTCTTCTGATGCATCTAACCAATGAGAGAAAATGCATCTTCTGGGTCTAGAGAAAGTGGATTTATTATTGCCCCTCTGATGTTATAAGAGCTGAAGGGAGGGGATGAAATGGGAGAAAATACTGTTCAAAATTCCACAAGAAAAGTAAATTTTTAAAGTTAAAATACTGCAGAAGCTAGTTAAGTTTCAGTCCTTCAAGCCACACATTTTTCTTGAGGCAGCTCAAGGAGTGACTGTTATTAGTTCTCATTGTATAGTGGGGTGGTGCCGGAGCCAATGATGTCCCACCTAACTGCTTGCTCACTCCCACTACCCCAATGGGAATAGGAGAGAGAATAGGAAGAACACGAGTAAGAAGTCTAGACATAACAGAAAAAGACTGGAGATCTCTTACTTCTTGGAGAAACAGGGAGACGGAATATTTAGTGCTCGAGGAAAATAATTGACTCTCAGACTTTTCTTGCTGTAATTCTGGATGGAAAAAAAATGTAGAACAGCTTTGAGGAGCTGTGATTTGGGTCCAATATCAAGCAAAAATTTAATCGTCTTCAGCATCTTCTTTAGCTGGTGCTGGAGGTTTGAGACTAAAAATTATGTGGTTGGTGAATGCTGTGGAGTTTGGGCAAGAGTGGGAATAAAGGATAAAAATAACGTGCAAAGACAATGAGGAGGAGGAAAAAGAAGAAAACAGGGAAGAAAGACAGGGAGAAGGAAGAGAAGCAAGGGACAGAGATATGGAAGATACTTTTTACTGTGTGGCAGCTGACTATTGCAGTGTGAAGCTGAGCAACGATACCTGATGCAAAGTGTTGCTGTCAAGACATGACCGTGGGAATATCTTGGCTTTTAAGTCTTCCTGTAAATCAAACAAAGCAGGCTCCTCAATGCATACGTCTAGGCCTCAGTGGGAATAGCATTCTGTTCTTTGCAGGCTTAAGTGTCCTATTGGTACCTATCTCTCTGTCCTAGTCAGGACAGACATGATTATTTGATGTTTCCGGAAGGGTCTGCTTTACCCCTTGGCCTAGAGAAGGGTCTTCTGTCCTCTTTGGGACTCCCTTGCACCAACAGTTTTCAGGGATCCTCCGGGGATGCCTGTTTTTTAGGTGGTGTAAGTTGTTGGCCAAGCTCTGAGCGAAGGCTGAAACTCCAAAACTGGCTTGGATTTCCTACTGGAAATAAATATGCTGTGTAGTATAGAGAGGTTATTTATCCACTGTACAGGCTGAGTTCCACCTGGTGTCTCAGACTGAATAGATCATTCAGCCACACAAGGAATCAGGAGTCCATAGTGTTGAAACAAAAAACTTTCTGTGCCTTTCACTGATATATCACTTGGGTATCCAAAGTTGCCAGCTGGATCTGAAAATGTGAGACTGTGAATTTAGCATATTTTTTTTTCTGCTGGTGAGCTCTGCACAATATTAAAAAAAACAAACACCAAATCACAATTTCCCAAGTTTGATTAACTGAAATTACTGCAGTGACAGAGTTATTACTCACACTTGGCCTCACTAGCACTTTTCAAAACTCTTAAATGCATGTTTCCTCTGATTGATCAGTACTTTCGAACAAATAAAATGTTTCTTTTTATCTAATAGCTTCTTGTATCTTCCCTTTTATTTAATACAGGCAAAAACCTGACACATCAGATGAATGAATTTAGCCGTTGCTACTCCCAAACACTTCTTCAGTAGGTCACCTATCTGTCATGGAAAACAATTTATTACAAGAAGTTTTCAGTGTCTTAGAGGCAGTCTTGTACAGGGATTTCCAACTGTTTTGCCTGTATTTTCCATAAAAAGACAGCTCCGCTTTACTGAAGGAGTTTTAGACTATGTCTCTAAATTAAAGATTCCTGTCTCTAAGGCCTGGCAGCCTAGTTCATACACACACAGTTAGCCTCCTCTCACTCCAAAACAGAGAGAACTCAATCCTTGTTATGGCGCATTTCCCACAGTCCTTCAGGCCCTATTATATACATACCATCTGCCCTACCACAGGCAAATGACTGCCACAGATCATCCTGTACCCTGAGCAGGAAGGATGGCAGACACAGTTTAGCTCCTGTCATGTCATTTTTCTGGCAGTTTCTTACGATGTTCCTGTTTCTGGCCTTTGAAACCTGTCTATGAGCCTGGTTACTGACGCTAGTCCTTATGGGCAGCCCCAGAGAAGGGACATTGTCTATCATGTCGCTGAACGCCCACGGACATGACTGAAGCGTGCCAAGTCTGGCCTGGGCACACACTCAGGATGCAGAGGGCTCTAGGGCCCGCTGTCTTCAGGACAGTACTCTGGAACTTGGAGCTGGGAGCTCCAGCACGGAGCTGTCAGTTTGCAGAGTAGACATCCAGCAGAACTGACATTCATGGTTTGCTTCCTGGTCCTGTTTTCATGGAGGATACTCAAAGGGAATGTCTCAGCAGGCTCTCAAGACAGCAAATGAGTGCTCAAAGCGGCTCTACAGAAGATGCTTCCTCCACTTCTCTGCATTGTTACTGTATTTACCAGAGTATTTTGAGCTTTGTCTAAACAACAGGAAGGAGAATGATGTGTAAATATACTCCTGACACTGAATAAGGCATCACCGGGACCAAGTTCTCTAGCATTAGTGTCACAACACTATTAATTGTTCTGCTCTGAGTCAGAACTGATGATACCATGTAGATATGCTGAAGGGTCTCCTCTCTGTTCTGCTTGGGGTACCAATATTTGGGAGTACTTGAAGCTGTTGAGAGAACTTCCTGTCAAGGAAGACACATAAGACACTGTGATTCTCCTTGGAGCTGGTTCACACAGCCCTATTGCTGAACACAGTCAACTTTTCCAGGATGACAGCTTGTCCTTGAGAAGTGTGAGGCTTAGAGTATAATCAGATGAGACCTGACTGGGTTTCCTCCAGGAGAAAAGTTGCTTAATGATGTTACTTTCGTCCTCCTACACCTCCAAAAAAAAAAAAGAAAAACCAACCACAACAACCAACCAACCAAAAAACCAAAAAGAAGAGGAGAGGGGGAGAGAGACAGCAAATGGCTTCTCTGGCCTTACTGAGGTCTTGGAATCGGGATGAGGAAAACCAATCAAACCATTCCCTTTGTGGATTGAGTGAACTGCTAATTGGTATCAGAAGAGAATGGGATTCTGCTTTTATTGCCAGCTCTCCTGTGGATTAGCTCTTCATACAAGCAACGTACTACAATGGCTCATTACTTACTATACAGTGTGGTTTTAGTCCCTGATGGGATGCACATCAGGGACCACTCTACATTGCCCTATCTTTGTGATTTTTTTTGGGCTGGGGCTGGTGGTCGCTGACTTTTAAATGATACATCCTGGAATTCTGTAAACATAAATTCTTTTATATGATGGCGATATGAAGATGGGCTTCTCCCCATAATACAACACAAAAGCATGGAGGCCTCTCAAGCAATACTAGACCCCAAGGTAAGGAAAGAAGATGTAAGCTTTTAGGTGTGCAGGAAATGCAAAATGGGCATGGAAGTAGGCTCAGTTATTCACAAGCCATAAAAAACCCTACAAAACATTTAGAGAAACTTGGAGAAAGAGAAAGAAAGGGTCTTGTGGAAAGAACATTTTCCAACCATGTTTTGTTAGCACAACAGCATAAAGTTGTATGTAAGGCAATAAAAAAGAAAGGATGACTCCTCACATCAGAGAAGAAGAAATATGAACTAGATGAAATTTTAAGTGACGTTTTTTAGCTGGGGGCAAAAAAGAATTTTGAGGGTCTTAAAAAATTTAATTTGCTTCTGGTTTCATTTTCAACAGGAAGAAGGCTGACAAAGAATTACAAAAAAACCCACGATGCATCATTATCAGTACTGATGCTGCTCAAAACAAAATGTTACCTTGCAACATGCTGCATTTAATAAATAAATAAATAAATAAATAAACGCTTAAAATGCATTAAACCCTTTTTTTTTAGGTCACTTAAAAATTGATTTAGAGTGTCCTGGTTCCGGCGGAGATAGGGCTAATTTTCACAAGGAGCCAAACTAGCTGACCCAAACTAGTCAAATGGGTATTCGATACCATGTGATGCCATGCTCAGTACATAGCTGGGGAGCTGGCTGGGGAGGGGGCAGGAATCACCACTAGGTTCTGGTCGGTGAGGAGTGGTACATTAATCATGTTTTGTAAATTCCTCTATCAGTATTATTGTTGGTTTTTTCCTCTTTCCTTTGTTGTTCTGTTAAACAGTCTTTCTCTCAACCCATGAGTTTTGCCTTTTTCTTCTGATTCTCCCCCTATCCTGCAGCCAACGGGGTGTGGGGTGAAGTGAGTGAAAAAACTGTGGGGTTCTTTGTTGCCGACTGGGGCGAAATCACAAGTCTCAAAATGAAATACTTTGGTTTCCCTCCTATACAACAATTTCAGACTGACTAAATTAATTTTTAAAAAGTGTTTTTCTTCTCATAAAATCTTGAGTTATTGATACAGACCTTATTACTTTTCACAGGTTTGGAAGACTGTTACAAAGACACAGCAGACTTTTAACTGAACTGAACATGGAAATATGCTTTCTACCAACTACAATCAACTTTTTTTCCCCTTTTCTTAGCAATATTAAGGTCATGGCTAAGTCATCAAAATATTTCTTCCTTGTATTTCAGCTACTTACTTTTTTCTCTTTTAAGTGAAAGTCACCTGTACCTAATGAACTATATTAATTCATACTTCAATTGTGGAATTCACTGCTACAAGATTTTGTCATAATTGTAAGTGGTCTCAGAAATGCTGTAGTGAAGCATACATTTATTTGTGGGTACTTTAACAAATGAAGATGTGACAATAGTCCAGATATTTCAGTGCAGAAAGTTTTTTTAAGCTGCTTTTGGTGGAAGTTGAGGATGAGTTTTGCACTTCATTTACATATCTGTTATAGGCTGGAATGGGACAGGATACACAATTAGAGAAGTTTTAATTTGATTCAAGAAAGCTGTTTTTGTGTTCACAGCTGGGTGGTGGCAGCCCATTGGTCTTTACTGCAATACATTCCTTTTTTATGTTTGTTATACTGGCTCTATGTAGTTGGATCAGATATTAGAAAGGATTATATCTGTTTTCTGCCAGCTCTGGATGTTATAGAGATCTTCAGGATGCATACTCAGTATTTAAATTTTTATATCAGGTTCTCGCAATACTGTGGATACTGCCTCTTTCATAGCCCCATGGATATTTGTTACTGCAATAAAGCAAGTCTTCATCCAGTCAGAAAGAATGGTATTACAATATTTCCATCTGTTGTCCAAAAACTTGCGGGATTGTTTAGCTGATGTGCAAGCCAATAACACACAGAGTGGAGGTGTTAGCTATTTATTAGCAGTTCTGCACGGAATCGGATGTTAGAGGGTATTTCTGCAAGGCTAGCACACACAACATTGAAACAGTCATTCATTTATACATTGTAAATTAACATAATTAACATATTCTTTGTTTATCAACTTTTTACTGGTGCTCATAATTCCTTATCTTGAAGCAGATTAGTGTAAAATAACTTAATCTTCAATTAAAGGTACAGTGTCTCTTAATTTCACTGCACAGGCTTAGTGAGTGAGGGCCTCCAAGTGGAGGCAGGTATCCCAACTTCTGGAGGAGTGATTTTCATATTATAATTAGTCAAGTTCACCTACAGGACACATTTCATGAGCTATAGCGAAGTTTCTTGGGCAATCAGACCACTAAAGTTTCTGGTACCTGGTTTTAGGTCTGTCTGTTCCTTCTATCCCATTGTCTTGTCAAGAACCATTTACCAAAATGATTTACTGAGTTACAACATCACGTCTTCAAAGTACAGGGGATGGATCTGCTTCTGTTTCCTCAGAAACTATTAGCTGAAAAAGGGTGACTTTCCTCCAGGTTTGATTTGGCTGTAGTGCAAAGAAAGAATGCAGTACAAACAGTAAGATCTGTCAGCATTTCCACCGTTACTCAGACCTTCACATCAAGTAGAATAGCCAGGAGGCTGAATTGAAAACTGTATAGGTATGTGGAAGCTGCTTCTCAGAATTATCTTGCTAATTCTGGTCTGATGTTTAGTTTTTCCAGTACCAGGAAAGAACCAGTAGCAGACCCCCACCCTGTAACATCACCTATCCCTGCATTTAAGTTGGGTCCCTGCTGAAGCTGAGTTACTGGCTGGAGTGGCTGCAATTCCTTTGTGCTGCTCTCCAGGAGGCATTTCTGTGAGGTGTTTTGCCTGTGTTTCCCAGTTGGCTCCTCAGGAGTCTCTGGCTCATCTCCATAAGACTTTAAGTGTGCTGCAGTATACCCAGCACGTTTCAAAGCAACAGTCCGAGGACCCTTGCTAGCACCCCATCCCTCTGACCTTGGTGTGTCGCCCCTTCACCTGTCACAGGCAAGACTGATGATACTCCCCTCCCCAACAAGTCTAGTTTAAAGCTATATCAGTAAGCCCCGCTAGCTCATGAGCAAAGACCCTCTTCCTGCTTTGAGAAAGATGAACCCCATCTGATGCCAGGAAGCCTGGTGCTGTGTAGGCCATCCCATTACCAAAACCCCCAAAACTGTATTGCTGACACCAGCCACAGAGACATTTATTAACAGACTGTGTCTGTTTCTTCCAATGTCACTGCCCACAACTGGAAAGAGAGAAGAAAAATTAACCCACACCCCAGATTCCCTTACTAACTCGCCCAAGGCTCTGAAGTCTCTTTTAATCACCCTTGGGCTATGTGTTGTGACTTCATTGCAACCCACATTGAAGAGCAGCAGTGGGTAATACTCCGAGGGCCGCACCAGGCTAGGAAGTTTCCTAGTGATGTGCCTAACCTGGGGCCCAGGGAGGCAGCATACTTCCCTAAGAGGAGGGTCTGCCCAGCACGCAACTGCCAACTTAGGCAATTTTGAGTAAGTCATGTGCACACACCATTTACACTGATATTTGTATTTCAGCAGTTTTGTGAAGGTGGTGTGTGGTGGGACAGGATGTGTAGTCCCTCTCACAGAGGAACTGCACAGTAGATGGGCACAGACTTTTTCTGGAAGTGCACAGTGAGAGAGTAAGAGATGATGACAACCATAATTGAACAAAGGAAATTCTCACTTGACATATGGAAAAACTTTCCCTTGACAGCTCTGGAGCCCTGGAACAGGGACAAGAGAGGTGGGGAGATCCTTGGAGATATCCAGCCTCCCACTGGAGAAGGCTCTTATCAAGCTGATTTAGTTGAGACTGCTTTGAGCAGAGTGGCAGGACTGGAAACCTCTAGAAGTCTCTCCCAACCTACGTTTTTCTGTAAAAGTCAATCCTGTGGGAAATGTCAATGTTGTGAAATATTATTCTACAGCAAATGAGAGTTTTGATTATGTTTAAAAAAGAGATTCTCAGCATTTCATTTTAGAATTGCTAAAATATTTGGATTTTATTTGAATAGAGAATAAATATAATACTTACACTGTCAGACTCCTTGCTGAGCAATGTTGCCTAAACACCATTATCTGTAATTTTGCAAATAAAGATTCCCAAGAGAAGTAACAACCTTTTCTCAGAGTAAGGTATCCATAATCCAGGCTGGGAACCCAAATCGAAAGTGTAAGAGAGACAGGGCAGACTCACAAACTACAGATCTGAAGAATTGCCGTACTCTATTAATATAAACAAACAGAGAAAACAGAACTGGCTCAAACAAGAAAATTTTGGCTTGCTGAATCAAGCCAGAACATTTGCATGTTGCTTGAAATACTACACAAAGAGAAAACTTTTTTCTTTTTTATACGGTTGACACTGTATTTCCTGAATATTATGCTGTGTTTTTTTCACTGTGATGGAAAAAATACTGAGTGTCTGCAGTGTATACATTGCCTTCTTATAGGTTTTATTAAAATGTCATAATTTTGAAAGCTCAAATGCATTCTAACTGTCTAATAAGAATTTTAAAAGACCTTCAGTGGAGTGCATGATACATTAAATGTGCCGGGCCTCCAGTCTATTGATCATCATTAGTGCCTCCAGAAGTGTTGTGAACTGGTGTCAGGCTAGACTTGTCAACACAGAAAACTTCATTGTGTTTACAAAGCTGAAAATGAAAAATAAAATATCTAGTAAAACTTCAAAAAAAACATTCACTAGCACTGAATTTCTCACAGTACTGACAGTAATTGCAAATTGCTACTTGACTTATGTGAGTCAATGGGGAGAACAAAATGCAAAGAAACCCCCTATTAGAGCTGGCCTATACGTTAAATGCAACCTGCAAGAGGTTTATTCTTCCTAAATCCCTTGTAAAGTATTTTTCAGGATTTGAAAGTCAAAATCTGACATGTCTGACCAAAATCAAAGAAGAAAGCATCACTTTCCCTTTCTGAAATCTGTAGAAAGACAACTTCATGAAATTAATTCCTTCTGCTAAGAGCTGTTTTTTTTTTTTTTGAAAAATCACTCATTTATTTCTCGTCTCTGTATTGAAGAATTTGCTTGTAGTTACAAAAGTAGCTTTGAGATTCTTCATTCTGTCTTTTTACCCATAAAGTCAATCTCTGTTGCACTGAGTACTAACCATATTGTAGGGAGTTGGTGTTTGTTTCGTGCTTGCGATGCATGGCTCTCTGTGATGCTTTCAATCTGCTACCATTCTTGTCAGTAACGGAACTGAACCCTAATTTGCTATTAATGGAGAAAGTCACTGTTGCAGAAAAACTCTGTCTCACACCAAAACATACTAGATTTTTTAGCTCAATATGTTGATGTTTCCTGTTTCNCTGAAATACATAGTCATGTTAACAAGTTTGGAAGTGCAGATACTTAGAAAAAGAAGTGTATCTATTTTTGGCGTTCTGTGTCAAGAAATCCTAAGGCTGTTCAGATGCTCTTTTATATCTTCTCTTGCGTGACTAGCTAATGGTTCTTACAAGGTCACTTGGAAACTGAAAGCAGCTGTGTTTCTCTTGGCTAAACATCGAGACATCCTGAAAGAGACATGTAGATGGTGGTAGCAAAATAAGAAAAGACTCCACTGGAAAATGGCTACACGTGGAGCCATGGAAATGGAAAACACATGAAAAAAGATAATCGTGACTGTGGATTCTGATTCTGGTAGTTAGAAGGTTTCCTAAAAGGCATCATGGCTTCATGATATAGCAACTACAGAGAAAAACAAAGGTCCCAGAAAAATGATCAATCACTGTACAGTCTTTTTTGGATACCTCATCTACTTATGAATGGCTGTGACTTACAAAGGTCTGCTGCTCTGTGTAATCTCTACGTCCACAGAGAAAGACAAGTATTTCTGCCTGAAGATGTCTCTGTTATCTTCCTTCGGCTACTATATTGCTTTGTAGCTCCAAGTGAATGCAGTTTTTCAAAGAAATTTAATTGAAAATATTGAATATAAATATAGAAAATTCACTCATTGAAAATAAATTTAGTATTATAATAACCCCTGACGGTAACTATCTTTGCTAGTATTTGCTATAATGATTTACCTCTATTGTGCATTTTCAGGGACAAAACACTGGCTAAACCTGGCCTGTGAAAGGCTCTGGTGAAAAATCTGGCTATATTGGTGTAGGAAGGTAGATTCAGCCTGACACCCATGTACATATTGCAGGAAGAATGTCCTTGTGGTTTTCCATTATTTACCAAATTCATTTCAGTGACTGTTTAACCGGGGGTTGAGGAAACTGGTTCAAGTTAGGAGTAAGAGCAGCAGAATGTATTTTTTCCTGTGTAATTAAGTGGCAACTGAATTTGAGATCTTGAAAGCCATGATGATTGCAACTGGGAAATTAAGCCTATTTGCTTATTAGTTGTGCTTATTTCATTTAAAAACGCCATTTCAGGATGCAAAACTTGTTCTCATTAACTTTTTTCTCTTTGTAAATTCAACAATTTAAGGCAGACAATATAAATAAGAGCATATTTTTAAAAGCTGTTTTGCAGACTTCTAATTAATTTCAATTTCTGTTCAAACAATTTGACATAATGGCATAACTAAAAATGTGATTTGTGTTAAGAAAATTATGTATGATGCATTTGTACTAAATAAAATTAAGGCTCTGTCTACATATGTTAAGTAATTGCCCTGGCTTTCTGATTACCAACAATTAAGGTAAAATTTAAAAAAAAAACAAACCCAAATCCTTACTTCAGAAGCTAACAACTGTTAGAAATATAAAACAAGGCTGAGACTTATTTACATCATTATGTCCTACTTCCTGATCCAAAAGCTTCTGCTCCATTAAGCCTGACCCAGTCTAAATGGAATAACTAAATGGTCTTATAGCCAAAGTATTCTATTGTTCCTCAGTGGATTTAGCCAACACAGCTTGCCCAAAATCACAAGTAGGAATTCCATTTGAAATACTGTGATTTCCTAAAAATGATGAAGAATGGGTTAAGTTGCAACAAAAGAAACCTGGACCTGAGGAAGACATTCTACAACAATGATAGTGGAGTACTGGGGTGGACTGGTGAAAGGATGATGAAAGTCTTGCTGGAGACCATGCTAGATACATATCTTTCAGAGGAATGTATTAGGTAAAGCCAACTCTGTCAAGACTTCAGAGTGGGAGACAGCTGGTCACAACTCTCCTGTCCTTCTTTTCAATATTTCTGTAGTACAGTAATCTGTGAGTGGCAGAGATCTTTAAATTTCATGAGTGTTGAACCTTGATTACAGGTTCATACTTAAATGGACTTCAATGGGAAGGTTAAATGGTATGGGATTCACCCAAGAGTACTCAGGGAGCTGGCGGGAGAGCTCACCAAGCCTCTCTCCATCATTTATCAACAATCTTGGTCAACAGGGGAGGTACCAGATGACTGGACGGTGGCTAATGTGATGCCCATCTACAAGAAGGGTCAGAAGGAGGATCCGGGGAACTACAGGCCTGTTAGCCTGACCTCGATACCGGGAAAGATCATGGAGAAGATCATCTCAAGTGAGCTCTCACGGCAAGGGCAGAGCAGGGCAGCCAAGGGATCAGGGCCAGCCAGCATGGGTTTAGGAAAGGGAGGTCCTGCTTAACCAACCTGATCTCCTTCTATGACCATGTGACCTGCCTTCTGGATGCAGGGAAGGCTGTGGACGTTGTCTATCTGGACTTTGGTAAGGCCTTTGACACCATCCCCCACAGC